>JAWNNQ010001145.1:0-600000 GCA_035044765.1 Leucophenga montana
AATGCTGGGGCCATACATAAAATACATGGGAAACTTAGGCCATTCATATTCATATTCGAAATCTGAAATCAGTTTTAAATAACGACCACTCTAAAAATGCCGAAACTCAAATAATTAAATTGAACAAATAAAACGTTTGCAGTTACAACCATGTTTTACCTACTTACATATAAAAAGGGATAATCTCTACTACTGAATTTTATATATTTACTACCCCATACAAGGAAAAGTGTTTACTAGTTTTAATGTTTTCCGTCAAATTAATTTGTTGTTTTCTAAATTTGTAATATGCAAATGACAATGACAGATACAAATGGAATAGTTCAACTATCACGTAGTTAGATTAAAAAGTGCATTAGGGTAATATGCATGAGTTGATGTTATTATTTAATTTTCGCACAAACAGCAGTCAACTGCAAACATTTTCATTAAAACTACTGTACAAAAAAGAAAAAAAAAATTGACCCTGAATATAAAAGATAGTCAGTCATATGGTTGCATAGGAAAATATACAATCAACCGACTAAATCAGTTATAATGAAATTAGTTCCTCATTGCATACGATACCTCAACATAAATAACTGAGCAAAGTGTGCTACTGAAAGGACAGAATAATTTACAGCATTAAATAATGTAATATAATGCAAATTGCATGTGTTGAGAGAGATCGATATACTTTCAAATTTTACATTCTTCATTTAATAGTTTATTAGATAAATAAAGGGTGTTTTTTAGACGTGTGGTTTTCAAACTGGCAACACTGTTTCCGGCAGCTGTTTTTTTTTTTTTTTGGCAGCTGTCACTTGATTTATGTTCAGTTTGGTTTGCCATTTCATAATGAATAGACTTACTCCGGAACAACGTTTGCAAATCGTGCAAATTTATTAGCAAAAGGAGGCCACCGATTCCAATTTTCACAAGAAAATTTTGTTCAGCGATGAAGCTCAGAAGCCATCGTTGAGACGCCGTTACATCCTCAAAAAGTCACTGTTTTGGTGTGCTCTATGGGCAGAGGGAATCATTGGTCCATATTTCATCAAAATTAAGCCGGCCATAATGTTACAGTCAAGGGGGAACGCTATTATACAGCCATGATTAATGACTTTTTCGTGCCTGAATTGGAAAATGTTGATGTGGACGACCTTTGGTTCCAACAAGACGGCCATGCCATACAGCCAACGAAACAATCAATTTATTGAAGGAAACTTTTGGTGAGCGCATTATCTCGCGTCGTGGGCCTGTGGCGTGGCCTCCAAGATCGTGCGATTTAACACCGCTGGACTATTTTTTGTGGGGTTATGGGAAGTCGCTTGTCTACGCAGATAAGCCCGAGACGATGGACGCCTTGGAAGAGAATACTCGGCGTGCTATTGCTGACATACGGCCCCAATTGCTGCAAAAAGTGGTCGAAAATTAAGCCTCTCGGCTGGAATTTATTCGAGCCCACTTTGCCCGAAATCATTTTTAAAACATAATGGCAAACCCTTATCTTTATAATAAAGCTAAATTCTTGGCCACAACTTTAAATTATATGCGTTTTATTTCTTCTTGAAAACCACACACGTCTAAAAATGAACACTCTATATATATTAAATGCAAGTTTTACAAGATAATAAGTAAAGTGTAATACAATAGCAACAATTCATACAATGGACGCAAGCCCTATTATTGAAAAACATAGACCTTCTTCTGTTTTTCTATTGAAATCGTTTTATAAACAAATTACTTACAAATAATAAGAATGAAAGGTAAACTTTGGTTGAAACGAAGCTCTAATAATATTCATACGAAATTTCAAATGGCATAGCAGCCATATATTGAATGGTGCGTTTCTATAGGGACTAATCATAAATTTTGGCAGGATACACCCATTCGAACATGTATGCGAAGCGGCTTTTAAAAAAGATACTCCACATATAAAATATTTAGCTGCATAACTGGGCTGTAGGTTTGTATGGGGGCTACCCCAAACAGTGGGCATGAATACTCTATACTCTCTTGGAACCAGAAGACGCTTAAATACCGGCTTTCAGCCAGATATTACAAAAATTAACCGCCAAAAAAAGAGCAACAACTAACATATAGTATAACAACTAACGGTCATACCTTGATTGATTCGTCTCGAACAGCTGATCAAGAATATATATACTTTATGGGGTCTACGATGTTTCCATTTCGCTCTAGTAGTATGTGTGAATGGTATAAAAATATAGCATCATGCATTCAATGCTATATTCTTTTTCACATAGATTTAAGTCTGCTGAACTAGAAAATAAACATACAAAAATTTTGAATGGATACGTTTTCGCGGTTTGAATTTTAGAATTATTTTAAGAAGGTAGTTCGGTAAGAACTATATTAGATATATATGAACAGGTTCAAAAATAATTTTTATAATTTTTCCAAAAAATATGTAAAGGTTCCTACTAGAATATAATGTTGTTCAATTATCATGGACTAGGGAAGATGGAAGAAGTTGCACAAAGCAAACTTCTGCAATGAAAAACCAATAGTAGTCTCCCATCACTCTTTCATCCCAAGATCCCTGATACGGAATTAATTTAATGGTGATAACTCTCACCATGTACTTCGATTATGTCACCTAGATTCTCTGGGAAAAATATGTAAGTGTATGGTTTACCCAGCTGTGCAAATTTCTTGAACAATTTAATGTAATTCGGTGTTTTATTACTTCCAAGGAAATCGGAAACAACTAGCTTCAACGGGTTTCAGTCTGCAGTTTCATTGGATGACAAATAAGTATGGAATTTTTTAACTTTGAAGGAAATTTCTTATATATGAACCATCAAAGACTCTTTCCTAGATTTTGGTATGACAAAATTTTTCTTAGGGATGCGACGATTGCATCGAACAATAATGTATAATCTACCTATAAGGATAAAATTCAGAAACATCAAAAAACTCGGTACTATTTTTGAAAAAAAAAAAAAAAACAATATATATATATATATATATATATATATATATATATATATATATATATATATATATATATATATATATATATATATATATATATATATATATATATATATATATATATATATATATATATATATATATATATATATATATATATATATATATATATATATAAGTATATGCTGATACTTTGCCAGGTCGGAATTTAGAATCCACAAGCGAAAGAAATATTTGTGAATTGATCAAGAATTTTTATTTTTATTTGAGTACCGGGCTTAAGCTTATAGCTGAGATTGTATAAATGATGGTTGTGATTCATTAAATAAGACGCTAAATTACAATTTAGTTGTGGTGGTGTGCGGTGTTGATGAGAGTGATGGTAAAAATAGTGAGTTGTTGCTGTACAATCTTGAACTCTAAATGGGAGATCAAGAAGGTGACGACGCTTGAACCTTCTGGTGGATAATTTCCAATATACATATTTATCAGCAGATGGTTCGGGTGATCATATAACATATAACTAACACATAACGCACAATCTGTTTAACTCAGTGGTTATTCCAAGCTCGTCGTCGATGGTACTATTATCAATCAAGATATGCGCTTTGGAGATCATCCTTAGCATATAGAATATATGAACATTTTAAATCGAAGCAACCTTTTAAAAATTTAAAAGCTGAAGTAAATTACGGCGTTGCCAAACAAAGTAATTTAAGTAAGAAAAGTATTTAAGCTTTTTTCTTGTTTTAAATTAAACTACTATGCATAAAGGGTATTAAATGTACGGTTTCATCAAAATAACATGTTCCCATCCATCATTTTGTGTATTTTACGTTTTTCAATATATATTTATTTTGTTTAATGTAATAAGCAATTGACAGTTGCAGATTAAAGTGCAATGATCTCAATAAAAACAATGATAAATGGACATAGAATTTTTAAATCTCATAAGAAAAAAGAAAAAAAAAACGAGTGAAAATAAATACACAAAGTTTAAAAAGAATGTCTCCCGTGTACAAAGTACATTTTTCTCTATACGAGGGTAATTTGATAAGTCAGTGACTTTTTAATTTCAAATTATTTTGATGATTTTTTGGACTACACTTGCCAAATTTTTTAATTATATTGATTTGAGAGTAGTTCCTGCCGTACTCAATCTGCATCATTAGGTTTGAAAGCAATCATGAAAGGCAGACTGACGGACAGAAAGCAGAACGGTGCCAAAATTGAGCTCAAACCCAATCGTATCATAACTTCGAAGTAGTGTTTGACGTTGGTTAATCGCAATATTTTCATGTTTTTGCGGCATTTCATGAACGTGAAGAAAATATGAATCAATTGCAGCACACCAGCGACCAAGCTGTAGATGAAATAGTAGTTTTCTTAAGTCCGATAGGCGCGGCAACCTTCTGATTTCAGTACGCAAGGCAGACATTTCAAATATGCTTTCAATGGCTGTCAAACATTTATTTAATGATGTAGATTGTTTAAAACTTGACCGTAGTCTATTTACAGATGGTAGTTGTTGTTGTTGTTGTAGCAGCTCCTTCTTCTTGTGAGCTGATACAGCCACTTGGTACAGCCACAGATGTTAGTTGACAGGAGCAGTGACTTATCAAACTGCCCTCGTTTCTTATAAAGAACTACGATAAAATAAGAAAATGAATAATAAGAAACGAAAAAAAAAACTAAATCAATAATTTGCAGCCTAGAAAAGTGCAACTCAAGACACATTACAAAGCATTGCACATCGCACGTGACAGTTTCCCTTCTTAATTTTTTTGCTTTTGCTTTTTTTTTTTTGTTTTTCTTTTGTAAGGGTCACATGACAATTTATAGATAGATGATTGTAAAATCGAGAGAATGACTTGAGCGAGCGCCTAATTGCATGAGCAAATTACAATCAATACACTAAAAACAAGTTCCATCAAAGCTAAAGCGTCGAGACTTCTATAAAGGTGTCAATAACTAAATTGGCGCGTTTATAAATTGAATTAGTAGCAAAATCTTTTGGTCAATAATAAATAATGAAGCACGCGCTGTCAAAGTACAAAGTATTTAAGCTTTAGAGAAATGTTTGTGCATTGTAAAAAGGGTATTTAAGAAAACTAGTTAACTTTTATATATTATAGTAATCGCTTCTCAGATTGATGGTGGTGTCTTTGCTTAAATTCCAGCGCAAAAATATATATATATATACTTAGTTCCGTATGCATATGATATATAGAATGCAATATAATATTTAGAACGTTTACAATTAACCTTCAAAATGCCTGGGCATATGAGGTAAATTAACCTTAGCGGCAAGTTTAGATTCATATATATATATGTATATAGTATTTGATGAATTCCAATAGAGAAAAATCCAAAGCAATGAGTGCTACAACGGCGGCAATAACAACAATAAGAACGACGACGACAGCAACCGCAAAAATAAAAATGATAACAAATACTAAATTAGTATTACATAATCTGCGTCAGTTGGCGCATGCTGCAAGATGGCCGGGGGGTCAATGTATGAAATGGCAACGTGAAAAATTGCAATTGAAATGCAAATGCGAAGCTAAACAAAAAAAAGAAACTAAAAAGTTAGATTTAGTTAACCCGAAGCGTTGATATCCTTCATACGATCTTCCTTCGAACTGTACGCATACTTTTCGTACTTAAGCTCAGTACTGACATGACAAGAATTGGAAAAAAAATAAAACAGGTAAGAATGCAGCAGACTTAGATATATCCTGAATCTTTGCTTATGTAGACTTCAACAATTGTTTTTTTACAATAATAGATATGAATTTTAGCTGGTTTAAAGAGTCATTTTACACTGTGAAATATTTTTGTCATATTTTATCTCAATGCGAAGAGAGAATTATAATTACTTTTTGCTACACAGAAAAATGTTTTAGCCGCATAAACACGTGTTTCGAACTTAGCTAAGAAAGTGCTCATCATTATACAGTAATTCTGCTACTTATATCATGATTGTCAGGAGAAGCGCAGCGTGTATTATATGAATTTCTGTATGTCCAATGATAAACGTTGCAATCATGCTATATCCATTGGCGGATCCAGGGGGAGATGAGGAACGCTCCTCCCACAGCACAAACATATTTTTATTCGTTTCATTTTCATAATAGCAAAAAAGAAAAAAAAAGTCTAACAAATCTTTGGCACTCCTTGTAGCCTAGACGAATCATTAAGTTAAAACCCATGAAGCCGTTTAAGTTACATGCACTCAAAAAACATCACCAGTCGGGAAAAGTTTTTTACTAAATACATTTTTTTAAAATTAAAGTATGTATATATAGTATATTTCGAAACTCAATCTAAGTATGGATAAATAGATTCTAAATATCCAACTTTGGTGTCTCTAGCTAGCTAGTTAGAATAGTTGCTGTGCTATGTAGTCTAATACGAAAAGACGGACGGATATGGCTATATAGACTCAGCTGTCGATGCTGATAAAGAATATTCGGGTATACCTATATTGGGACCTGGAATTAATAATGAGCGTTTCATAAAAGAGGCCGCCACTCGTATATGTATGAACTTATATTCGAGCTTCCAATTTCTTGCCGCTAAAACATATTGTCAATGAGCGTCTTTGGTAGCTTGTGGCATTTGTTTAAAACGTAAACAACAATACTAGATACTGCCTCGCACATGTCGAATTTCGTACCAGATAAAGTGTTTTTGCGGGGAGTTCTTCTTCATTACTTTAGGAAGTTTACGGCGAGTATGCTCTATCTGAACAATCGTTTCGGAGGTGGTTTGATCGCTTTAAAAGTGTTGATTTTGGTGAAGCTTGAAGATAAGGAACGGCCGGGTGAACACTAAAAGTTTGAGGACAAAGAATTGGAATCATTGCTCTATGTGGACCAATGCCAAATGCTTAAGGAGTTGTGATAATCATTGGTAGTGGATGAGTCGACAGTCAGCAAACGTCTAAAAGCTATGGGATTGATCCAAAAGCAAGGAAATTGTATCCCATACGAGTTGAAGCTGCGCGACGTCGAAAATCGATTTTTCGCTTGTGAACAGCTCCTTGAACTCCAAAAAGATTGGGTTTTTTGCATTGCATTGTGACTGGCGTTGAAAAGTGGATTGATTACGACAACCCCAAGCGCATAAAGTCATGGGTTTTGCCAAGACAGTCGTCAATGTCCTTCGCAAAGCCGAATATTCATGGCATGAAGCTTATGCTCTGTAATATTGGGTGTTGGAATTAAATTTAAAGAAATCATGAGATGGCGTAACTAGCACTAAATCGCATCGGGTTAACCTGTGAATATATTCATGTGAAAGCCTACTTTACTAGCTTCAATGGAATGTGTCATTCCACTGAATTGTAAACAACATATTTTTTTTCCAACAAAACTTTTGTTCCAACAAAACGCAATTTGCGGGAAGTTTTGCTTTTGTGCTTTCATTTTTTCCAATTTTTTCACAATATATCCGTAAATTTGAAAAAAAAAACGTTCGTTATTAATTCAAGGTCCCCACGCCTACTTCTGCCTGTTACATACTTTGCCGTATAGTCGTTTCACATTCATATTAATAGGCGTGTTCTGCTAACTTTTAGCACTAGCCTCAGATAAAATCACCACCTGCTTTGTGGTTTCGGAAAATAAAACTTTCATATTTGTTGAGTTGACAACATAAAATACGGAATGAAAAATGAAGGAGCATGTAAAATGTTTTCAAGCTTAAGTTCTAGCCTTAGATAAGATGCGGGGAATTTCGAAGTCGATTACAGCATTCTTTTTTGTTGTATAAATTTTTTGATATAAGGCTGATACCCGATATGGAGCTAATTTTGGTTCTAATTTCATAATGTATCCACAACAATGCCACGCCCATTTTTAGCACTAGCCACATTTAAACTCATCGCGCAACTTGAAATTTGGTATGGTGGCTTCTTATGAATACTTTACGTGCCCAACAACTTCTAGTTTTTGGTATTAATAACTTTTCTCATTATAGCTTCTTACGAATGGTTGCTTCACACATATAACAATAAGTGTACCCCGCTTTTATGATTATTACCTATACAAATTATTACTTATAGAAATCGCTTTTTTATATGAAAAACATATTTATAACTAGAGTTAATATCAAGTTGCACATGGAAATAACAAAGGTCGTGTCCCACTATTTTTAGCAATTGTATCATACAGAAGCTTTAACTACTTCTAGATATTTAGGCTTAACACTTTATTTTTTATATTCCATGGTTGGAATATTTAATTGGTATTCAAAATGAAGGGTATTCAAGCAGAAGAAAAGCAGCTATTCAATGTACAATTTATTACATAGGTATGTCTAAGGTATCTAAAATCTAGTTCAAATAAAAGCAGGCCATGCCAATAAACTTCGACACCACTGTAAGCACGCGCGTTCCATTTCCTATTGGACTTTCATAACCTCGCACAACAACAACAGCGCTGTGTCACACTGTGACTCACAAAAATATGCAGAGAGTAAGAGCGTGCACATATGGAGCAGAGAGAGAAATAACAACAAACAAGCCGGTATCTGTTATTGTTGTTGTTGCTGCTGCTACTGTCATCAACTGAATATCAAAGTGCTACAGAGAAAGAGTGCAAGCGAGCGAAAGAGTGGGCATGAAGACCACAAAAAGAAAAATAATAAAAACGAAAAAAATGCTCAACAAAAATTCTTATTATTTCTTTTTGTAAAAACAAAATAAAAAAAGAAATAAATATTTGCAAAAAGAAATACATATGTTGCAAACGGAACCAGTTCGCAAAGATTTTTAATGCGCTGGAAAAAAGTACAAATGAAAGAAGGAAAATATACGCGCAGCAAACCAACCTGTTTCCCGTGGCGGCTTCGGCGACGGCTGCTGCTGACGTTCTTCTACACTGCAATTTGCGGCGTTGAAGTCGGCAAAAATCGATTGAAATCCAATTGAAAAAAAAAAATCGACCTGGCAGCAAAATTGATTTTTGTTTCTTTTGCAACACGTCACCTGAACGAGGCGGCTTCTACTTTTGCTATTAATGAAAAATTTTGTTGATTCATGCAGCTCAACGAAAAATTTCACTGAGCGGCAAGGGCGGCGTCGACCGGGAAGAGGCGTTAATTTTGTATGTGAAGCGGCTTCAAAGTCAACGCAGAGTGTTACAAAAAAAAAAATTGTATCTTTGCTGCTAAGCACAAATGCACACTCAGACACACACACTCACACACACTGTTAATGTATGCAATTAATTTACGCAATTATATTTATGTTTGTTCAATTTACAGTTCGAGAATTTATGATTATATTAACAGAAATTGCGAAATATATCGCAGAACGAAGAATTTGTTCTCACATGAAAAAATACAATAAGAGAATGCGTGAGCGCAGTGTCGCAGACAACGAAATGTGTAAAATACCACATAAATTACTAAAAAATACCAAAAAGTAATAGTGTGTGCGATTTTTGCGCGCGAAGTTTGAATGTTCGAAATTTACATATATGAAATACGACGCATGCAATTCACTTCGCCGCGCTTGATGATTCACTGAAAATATAATTATTATTTGCATGCTGTGCCATTTGTAATCGCCGGCAGTTTAATAAATCAAATAATACTTGTGTTAAATATTGAGTTAAAATACACTCGTCGCCACTTGAATAGGACGCCTCCTTAAATCTGTTTTCAATCCACCACAATTCCCTAATGCAATGCATGCTAGAGACAATTTTTCTTTAAATTAAAGTGCATTTAATGTTTTTAATATGAACATAATGCCAATAGTTTAAGTATTACCAAAATATTTTTAATCAAAAAGCGGTAAAATGCGAGGTCTTAATTTTTCGCCACATCAATAGAACATGCATTTAGTTAGATCGTTATATTTGGTACGTGGACTCATATTTTTCATTGATTGAACTTTTTTGTTAATTTCGACTTTTGTATTTATTTTAAAAAATGTAAAATGTTTCGAGAGCAGCCTTGACCGAGACGACAAAAGAACAATTTAAAGTTTAGGAGGACGCTGGCCTATCTATTGCCAAAATAGCTAAGAAAATAGAAAGCACGTTCATTCCATATTTTTTTAAGAAATGAGTCTAAATATGGAATAAAAACATGAAGGGCCGCACACACAATGTGCTTACTAATGCGGAAAGGTGACTCATATTAAGAAAGCGTTAAATTCTCACAACTCTTTGGCAAAAATCAGGGAAAAATGTGGTGCCAAGGCAAATAGAGATTTCATCACTCTTGAAGCGAATATAACAACGTTGTCTTGAGTTTAAAATCTCTATTTATAACTCGAGTTGTTTTATATGTTGGCTACACCTAAAAGTGTGTGTGGCATGGTAGTTGTTAAATAGAGGAAGGTACTATATACCTTCCACACAGCTCACTGGCTCAATCTGAACCAATTTTGTTTATTTAGTGGCTACTTATTGTAGTAGCATCCATACCAAGTTTCTTGCTTGGAAACTAACGAAGTTCCCTATACAAAATCACCTGTTTGAAGCATAAATTATGCAGTATTTCTAAGATGTTATCGGGGTCTGGTATGCGCTTATTTGTATATGCTACACACGTTGTGTAAAGAGTATTATAATTTTATCATGGATTTTGTACCCCATAAACTATTGGCTGTTTTTTTTAGACGTGTAAAATTCGCAAGTAGTTTATGCAACTGCTAGGATTAGTAAAGTTTTTATTTATTGTGTTATTGTGTGATTTATTGTTGATTATTTTATTATTATTTAAGTTTAAGAAAAAATTAGTTCTTCCAGTAATATTTTTGTAGAACTGTTTTGTTTTGCCATAAAATAGAATTCACGTTAATTTTGTAAGACATATGATTTTCAACACGTGTTATTCTCTACGCGTTCAAATGGTTTTAGTTTGGAAAAAGTAATACAATGCCATTATATGTATTGAGTTGCCGCAATGATTTGTCGGTTACTTACAAAATATCTAAACTATAGGAAACAAAATCCCAACTGATAGAAAAGGGTATTGGGGATGATGCCCGGCACAAGCGAAGTTGTCTTTGTATTCTGTGGAACGTTCTGTAACCTAAACGTTTTTATTTGTTTTTTGTTTACATATGAGACATCGTTAGATTCGTGTTAGTCTGTCACCCTCAATTCGGATCCAAATCAATTTCGTAGAAATATCAGAGCTGCCAATCCAAAAATAATATTTTTCTCTCAACATAAATCATAACTTAATTTTGGGTATTTTCTAAAATAAATATGTTAATAAAATAAGTATTTCAATCATATCATACCTAACATAGCACGACATAACGTTCATCAATTAAATCTGCAAAAAAATGTCGTTTACTATTTTTTGCTATCTTCGAAAACTCTGCGTGGCACAAAACTTGTCTGTGCATTAAACACTGCTTTGTATTAAATCTACGAGATTTCTGTGTGAAATTCAAATTTAACAGACAGATTTTGTCTAGAGACAATGGTGTGAAATGGTATTATCAGTTTGTCTGAAAGTTTGTAACGCATTTAAGAAGGCATCGTAAACCCCAGACTATTCACTTTTGTGTCTTTGTATAAGAACTTCTTTATTCAAGTCAATGTCATCTTAAAGTTCCATATTGTTGCTTTTTTATGGACGAACGCTTCATATACATATACTAATGGGCGTGTGTCGCCCACCTTTTGGTTAGCCCTTTTAAAAATCCCACGGTCACTTAGGTTTCTTCTTCTTTTTATAGTCAATGTCAACTGGAAATTTGTAGTAGTAGTTTTTTATGGTCAGACGCTTCACATATTTATTAATAGGCGTGCCTCACCTAATTTTATGGATCATCCCCATAGAAGCCCTACATATATGCTGTAAAAGTTTCTTAACTGTTTGCCGCATTGTCTGCATACAAAAAAAAAAATATTTATATGACTCAAGATTTAAATATCTGGATGAGTTTAGTTAATGTAGTTTAATCCAGTCGATTTTCGTATTAATGAACCCTAAATTGGTTTCTAGTATAATTAACAACAAAATAAAACAAATTTTCATACTGGTTTCATAATGGTTTGTAAGGGGGCTACCACAAAAAATCGGGTTGGTATGTTCATTTAATATTAGTTATTTGAAGAGGAAAAAATTTGAAGTCTCTGTGTGTTATAGTCTCCGAGATCTGTTCGTTCAAACAATCGGTAGGGCGGGCGGATGGACATGTCTATATTGACTCGTCTGCCGGTCTGGGTACAGGGTATAAAAATTTTTATTCCCATATATTTTTGTATATTCATATTGATACATTAGACTAATAGGCTATACACACTGGGCAACATCTAACATCCTTTTACTTGTGACAAGATGTTGCATAAAGTTTTGCCAAAATGCTGAAATGTTGACGAAATATCCGCATCCATTCCAACATCTCTGTGGGATGTTGCTATCTTTTACAATTTCACTTATTTCAATAATTTGTCATTCAAAACAAAAACGTAAACAAAAATGACTGGCAACAAAAAGTCGGTATAATTTAAAACACAAATACAATAAAAAAAATTGGTCTACAAACACGAAGAATTACTGAAACTAGTAAGCTAAAATATATAAACCAATATTGTTTAATTAATTAAATTAAATGTACTTTAGTTTTTAGTGAGCCAAAAAATCACTGCTAATCGTATCAAATGGACTGTCGGAATGAAAAATCTGCTAATGGATATCTGGGAAAAGAATATTGCAGATTTGAGAGCTGCTCCCAACAATTCTCACATCTATATGGAAATGGCGGTAAGCATGAAGGAGTCCGGGTTCGTAGACTCTTGGACTGACGTACGAACCAATATTGACAACCTCACCCGAAAATAAAAGTAATTCAATTTAATTTATTAAGCTCCATACTGAGAGATCGATGAACATTTTTGATATCAAAAAAACTTCATATAAAAAAACGTTGTCAAACTACAATCAAAAAATTTCGGCACAAACTGTTTTTATCGAGTACTCGGATAACAAAAACGTTTGATACCGAAAACACTTTATCTACTCAAAAAACAGGTGACAAACAGTGTGACCTTTTGCATCTCCGTCAGAAAAACGCAAAGAAAAATCAAAATGTGTGGACTTTTCACCTAATAAATATCTGATTTTGGTATTTCATGTTAATTTGGGAACACTGTTTTTCGTTTGTTTGACATAGCAGGAATAATTAACAATTTCATCATCAAAAATTTTCATCGATCTCAGTATTGGGCTTTAGCAGGAAAAGACAGAACAACAAAATTTGAACTGAGTGGAGGAGCTTAATTTGCATGGTCTCACTACGAGAAGGTGCATTCCATTTTTGGGTTCTTTTCGGATCCACAACGCAGTGAAGTCAACGTTGGATAACAATAGTACATTTTAATGATTAAGTGTATACTTATTTAATTAGTATGCGCATGATGCTTTTATTGCAAATATAGCTGAGTGATACATGATGATCCGATTGAGTTTGACCACAGCACTACCAACACCAAGGCAGAAATCGTAGCACTGGTAACCTTCCAAGGCGGATAACCAAACGGAGCTGTTGAATTTAGCTCGTGAAAGGCTTTAAGTACAAAAAACAGTAGCAAAAGTCTCAAGAAGAGCACCAAAAAGCGCAACAAGAGCTACATAAGGATTCTGGGATAGCTGTGCGTTTCTAGCATTTAGGTTTTCATTTAAATAAACAAAAATTCTTGTGCCTTTAAATGTGTTGTTATTGTACGTTTCCATTATTAACAAATTTTGCAATAGCAGATATAATTTTTTCCCAGGTTGATGATAATCTGAAGAAGTTTTGATTCGATGTGGCTGTTCCCGGAGCACATTTCCAGCGATTTTGCAATTATCGTTTATAACGCTGTTGTGGACATTTAAAATATTATGTAATATGCAAAAAGTCATGATAATTAAGGCATTGTTTTTTGGATGGCTATCAAGAAATCTGCCTATGTGCTAAAATCTATTATATTCTATTGACTTTTGAAATGGCGTTCCGGATATTTGTGTCCATCTTTTTTAACACATTTAGCCGATGTACAAGCATAAGAAATGTAGCCTGCTCTATTCGGAAACTTTCTTTAAAAAAAAGTTCCAGTCTTTTTAGTAGCAGCTCTTAAATGTGTTTATTGGTACGAAACGAATTTAGAGTCGACTCTAAAGTTGTAACTGATACTGACTAAAGTCGACTTTTTATTTTGATTATTAGTAAGGCTGAATAAGTATATTAATAGCGTTGTCACGCCTCCTTTTGTCTACAATATATATATATATATATATTTGCAAAAATTAAAATAGAAATATTAAATGAAATGATCAAAGTTGGCGCTGTTGTAAATTTTTGTCTCTGAGAATTTATCTGTAAATCGATTAATGTAAACTAAGAATTTAATTCTTTTACAGAAAGCTTTCTTTTACATTTAGATGAGTGCTGTTAAGTTAGCTAACAGCGACTGTTTAAATGAACTCTGCTAAGGTCGGTTCATGGCTGTACTTTGATTTTTGTACAACATTAAATTATCATTAATTTTAGGCTTTATTGGGCATTGAATTGATAACAAACAAAGACAAGATAAGAATTATAAAATCTAAAGTATTTATATTCTTTAAGAAGTTTTTCACATCCACATTACGTTTTACAGTGCGCTACAATGTTTACAGCGCACTTAACATTACATTTACAGCCGATTTACATTGTATGTAATGTTGCATTTGCTCGCATTCAAGAGCAATAAAATCTGTTAACAAGAAGGTCAAGGTTGTGTCACGCCTTTCTAACTATATAAATACGTGCGTGTGTGTATGTATGTATAGCAAAGTATACCAGTGCTGTGGTTATATACGAGTACATATATGCTAGTAAGTATCTCATATACATATATATACATTGAACATTGTAACTTTGTGTATTTGACTCTGTTATTTGATGGCATTTAGCAGGCGTACGGCGCTCAGTTTACACGCTCACAGAAACAAGAACAAGAACGCAGGTTGTGGTGTGTAGCAAATGCAAACAAAATGAGCGTGTTGACAAACTGGCTGAATGGTTGACTGAATAGTTGACTGACTGGTTGACTATCTTACTAAATCTCTGCGGTTCATGCAGTCGCTTCGGCTGGTGCTTGGCAATTGTAACAACAGTCATGTCAGGACATTCGTTGCATTCCTTAGCAGAATTTTCGCTGCCTTTCTACTAAGTTAGTCGTATTGGTTTAGTATCAGGCGCTTGTTTGCTGCTGCTGCTTAGTATATGTATAAGTAGTATAGTACTATATACTCGTATGCGTTTGCTGTCAGTTAACTGCGCTGATGAACAATTGTTTGTGCTAGAGCTAAAACAGATTTTCCTGCTATATTTTTGCTACATACGAGAGGGCTTACAAAAGTGCAGTAAATTGATTGTGTTTGAAAATCCAAACATTTTTATTGTTTTTAGTATAAGGTTACTGCGTTTCAAATTTCATGAAGATCGTTTAAACTGATTGAATAAGAAGAAGAAGAATAATGTAATAAGAATCATATATTATATGTTACGCTCACAGTATGTATATTTTATCAAAATCGGTTGATTACTTATCTTATTTTAATGTCTTATACCTTCCTTTAATAATAGACGTCATGTAAGCAGCCAGTTACCAGTTGTTAAGAAACTGTGAGCGCGAAAGAGATAGCGAGATTGGGTATTTTACTTTGCATGCGCTTCGCTATTATTTTGGTGATGAACAAGTGGTGACTCAAAAGTACGAGAGTTAAGTCAGACTCAATTCGCGAAGCAAATCAATAAAATAAATTGGTTTTGCAAAGATTTTCGATTTCGATTTTCTTTTACTTTGCTTTAAATCAAAAGAGTAGTAGGCAAGACATAGGGTTTTTCTGTGTAAAAAATGTTTTTTTTTTCTCAGTGTATAGAAGTTGTCGTTTTTTTATTTCATAAATAGAAAACAAATCTAAAGAAAACAATAAAGAGTGCCGCAGTCGGGAGTATACGACTTCGAAATACACTGTCACATTTCATACACTAAAAACAAGAGGAAAAAAATGTTGTTCGGCTGGTTTACCTCAAAAAATGTGTTTTAAGGACATGTATCCGAAATGTGGGCGTAGGGGAAGTGACACCCAAAATTGTTTAGATACTTGATATGTTCGCATCAGGAGAATCTGAGATCTGCAGTAACTAAGTACACTCTTGGCCTCCAGGGCAGGGTATAAATATGGATTCGTGTGTATTTGACCGTCGTGTGTTTTGTTTAAGAGTTTTTCCCTTTGTTTGTAGTAGTTGTTGTGATTGGCTCGTGGTGAAATTATAAGCTACAATATTATTCTTAGAATGATACCACTGGCTATACTTGTATATAACGTATTATCAGATCATGACTTAACTGTTCGGTTACAATTATAGTATTGAGTAAAGTAGTGTTGCTCAAATAGAAAAGAAAAAATAATATCGAACAGAAAAAAAGGATATTTCTCGTAATTCGTACGAAACAAAGTAATCTGACATACTTCAAATTATTCTTGGAACACTTGCATGCGGCATTCAGATGATTTGTGTTAGCGAAGTAGGGTTATTTGAGCCACCTAAATTCCCCATTTAACTACATGTGTTTTCGTTGAGGCTGACTTCGTGCAGTCTGAAGTCTTTGAAGATGCTGCTGCATTTGAAGCAACAGCGTATTATGGTTGCTATACCGTTAGATAATGACTATGGCAGCAGCATGACGACGGATCATGACTAATAATGATTTTTCTTCTTTTTAAGCTATTTAATCGAATAAGACATTTTTTTGTTATGGTTCATTTGTGTGCTTTTTGATGTGGTTCATTTGTGTGGTTTTTTGTGATTTTTAAAGCTGGCTCAAATCACTCAATAATTCGTTATCGACTAGAAAAGCTATACTCAAAGTGGTTTTCCGCGGAACACTAGGACTCCGAATTTGTTTTATTGTAGGGTTCCGTCAAGTATTTCCGTTTTCAAAATAGTTTCGTCACCAAAAAAAAGTTTAAGAACCGCTGGACTACAGCATAAGTATTATGTTATAGTGTATGATTCTTATCTTAATGTTCTATGCATACCTATGGACTTGCTGGGTCATAAATTTGTTTTAAGGCTATAACATTTAGTGGTCAATGTTGTAAAGGGTCTACCAAAGGGGTTGTACCAACTTTGAAGGCTGCTGGCGGCCATATTTGTTTACCAATATATGACATCTAGTCTCATTTGTGTTCTGTAAAATTTGTGTTCTGTAATTTGCTAAAACGTTTGGATTTGTACAATTTCAAATTCTTCAAATTCGATTGTAATTTACTTTATACGTCCAGTAGCTCACAACTCATGTACTAAACGCGTGTAAAGTAGAAAATGTTGGAAGTGTTGAAGCCGACCAAAATTTATTCGTTTCACGCCGTTCCTTAGATATCAATATGATGTCGGACTATTTCTTCGCCTAATTTGATGAAAACTATGACGACTATATTTATTTTCAACAAGTCGGCACAACTTACTATACAGTTTGCATAACAAAAAGGAATTATTACGCCATAAGTTAGGTGACTTGCTTATTTCCAGAAGTGGTCCTCCCAGTTGGTCATCAAGATCGTGTGACTTAACACCATTGAATTGTTTTCTTGGGTTTATGGTAAATCGCTTGTTAACAGCAACGTTACCAATGCTTTGGATGTCCTCGAAATTTGCCACAGGTTCATTGAAAATTGCATTACAGGTTCATTACAGCTTCAGCTGCAAGAGGAGCCACGGTGGCCATTTGAATGTCGTATTGTTTAAATCTTTAATGACAAAAAAGTTTACTTTCTTAATCCATTTTAGAGTTCGTTTATAACTTGTTTCATGCGAATTGATGGAAGTGATTACATCGACATTCCTTTTAATAATTATTGAAATTATGTGTATGTACGCTTTTTTGTCAGTTACGTCTCATTTTGCTGTTACACACATTTCTATAAACACATAGTATACCCTTTTACCCAATATTGGTGGGTTATAAATTTTTATTTTCGTAGACCGTGCTTTTTCCTGTCTGTGCGAGCGTGCGCGTGCGTGTTCGTAATCATTAGCTTCGTGTTCGTATTGGGTCGTGCATGCGCGTGCGTGTTTGTCAATACTAACTCCTAAATAATGGAAATGGATAAAGCATTTAATGCTTTTGTTTCCTTTTCTAAGACACTTTGCGAACTTTTAACAGAACCCTCGCAAATCCCTGCAAAGGGTAGTTTTCTATTTGACAACAGCATTTAATCAATCAACGATTTGCTACAATTTCAGACTAAACTGCTGCCTATTAACTAACCACAATGTATGCTGTCAAGTTCATAATGCTGTTGGGGTGTTCTCGAAACCATCTTGAAATCCAATTAAAAACAGTATTTAATATGTAAAAGCAATCAGTAAAGTGCGCTACGTAAAATTAGCATAAGAAAGCGTTGCATTCTTGGACGTAGGGCAGTGGCAGCTATAAAAATTTCCTTCGTGTTTCCTTCGTTTAATGAAATTTCAGCGCTCAAAGCGTATTTTATGTTTTACTACAATACACAGCACACACATCCTTTGCGGCGCATTAAACTTGAGACAGCAGACCGGATAGAATGACACCTTTTGTCTGTTTTGTACTGCAGCGGCTACTTTTTTACAACTTTCAAATTTGTGTTTGAGTTGCGTCTGATCGGATCCGGTCTGCTCTGGTCTGGTCTGGTCTGGTGTTGTTTGCTTGCTACTCAAATGCTGTTAAATGTCTGCAAAAGTTTTCGCCTTAAGTTAACAGAAAAGATACTTTTCGTTGAAGTACGAATAGTTAGAGAAATTGTTTTTTCACTGCTCTGCGCTTTACGTGTACGTGCAGAAAATTAGTTTTCACTTTGCATCTGCAAAGGTATGATGTGTTGCACGATTTGCATTAAGATTAGTGTAGTTTACACTAAAGTAATCGCATGCCATGTACAAGTATGTATATGGAAAAGTCATTTTGCCACTTAACATGAATAATAGTAGATAGTATCTACTTGATACAACACAATTTTTTTATGATTTATTTCTTCTTTTAGATTTTGCAAACATATTGAACATTTTTATTATTGCACTTTCAAGCATGTCTCAACAGACTTTAAGTGATCAATTCGACTACTTTCTTTGCTGCAATTCATTATGATATTGACCAATATTTCTTCTTACACCCAACCGTATCAGAAAAGTTATATGACTGCATTTGCTAATACAAACACAATAGCATAAAATCAGGTCCGCTCGAGACAAGTTTGAAATAGCGGGCGTGCTGCAAAATAAACCAAACCAAACATTCTGATAAAAAAATAAACGGAATTTCTCATTGAAACGAATCTTCGCTTGACATAAATCTTCTTTCGTAATTGATACGAAGATAATATGATAAGTCGGTGACTTCTTGAGTTTCTCAATAAGCTGATTCATTCCCGGAGAAAACCAAAACCGATAATATGAAATTAATTAATAAAAGCGGAAAAAAATATACATACAAACAGAAATAGAAAATAATTGAATACTTCAGTGCTATTTGCTTGACTTGCTTGAAAACTGCATAAACTACTTGCGAATTCTAACACTTGATATGCGCTAAAGTCGAACATGAGTAACACGCTGACTGTGACTGATTGCAATCCATTTCTTGCACAATCAAACTCTGTTTAAGACTCAAGATTAGTCATGGCCGATTTCGTTTTCGATTTGATTGATTACACTGGCCTACATGAGTTTTGCGAATAAGATGGGACCTAGTGTTTCCGAATCGATTGCTGAACACGAATCTTTCCTTCAATCTTAGACAAAAACACACCCCCTATTTTAAGGGCTCATGCGATTAAATTGGCATAGGACTTATTTGAAAGGGCTGGTTTCAGCCTTTAATTTCTGAAAATAGCGAAGTCTATACCACGACTTTTCAAAAACTGCCAAGAACGCTGTTTTTTAGGGGTTTCAACTCCTATTTTCTTGAAAACGTGACTTGATGGAAAGTTTTTGAACCCAGATTCGTGTTCAGCACGAAAAATCTATTCGAAAACCATAGGTCCTATCTTATTCGCATCTAAAAAATTGGAATTTGTAGGGCAGTGTTATTAGCTTGATTTTACCTGTTGTTTGAAAAAAATGCAGGTATTTGATTAATTTAAAACTCATAGTCGCCATTTTTTACCATTTTTACATTTACGTTCGCTGATTTTGCTCTGAAGCAGTTGGAGAAGAATTGAAATTATAGCAAAAAAATCATCTTTGAGAGAGAGTAATATGCAGCTATAGCAAGAGTCTCTATTGCATTCGGAGAAACATACTGTTTGGTGTGGATTTTGATCAGGCGGTATTATAAGGCCATACATCTTCCGAAAGAAGAATGCCCAGACGGTGACTGTCAATGGCGAACAGCACCGATCCATAATTGCCATTTTTGACATCAATTGGACGAAATGGACCTTGACAAGATGTAGTTGAAATAACACGGCGCTACGTGTCACACATCGGGCGTTTAATTGAAAATAAACGTGCCGACCCCACTATAAGGGGTAACCACATACAAATCTACTTTTTTGTTTTGTTTTTTTTTTTAGTTAATCAAGCTAGAAATGACCACTTTGGTGTATCTTACATCGGTCCAAATAAAATATTCAGCGCATACATTTTTTAGCGGCGCCATTGGTATGGTCATCTTATCGGGCTGGACAGCGGGGTTCCAGTACAGAGGGTTTACATGCCGAACCCAAAATAAGTGGAAAACGTTCAAAAAGTCGACCGATATGCGTTGGAAAGACGAGAGTCTGGGACGAACTCCGCAAATTTGGTATTAACAACAACTGGCACCAGCATGCACTAGACCAGCGATTGTTGCGCCTTCCTACTTGCAACTATGATCCATAAATGGTAAGTAAGTAGGTTAATAAGTAAGTAAGTAAGTAAGTAGGTAAGTAAGTAAGTAAGTGAGTAAGTAATTAAGTAAGTAAGTAAGTAAGTAAGTGAGTAAATAAGTTAGTAAGTAAGTAAGTAAGTAAGTAAATAAATAAATAAATAAATAAGTAAGTAAGTAAGTAAGTAAGTAAGTAAGTAAATAAGTGAGTTAGTAAGTAAGAGGCATAAAATGCTCAATAAATATGCTAATTTCGCCTCATTATCGCTAACTGAAGAAATTCCTATATATCTAATCATTTCATATCTATTTTTTTATGAAGATCACCACTGATACAGCGGACAATATCGATATGATCCAGTACTATTGTATGATTGGATTCATTTCGAAACCAATGATTCGTCTTGAATGAATGCTGAATTCGCTCCTGTACATACACACACCTTCGTTTATTCGGCATTATATGCGATTGCTGCTATTGTATCTATCAGGCTTTTCTCGCATTTCAATGCAACATCACGTACAATGCATAAAAGGAAGTTGTATCTATCAATGCTTCCGTAGTAGTTGCAATTGTTGTTTAAGCTTTTGTTCAGAAATTGTGCAATTTTTGGTTGATATATTGAGTGCCGAATGTGATGCACTTGGAATTTTAATTGTTGTGCAGCAATAGTCAACGACAAATCTCCACCCAAAAATTATTCTTATCAGCCATAAGCAAAAGTATTTTGTAGGCTAGAAAATCGACCACAATATCACAGCCACAACATCTCCATCATCATCATCATCATCGAGCTGCTGCATCAACATTGCTGCTGTCCAAATGACACTTTTCGACCAAACAAACATGCGGATGCACACATGAGAGGCCACTTAAATGTATTGTGGCTGTGTGTAAGTGTGTAGGGTATGTACCATATCATATATGTACATATATTTTTGTGAAGTGAGGCGGCACTGAGTTCTTTGTAATCCGGTTTGTCATACTTTAGTGCACTTGAATTGTATTCGGTTGTCGTTTGTGTTGCAGTTTTTTGTTGCTCTTTTCAAAATTGGATTATTTTTATAGTATAAACAGATTTAAAATTTGTTTTTTTGCGGATTTATTCTGTTTTATTGATGTAATCTGTTGCCAAATTCTATTATTTTATTATTTTATGAAAGTTTTACGAAGCAACAAAATGTGTTAAATGGAACTTAAATAGGTAGGTTTTAATAAAAATTATCTTAAAGATCTTAAGATCTTAAATCAATGTGGAGTAAATGTTCAATTTCCAGTACTTTTTTTACAGAAATGTGTGATATAGATTTGAAATTTTAATCAATTTTCATTGAGTTTTCTCTGCATTAAGTTTGGATTAAAATGCTGTGAGAATTTCTTGATCCGGTAGCAATTTGGTTTGAGACGCTGTGCTGGTCTCTGGACGCGGTAAGTCTTGAATGCTATGCAGACCTCTTGACCCTTTGGTAGTCTAGGGTAAGACGCTGTAACACGTCAGAAATATAATAAAGGGCAGTAGTAGTATAGAAGAACAGAACAGAATAGAGAAATGCTCCATTGGTTAGCTTATTTTTCTATTCTTTGGAAGTATAACTTACGAAATACGCATAGAATCAGGAGAGTCGAACACAATCAGTCGAGATAGTCGTCCACAATCACTCAAGGAGTTGGTCGGTGGAGAGAACAGTCTTCTTCGAAAACACTGGCCAGTCGTGCTAGTCAAGTCTTTTCTTTTTTTTGTGGGCATTCTAAAGCCTAACGCGTAGAGAACGGTAGTTCCTTGAAATTATGATTCCAATCTTGCTTCCTCCCAAGTACCAATTCCAGCTAATAGAAATAGAAATTATTTTTACGTTGATACTAAAGATGGGTTTACTTCTAAAGTTAATATCTCAGCCCATGAAGACAGTTTGTTCAGAGTGCTTGTTGTTAGATCACACAAAGTTTTGGATTATATTCCTTTCGTGTAAAATCTTCTAAAATCTTTTAGGTTAGTGGATGAGTATTGCAATGGCCCAATTTGTCATCTATTTGTAAGGTGTTTGTAGATGGAATACTTCAGCAATTGATTAGACTATAATATGTACCTTTTTGGTAGTCCAGAGTTGTATGGAATGCCTGCTGTATTTTGCCATCTTCCTACTTCTTCCTACTTCTTCTTAAGTATAGCCAATCTTTTTTTCCTCGCATTAGAGATAAGGAAGACTTAATAGTGCTACAGGTAAGTACATAAATGTGTGTATGCATGTGTAAAGTAGTTTTTTTCTCTTATTTTAGAAATACTTCTTTATTTTATCTAAAGTGAAAATTTCATTAGAACTTTGAAGCATTCTACATGCCCATCTATAAGCATTGCTTTGATACTCAACACATACAGATTTACAACATATGAAGTCTTGGCATCCTTATAACGCGCGTTTGTGCGTGCTACAGAAGCATTCTCTTAGAAGGCTGTTTTACATGTGTTTTTCTGTTTTCGTAAATTTCTTGGAAGATCTTCATTGCTCGCTTCTTTTGGAATGCGTTGTAAAGCATCTACTTGCGTTTAGGCATATTTTAAAATGTGTAGGCAATAAAATGCTTCCTTTACGCATTTCACACACCTTTTATGATAAGACCTTCTATTCTAAATAAAGTCGAAGCAGTGTGTAATGAATTATTTTGGGAAGTACTTCTAAAAAAGTTTTCCGGTTCGGCTAGAAAAAAAGTTCAAAGAGTTCAAAAAGCCGTAAACCCTTTTTTCAAAGCGGGTTGTTTCCGAACTGGTTTCACAGCACTGATTTAATGTAATGCACTTCTATTTCAAAAGAGGATCACTTTAAAGAACCCAACGGTAACTCACACTTTCTTGTTTTTTTTTTTAATTAGAGCTTTTATTTATTATGTCTTCTTGCTTTTCGGAATTTATCTTAACATCTAAAACAATTGCTGTAAAGTCAAATTTTCCATGAAAATTTAAGTGCAACAAATTTGTTATTTGGCACATCTTAATCAAAGTTGGAATCCATCAGCGGAAAATGCAACGAAAACTCATCAAGTTCGAGATAAACAGCAAAAACAACTTGTAGACATATTACACCAGAGAACAGACAGATAGACAGACAGACAGACGGACAAACAAACAAACAATGCAGACACGCATTCCATTGCACCAAAGTGGCGCTCTAGCAACTTCGCCGAGTACGGCAGAGTTGAAAACTACTCAATCAGTTAGTTGAAGATACATCTATGTACTTCATGCTTCAACATTTCTAACGTTCACCACAGCAGCAATTTCATTTCGAAGTTTATGCCAACTTTTGACTTTTGGCGCCGCTGAAGAACATGATGATAATAATGATGATGCTGATGATGCTGATGGCAACTACAAGCATAAATTTCGGTAGAATCTTTTGACTACAAATCCCGCATGGAATTGCCACTGCCACTTGTAGTGTTTACATCTTCTATGATACTAGTTCAAATGTATCTCGGTTGCATTTGTCGGCGGCATTTATGGAATTCCACAAACGTTTATCTAAACTAAATAATAAAAGCTGTTGGATTTTGATTCTTTAAATCGGGTTTTTGTTTTTCGCAGGCGTTATTCACTGCGAATGCAAAATATATTATTTACAATGTTAGCACACGGAAGTATTACTTCGCCAAAGGATATACCGATTTTCGTTTCTGCTTCTGCTTCCATTTGATCGTACTTATATATGTGCGTGTGCGGCCTGCGTTGTTTTTGTTTATAGTTACAGCATAGTTAGACCAATAGACAGACAGACAGACCGACAGACAGACAGACAGACAGACGGACAAGTTCAATCGATTGCCTGACTGTTTTTGTTTATCTAGCTGTGAGTATCCTTTTAATCCTTAGCAATCGCATTGAGGGCGAAAACAATCATGTGCAAACAGTAACACAAGATGAGAGAGTTGCGTAGCAGGACATTCACATGCATGTAATCACACTTGAGCCAACAGTGCAAGGACGTACATACGCAGAGCGGAGGAGCCAGTCACAGTCGTCCATATTTGCAGCTTCATTATGCCAAACGCCAACGTAGTAGACGCATCCTCATACGACGTCATCTGTCTGTCTGTCGGGTCATTGTGGATTTATGTACCCTTTCGTACAATTTATGAAGTGCGGTATTATGAATTTGTTGTTTCAATTGTAACGGGCAGAAGTATTTGTTGTAGGTTGCGTGATTGGAATCCAATTTACTTTTTAAGTGCGGATCGCACTATTAAGATATGAATTTCTGTTTTTACGTATTTCCGACATTTTGCCATCTGCAAAGGAGTTTTCTTTCTGTATGCCTTATCCCACCGAAAATAGCATTAGATAAGTGATTATTGTCACTCAAATCTGAAAGATTTTTTTCATGAAAAAACTAAACTACTTCGTAATTCAGTGAAATATTTAAAAATGGCGCAAATATGGGAACAAATTGGAAGTACCACATTATTATTGACATATAATTAGGCGTCAACATTTTTGAGATAGTAGATAGATATTTTGAGATAGTATATGATTTTAGATTAGATATTACAGATGATATTAAGTATACTGTTCTTTCAGAATATTTAACTCGGGACTGCGTGCCGCTGATCACCGAGTTAGTCTGCAGAGGCAGAAGGCGAAGTCTAGTGATTGCGTCGATATACCTCGCGTGAGAAGGAACATCACCCCCAGGGGAGATAGAAAATCTTGTTGAGTTCTGAAACAGCCGCAGTCTAGCCATCATAGTTGGCTGCGATGCAAACGCGTACAATGAGACATGGTGAAACATTGACATCAACTATCGAGGTAAGTGCTTTCTTGAATTTTTTTCAAGCAATACCTTGACAATTATTACAGGTGCATAGCCTTAGTGACAAAGGTTGGTTGTTACTAAGACTAGGCATGAGGTGTTGGACTTTACGCTCAGAAGTCTGTCCGTAGAGAACATTATTAGAAGCTGGCATGTGTCACAGGAACCCTCCATGTCCGATCATCGACTAATGAAGTTCGAAATAGAAGGGGGTGCAACATGCCATGAAATCAGAAGAAATCCCAGTAAGATTACTCGTCGCAGTTATCTGCTGCGATGGCAGGAAAGAGAGTCAGACTACTAAAACACTCTCTTGAATTAGAGCAGACTTTAGCAGACTTAAATGTAGGTATCATGAAATCATATGAAAGCACATGTCCTCTTGTTAAAGGCAGGCGCGAAAGAGATGCCCCGTGGTGGAATGAGCGGCTGTAGAAACTTAGAACAAAAGTTAGGAGGTTCTAGGATGATCTAATCTATAGGTTAGGTACACCACTTACTCTATATAACAAAGATATAAGGAAAGCATAACTGTATCCACTGTATCAGCCGCTCGAATCTATCGTGCAATTGTCAAGATGCAAACCGATGAGAATATCTCACTCCATATATCAGATAACACCTTTAAGAAAAATAAGGAAAAGAGAAACAAGTTGCTCCTGGAGACATATATGCCAGGAGGTACATACATATGAACTTATCCCAATTAAGGAGATGTATATACGAACAAATAGAGCGAAGAATGAGGTCGCCAAGAACGTGATAAATTAAGAAAAATTAAGATGGACAACATCCATCTTTCAATCTTTCAAATCAAATCTGGAAAATAGATGGAATATTTTCTGCACTACTGCGACAGGAAGCCAAAGAGCTACTCCCAAACATGTACAAGATAATAACCAATTGTCATGGACTTGGTTACAATGCAAACCCTTGGAGAAGGGCCAGGGTTGCCTTTATACCTAAGGCGGGGAAAATGGACTCAATCCTCCCCAAAGCATTTAGCTTGACATCGTTTTTGCTAAGAACAATGTAAAAGATAAGAGGCAAGTACAAAATTCAATAGTTAATATTATATCACTTTCGTTACATGTGTGAAGTGTATTTAAACTTTGGTGGCACCCAAAGCAACAATACAATTTTTTTTCTATCCTTTTTGGTACTTGCCACGTACAAGTTTGCTGCGCTTGAAAATGTGTTTATTTTCATTTTGATATTGAGTTCAGTTGCTCAACCAATGACTCTATTACGAGACTACAACGACAACCAACAACAGTTGCCAGTAGCTTGAACAACAGCAACAGAAACAACACCGGAACAATCCTTGACAATCGTTTCTACGTTCGTTGTATGAATCGCTGCTGTTTTGTGTTCATGTTCCTTCTTGTTGTTGGTTTTTTTTTTTTCTACTGCATTTTGCTTCTTTTGTGCTCATGACACTCGGCGACGTAAACAATCTGCTGTTGCATCACATATGTTCCACCTACTCGCCACTCCACGCCACGCCATGCCATTGTATCTGAACTGTGTGTACTCGTATTAGTCAGTCGACAGTCGTCAGTAGTCAGTAGTCAGTCGTACTAGTAGTTATTATTGTTTTAGTTATCTTTTGGCAATGTTTCCACATATATGCTTGTTTTCGGTATTCAATTCGCTTGTAAGGAATGTTAATGCATACCAGAAGTGTACCTCAGGTGTCATGTTTGCCGCCATGAGTTTTATTGCATATCTTGGCGTATATGTTTAGTTAAGGTGTATCTTACTTGTTCTTCGACATTTCTAATATGATTTCTTAACTTTAATTACACACTTCAATGAAAATCTTATATATGTTTATCTCTGACTTTATTGTATCTAGAGACTATTGTACTTATTTTTTTGTTTAAAATAGTATTCTCAATTACAACTATTCACAAAATTTGATATTAGTAGTTTATTTTTGGATATATATACGGGGTCGGCACTCTAAGTATTACCAACTTCACGCTGCTGTAGCAATCAAACGGCTAATGACAGCGCGCTCTTGTTTTGTCAAGCGCCAGTCTGTTATGCTGTTTACAAGAATACGGAAGCATATCGGTTTACGTAGCAGTTAAAAACATTTTTTTGAAATGAAATTCTAACGCAACAGTGTTATTGCTTTGTATTTGGCTGGAAAATCGCAATCAGCCATTGTTAATGAGCTACGTCCTTTACGTGTGAACAATATGTTTGCGTATCGGACCATGACACGTTACATTGATACTAGTAGCATCAATAGACCAATGGAGGTGGACATCCAAACACAGCAGCATCGGCTGAAATGGTTAGAGTGTTAAAGCACAGAATTCAACGTAATCCACTATTTCTTCACAACAATGTCCATCATGTTCCCCAGACTTAATGTGATTAATTCTGGAAGCCAAAGTATCAACTAAAAATTATGAGACGCCTTAAAGATTGCTCTTCACCGAGAATGGGACAAAATACCATCGTACCACATACGAGTAGCTTTCTTAAAATTTGAAATTGTTTTACTATATACTGAAGTTTTCAAATAAAAAAAAAAAAAAATTGTCAAAATTACATCATTTTTAATTGGTAAGACTTCCGGCACCGAACGCTTTAAATACTCTTATATAGATATAGGTGGCTGTGGAAGAGAAACACTATTCCCATTCCATTAGTGTCTCAGTCCTTGTAGGATTAAGCGACCTCTACTAGCTGAGTTAATGGGCTTAAAACCATAGTTGAGAATGTATGTTCAAAGCGCTCATTGAGAAAATTTCGTTCCGAGAATCGAACTTGCTTGTCTCCAAGATGCTTAAATTGGCTTGTTCCGAGTGCCAGACATTTGCAGAGTGCTATAGAGTTTTCTGTTTTTATATTCTCGTCTAGAATAAGTCTCGTATTATCATTTTTGCGGTTAAAATTTTTTTGTTGTGTATGAAATAAATGGAAATGAAATGATATAAAAAAAAACAACAAAGAAGAGCGTATTTACTCTAATTGGGGTAGTTGCTTATTAATTCACAGGACATCTGCTGCCCCCGGTGTAATAGTTTAACACAGTGGTAACTCCTATTCTGGAACATGGAGAACTTCTTGGCTCGCTTTTGCAACACTTGACAATACGTCCATACTTTCCACACATGAAGCAAACACTGGTTAAGTTTTGTTCGCTTCCGCAGTTCCTGAAGATATTTCCAAATTCTAAGCATTTAAAGCATCTCTTTGGACTTTCCAACTTATCTGACAGACAGACCATCCTATTTTCACTTTTTTGTCACATGTGTAAATAGTGTGCACACTTCAATGTTTTTTTTACATTTGCCCGAATTCTCATCTTGTGCATAAAGTTGTGTTTTACTAAATCAGAGATAAGTTTATCGCTGCGATGTATTTAAGTGTGAAAAAGTGACAACGCCACAACGGTAAGGAAAAAGTAGCCACAGCTGTTTGTATTTGCTTACATTGTGCGGCGGGAAAAATTAAAATGAAACAACAAAACAAAAAATAAAACACAATGACCAGCGAGAGGAAAAGGGACAAATTTTTGGATAGTTCTCATAGAGCATAAAACCGTTATTGGGAACAAAAACTCAAATGTTACGGCCAAAACAAGTATTGGTAGCCAAGGCAAAGAGTTGTGCGATAAGCGATACCAGCATCATGTCAACAAGTAACTGTATGTACGAATAGTGGCTATTGTAATTAACAGTTGAATACAATGTTATCAGCTGTTTTTCATTTATCAGCTGATATTAGTTGGTGCTGCCATATGTGTAACCGTTGTTACAGTGTTGCAAATGAGCAACATTTAAATCTTATACTTGTACCATAGGATAATATTTATAAACCAGATAAACTACTTCTACTACTTTACGAGGGCTGCTATTTATATTTCGGGAACTGGCAACACTAATGTAAAAAGCTAAAATCTGGCAACACCATAATAAAGTTTGACATTTTTTTTAACATAAACGTGTTCACAAAGTTTTGATGTACAAATGCTATTTGTTTTGTTTACAGTGAGTTAAGAAGAGCAATTTGGCAAAAAAATGGAAATTTCAAGAGAAGGTTTTCGTTCGATTATTTTTCACAACTTTCGACGTGGATTATCTCAACAAGAATGTGTCAATGAACTCAGTTCTTTGTATGGCGATAAAGCATCATCAGAACCCACAGTATATCGCTGGTATAGTGAATTCAATCGTGGTCCTAGGTCGGTCGCCGACTAATTCCGTGAAGGCCATCCAAAATCGGTTGTTGTGCCCAAAAATATCGATGCAGTACGTGAACTGATAATGCAAGATTGTCATATGACATTCTTCGGCCGAATGGGTCATGTGGCCACTGTTCCGCTTGAGCAACGTAGGACGTTCAATTCTGAGTGGTACACGGCCATTTGTTTGCCGGAAGTCTTCGAAGAAATTCGTAAAAACAACCGTCAAAGACGAATCATTCTCCATCAGGACAATGCGAGCTCTCACACGTCTCGTCAAACAAAAGCATTTTTGAGCAGTCAAAACATCGAATTAATGACTCATCCTCCGTACAGTCCTGATTTGGCACCCAATGGCTTCTTCTTGTTCTCGAGTATCAAAGGTAAACTGCGTTGTCAACGTTTTACGAGCGCCGAAGAAGCAGTTGAAGCGTTCAAAAACCATGTTTTGGAGGTGTCTCAAGAGGAATGGAATAACTGCTATGACAAATGGTGTATTGAATATTTTGAAAAACAATAAAGCCATTTTCATTTAAAAATGTTTGTTATTATTAGCTATTCCCGAAATATAAATAGTACCCCTCGCATACCAATGCTTACATCTATTCACAACATGATAACTAGAACGATAATGAGTTTACCCACAACATGCATAACTTATACATAAGATGAGAAAGCGGGCCCAAATTTGTTGCACATTGTGCATGCCATTTGTATTCTAATTTAAAGTGCAAATAATTTTGTGTACCTACAAAGTTAATTAATTTAATGCATGCAAGTTATTCTTAAGCTAACCAAAATAAAACTTCTTAAAGAGTAATAGATTGGTTTTAGCTCAGAAAGAAATGTACAAACATTTTAAGGTTTCTAATCAGCCAAATGCCAGCCGCTATTATCATTTCATCCGAGTACACCTGAGCAAGAAATTTTGAAGAAAATTTCACGCTCAATGTACTTAGCATCGAAGTTGTTTAATGGTTTTCTGCAGCGCATAACAAAAAACAACACATCTGAGAGTATCTGAGAGATGTGAAAGTTTTTAATTAAATTTACACACATACGACATGAATACACTTAATATAAAGGGTTTTTCAATAGGGGCGTAACATTTTTGGATTTTAATACTAATGCACCCTTAGTTTTTATCAGTATCTGTCAACGTCAGTCAATGTCTACATTTTTAGCACGGTGAACTTCAGCAACAAGGAAATTACTATCGAAATTCTGAGTCGGTTGTTGCAACATTAAGAGCGCTTACTTCAGTTTTCGGTCGTAATAATCGTGCCACCAGATAGGCTGTGTATAAATTCAGCATATTGATTATTGGATGGTCAAAGTACCTAAAATATCCCATCTGTAAGTGCTTCAGTTCAAAAAGAGCCAGTTCTGCAGATTCCAGGCCTTTCACAGGAATTGGTTAATCTCTAAAATGATATTGTGGCGAATTTTGTATAAAGAATTTGGCCTTCACCTTTATAAAATCAAACTAATGCAAGTACTGAAGCCGCTTAATTATTTGAATCGCGGTAAGTCATTGCATCCGATAAAGTGTGGATTTCATGGACCATATTTTTACGTCGATGTAAATGATCGCCATGTTAAGGTCAATAGAGTTTGATATCGTATCATGTTGGACCACCAATTCGCGAAATCGTGTAATCTCGTGAAATAATTCGGTCGAATGCCCACCTCGCCTAAGCGATTTAGCGATTAAAGCGAAAACCAACGTTCTTTCTGTGATTAAGTGGTTGTTTTATGCTACCAAGCGAACAACATAAGATGAGCTTTGGAACAATATCGAACGCGAAACTGCCAATGTTTCGGCCTATATTTGTGAAAGTTTGGTGGAAAATTGGTTACAAAGAATCGATCGCTGCAAAAGTGCGTGCGGGTGTCTAGCACCATACTTAAATGTATTATGTTTACACCTAGAATATCTAATATCTCAACTATTCTGTGTTTTATTTAACTACAAAATTGTTATGTCCTTATTGAAAGACCCTTTACGTATAGCCATACTCATACTTAAGCACATCTAATTACAAGAACAAAGCAGCTCAAGCAAGAAAGGTGTAAACAACAATAACAATAACAACAACAACAAGAGCAGCAACGGCATAAAAGTGACGAAAGCAAATATCAAAATAGTGGCAGCGAAGACGAAGACGAAGACACAAGAAAATGGCGGCAAATGCCAAAAGACAAACACATTTGACGTTGCAGCATCTGCAGCCGCAAAGTATGCAAGAGTTTTCTAAGGCAAAATCCATTTCAGAAAAGCGCAGGCAACTTTGATGCGGGTGTGCTGCACGGTTACACGTAAATGACATTTGCGCGTGTTTAGACAAAAATATATTTATTTGTTTTGTGCATCAGCACAAATTCAATGCAGGCATTTGACATTATAAACAAAAGCTAAATTTAAAGCTGTCAGCGACAGTTGCTTAAAGCACAAATTATCAACAGATATGTATGTATACGAGTATGATGATAAAAAAGGTGCGAGCATGCATGAGGTACTGTTGTCAAAACGAAATTAAGTGAAAATGCCACACGTGTGCTTTGACGTTTTTCAAAAAGTAGAAAAAGTAGCGCTTGTGGAATTGCATGATGCAGCGGAAGTTGATGCAAGTGAAGTGTTTTGTCAAAAATTTATTTGAACGATTTTGAGGTTTCCTTTTTTGAAAAACTTTATTCAGCTATAGTAGTGCAGACTTAAATGCTTCAAAATGCTTTAATCTACAAACACTACATCTGATTGAAATTCTGTAATCAATTTTGAAACTTTATTTTAAAATTCAGTGCTCACAATGATGCCTAAACCTGGTACTCCTTCTTGGCAATTTTCTTCAGAATATTTGAGAGAATATTCTTGCGCAGATTGTTGGCGGTAAGTGGCGTCCAAAGCGCCATAAACACTACCAATTTGATTTGAGAAAAAAGCACCACACACCAGCACAGATACATAGCGTAGTCCAAATAATATTAGAAGCCTTTTGAGCAAAAAAAGCACTGCTTGTCGGTGTTTCTTGAAGTACAAAGTTTGCACACATTTAAAACACTTGTTCCAGCATCTCAATATTCACTCATGAAATCTTTTCTCCAGAACAAAACCTTTATGGTGGCAGTAACAGACAGTTAATCAACACTCCGGCCAATCAAGGCAGTGTGTTTGTGCCAGTACTGTACGCCATATAAATATGCCAAATATGACGTAAGTTACTTTGCGGATGACACACCGATCATGGGCACATCCAAATGTCTTAATGAAGCCACACGGCATGCCCAAGAATACTTGTCTTTTCAAGCCAAACCAAACTGATTGTGCAAACATCTAGCAACCGAAAGTATTTGAATTAGCTTCTTTTCACAGATTGTTTGAAACAAAAAAAAAAAAAAAGAAAAAAAGTTTCAAGCTGTGAACTTAGCTGGTGCAAAGAAAAAATTTGTTATAAAATCGAACAACCTGAACGTGGGATGTAAATTTGTTGGGGCCTACCACTAAAAGTGGGCAAACACACGCATTGCTAATTATGCGAAGCTTTCGTCCATGAAAAGCTAACATGTCAAATGTCATGTTGATTTCGCCTGAAATGAAAAAAGTTTTTCATGAGAAATCCCAAGAGTGGGTGGTGGGTTTGTATGGGGTTTACCCCTAAAATGGGCAAATCACATATTTTCTCTAAATGTAAAGCGTTCGCCAATAAGAAGCCAATTTATTAAATTTTAATTTGATATTGACTGTAATAGGAAAGCGGCGGGTCACGCCACTTGATGTGAAGTATCCCTCCATAAGAAGCCCTTTTGTCAAATTTCAATTCGATATAGATTGCAACAGAAACATTTGCTATACAATGTGAAAGTATAATTCTCATATTATATTTCGCAAGCTATAATTCGTAAGTAGTTTATCAATTAGTTTTTGTTTATGTTTGTACTTTTATTTTATTTTGTTTTCGCTTTTATTAGTTCAATCCATATTATTGATTTTATCTTTCAGTTTACTGCTTCTGTAATTACTTATTTTATTCTTCATCAAATTTAAAGAACATTCGAAGTTATAGAACCGTAACCATGTGTGCCAATAAAGTAACTTGACTTTTTTTTTATATTTTGGCTTGTTTCTCCGAAACTAGCTTAAGAGTGAATCAGTTTTTATGTACCAGTATGTTTTTGGAGATCAATTTTTAAGATATCATTTTGTATAAAAAAAAAACTTTTTTTATCAGTTAGAAATTTCGTATCTGGTGGTTTCTTAGGTACGTGGTAGTCTCTTTATAAAGCTGCGTTTATGTTTCACAAATTTCGTGTGAATGGTATTTCAACCGAAGTAAACAAAATTTTTTCCAAACTCAAAAGTGGAAAGCTGGAGTGTATGAACGGTGTTCCTAAAAATTAGCGAAGGGTTTGCTTGGCGTTTCCTTAAAAAGTGGGCGTGCAATACCGCTCATATAAACTCGATCTGTGTATGGTTAAAATAGTTTAAAAATTCACTTGCTGGCTCTAGTACGTATAATAGTCACGAAAATCTGATTTCTAATACAACCCCACGGACAGGCGAACGGATCTAGTCTTTTTGGGTTCATCGCAACGTTTTGAATCCTTGAATCCTACTCCTATAGCAATGGGAGTATTTTTGCGATATTGTCTCTAAAATCATAACCAATTAAAAATTCACATATTATCTGTTTTCCGCCAACTTACTCAATATTACAACATATCTTCACTATTATTTCGTTTATACGAAAGGATTTTTCCTGAAAACATTTCATGATAAGTCAAAATAAATGTGCGTTTAAACGCTTTCTCGTGAAAAGTTAGTTATCACGAAACCTTTTAATGAATTTCTTTCAATTCAATTCAATTCATGAAATTTCAAAGAGTACATTGATATTAGGATCTTCGGTAATAGGAGTATAAGTACTATATATTGGATGTAGAAATTATAGTACGCTTCGTTTTTTTAAACTCGGTTCTACTTGTTCCCAGCTTTCAGCAAATTTTCGTATTCCAACACGAAAAAATGTCTCGTCTTTAGAGGCGATCCAAGTTAGGAGCCGCTTTTCGATTTCTATAAAAGAAATGGACAAATGACCTGCCAAATCGCGCTGCATCCGTCAGAACAAAAAGTAATCAGAAAGAGAATAATCTATGGAGTGCAACGGGTGCGGTAAAATATGTCACTTGAGCGTTTCCAAATATTTTTTCACGACTTTTAGCTGAACTTTGTCATGCAGAAGAATAACTTTGTCATGGCTTTTATCGTATTTCGACAATTTTTCTTGTAATGCACGGCTCAAACGAATCATTTGTAGCCTATACCGATTGCCTGTAATGGAATCGCCAGGTTATAGCGGCGCATAGTACACAATACCCTCTTGGTTCCACCAGATACACAACATTACCTTCGAACCGTGAATATTCTGCTTTGGTGTTGATGTTGAGGACAGTGGCAACGATAGACCGGGCATGGCGTAGAACTTTTTCCTTTTGTGGATATCTTAGAATACCAATAGTCTCAATTCGATGTAAGAAACACTTTCTCTGTCGCCTTTCAACGTCTTTCGGTTTCAGTACATAAGGCACCCAATTGCCTTGCATTTGAGTAATTCCCATCGATTTCAATCGGAAAGAAAGTGCTTGTTGAGTCACTCCCAATGATTCTGCAAGCTCATCTTGCATTTGACTCTGATCAACATGGAGTAATAACTCAAATTCTTTGTCTTCGTATTTGTTTGGCTGTCCAGAGCGAGGCTTGCTTTCAACGCTGAAATCTTCATTCTTGAAACGTTGACTACATGAGATTTCAGTTGGAGTATAGTCACCATAAACTTCCACAATCATTCCATGCGCCACAGCTGCACTTTTCATTAAATATCTTTTGAAAACGAACTGAATTAATTTGTACACCCTATAGATTTGAACCATTCTGTACCTAGATTAGTTTCCATATCAATTATGTGACAGATAAGCAACACAAGTGGTGAGCGAAGCAACAGTTTGAGCCGAAGTATTTTTTTTTTTGTTTTTCTTTTATTTTATTTACAATCTATAAGTAAATAAGTAAATTTTATAAGCAAGAATAATTACAGAGGATTTTTACATGTTATGATTATTTAGAAAAGAGAGTGGCATATGAATTACCACTCTTTAGGTGGCCTAAAGGGAAGGTCGAGTGGATGATGTCTTTTCAGACGACGACGGTGCTGGCTTTTGTCGAGCAGGTTTACGGCGAATGGGTTGCGGTGTCGAGCAAGTGTGTCTTGGTGCTTGTGGCTGAATCTTTTCACTTCGTCAGTGACCCTTGGAATGCCAACCCTTATGGATCATGGTGCTTTGAACAATCTTTGCAAAGTAATGTTTTGAAATCGTTGTAGTATTTCAATGTTGGACTTCATTCCATAAGTCCATATGGGTTTCAGTAAGGCCTTATAGAGCAGGACTTTATTTCTCAGATTCAGTTGAGATCTGTAGCCGAGCAACCAGTTCATCTGCCGGAGTTTCAGACAAAGCTGTTTTCTTTTAGATTTGATGTGCTCTGACCAGGTTAGTCTCCTGTCGAGGGTTAAGCCAAGGTATTTTACTTTTCTCACAGTAGGCTGTGTGGTGACATTCAGTCACTGTATCTGTATCGTCTGGGCAAGTTTTTGATCTGGTAGCAAATGTAATATGCGCAGACTTACCTTCATTGACGACGATGTTCCCTCTTTGTAGCCATGGTTCCATACTTGTAAGTTGCGACTGCAATATTGCTGACGCTTCTGCATGATCCGTCGAAGTGCCTAGAAACGGTGTGTCATCTGCGTATGTGGCGATTACGAGGTCTTCGCTTTCAAGCATAGGAATGTCTGCAGTGTAAAGAGTATAAAGAATGGTACCTAACTCGCTTCCCTGAGGGACGCCTGCGTTTACTTCGTAGACTTCGGATTCAGCCCTTTCGCATCTCACGTAGAATAGACGCCTATGTAAATAGGACCTTACATAGCAGCAGGTAGAATGGGGCTGGTAACATGTTCTTAAGCTTGTAAAGCAAGCCTAAATGCCAAACACGGTCAAAAGCCTGTTTAATATCAAGAAAAGCTGCAGAACAGTACTTCCTGTCTTCAAAGAAGCTCAATATCGTTTTTTGTGCCATTCTGTGGCACTGCTCCGGGGTTCCATGCTGACTCCTAAAACCAAATTTGTGGTTTGAGCCAAAGTGAAGTAGGTTTTTACATTTTTACTTTTTAAAACTTTCCTGTCTTTAATTTAAATATTTAACACTTTTTGTATCAATAAGATGCTTATATAATACAATATTATTATTTTGAATAGCATAGAAATTCAATGCATTGCCAATCCGTTTATATTAAACACACACACATACACATTGAACCTTATCCACAAAGAATTTTATTTCAATTATTTCAATCTTCTGTTTGGTTTTTCCCTCCATTTCCACTATTTTCAAAGCGTTTTCGCACACGTCCAACTTCGATTGCGTTTTCCTTTGTGCATTTGAAACTTATTTTCCAAACAAACGGGTATGGAATAGTTTTCAAAACATTTCCGGTGCGCACACAAAAAGATTTGCAATGCCAAAGGAACTTATTTTTTTTTTGTATACTTCTAAATGCAAAAAAAAAGAAAAAAAATTGAATGAAAAAGAAAAACAATCTGCCATGTTAAAAATTTTCACCTTTTTGCTTTCTGGTTTCAACAACATGTCTCAGTATCATAAAATTGTGGCGCACTGTATCGACTGCGGCTATTTACGAACTTTGTGCATTTCATTGCATGATAATTGAGACTTGCACCTTTGAAGTTCAAAATTTTAAGTTGAAAATATTTGCTGCAACTTTTTGTTGTGTGTGCGATGTAGTAATTCTCATGTGGAAAAAAAAGTAGACTAGAAAAGTCGCGGAAAACTACGAGTTTAGTATTATGAAAACTAAGTTAATCAAAACTTTCGTGACGCATGTGAAATGCAGCTACTAACTTTGTCATTTTGTTTGGTGTTTTTTTTTTTTTTTTTTTTTTTTGGATTTCCTATGAATGGATTTCCTATGCTAGTTATACATTTTTTTTTTCGTGACTTAATCATAAAGTTGAATTGAGTTTCGATGGCAGTAAACATGCAGCATTTATTCATTAGAGCTTTCATATTTTCATCAGACACACATTTCGACTGTGTTTAAACTAAAATATTGTGCTCTTGGTTTTAAATTTAAATTCAATTATAAGTATTCATTTACACTCACAATACCCAAGTGCATTGTCAATTAAATCTAATTGTTGGCTATGGAAACTTGGCACTTTTGGTTAATTGGTCACTGCATCTCCCTAAACTCTGCAATTATTTTTGAAACTAATAGTAATTTACTGATGTAAACAATAAAGTACTGTTTACACAAAATTGGAATTGTTGCATTTATTTGCTGAACATTTTGTTCTGGGTACTTTTAAGTAGTACGAGGGGTACTGTTTATATTTCGGGAATAGCAAATAATAACAAACATGTTTAAATGAAAATGGCTTTATTGTTTTTCAAAATATTCCCCTTGATGATCAATACACTTTTGCATTCATACAAACCATTTATCATAGCAGTTTTTCCATTCCTCTTGAGAACCTCGAAAACATGGTTTTTGAACGCTTAAACTGCTTCTTCGGCGCTCGTAAATCGTTGACCACGCAGTTTACCTTTGACCACGCAGTTTAGCTCGACCATCTGAGTTACTAATTCGATTAACCATGAATGGATTTCGCATCTTGTTTACTCTAAACAAAAAGTAATTGAAAATTTGACAGAATCAGAATGCGCCATATCTGGGTCAGCCGGGCGCCCACATACTTGAAAGCATATTAAAACACAGATGGTATAAATTCATCTTTCTAATAAAGTCAAATTTCTGTTTGAAATTATGTATTCTTAATAGTATTTTAATTGAATTCAAAGTTCTACACTTATAAAAAAAACGGCCTATGTTTGCTAAATGAGTAAATGAAAAAATTCACCAATATCTTAGGTTATATTAACGTATTTCGTTGTTGTTTTAAATTTGAGTTACGAATTTTTTGCACAAACTAAATAACTTTCTTATTAAACTCTAATCATCTAAATATTAATCTAAGCAATAAATAAACATACAATTAAAACCGACAGAACTTCTACTAAATCATGCTTTATTTTCAAGAATTTATACAATCCCAAACACTTTATTCGTTTTATTTAGCACACAAAATGTTTTTGTGGCATTTTGCTGGCATGTGTGTAAATTATCGCCTTCGGTATTTCGGTTGACAGGCGCCATTCACGTATAATGAAAATTTACGTTCGCGCGTTGAGTGAGTTGTTAAATGCATCGCGAGGGCTCTCAAAGTTGCACAGCACGCGCATCGCTAATAAATTGCGCTTGAACCATGCTGACATTTACGCCCAGAGACAAGGAAGTAGTATGTAAGGCACTCGATTTGTATAGTGTACCAACACTATGATTGTACAATATATGGTTTGACTACAGATATACACTAGTTTTCGAACTCCCCAGGGTCTGCTTTCTTTTAAAAATAAAATACTAAAATAATTTACGGCTTAAACTGAATGTACAAGTATATAAAATGTATTGAGTTGACGTAGCACGTGAAACGTTGAAACGCTCCCGCTTGGCAAATTAGTTTAAAAATTTTGGCTAGCTTTTTCTTAGACATTCAGAACATAAAAGCAGGCAAGTGTCAAACTTTGAGCTAAGCAGGAGACACCAGTGCAGCTAAGGCCAACAGAAAATATGTAGCTTTGAAGATTTTATAGCATTCGTTTCAACATTTTGTTGGCTGTAAAAATTCACTTAGTTTCAATAAATTTGATTCTAAGAAAAAAACATATTGAGGAAATGAAGAGTATTTAAGCAAGCTAGCAGAACAGTAGTGCGGTTTATATAAACCTGAAAGTGCGCTATAGACGAGTGGCTCTACTACAAGATGTATTCCACGGAACCCGAAAATTAAAAAAAAAAACCTTTCAAGTGAGACCATCTGTGTATATGTGACCTAGTGCATTCGGAAGTTTTATGCTTTCCCTTACTATCAGGCTAAACTTTATGACATTTGGTTCACTGGAAGCGGAGTTACTGCAACTGAAATGACAGTATGTCGGTAAAAGCCTTGTGGATGTATTCTACGTCCACCAAACGTTTTCGTTTGCTTTTCCATTGGATACACTTTGTATCTACGACGTAAAGGAAGGTCAGAAACACTTGAAGTTGCAGATTGGTCGAATTTTTTAATGAACACTTCTGTCAAAACCATGAAGAACTTCTTGAAATATTGACTTCAAACATTGACCAACGAAAGCATTACATGGAAGAATCAAAGACCGAGATTTGAACAGTAATCCCGTAAAATGATTTTGCTTCACAACAATGCTTGGTTAGTTACATGGTTCAAATCCAATTAAAACGCATTTAGAAAGGCTTCAATGGAAGTCTTACATCACCCGCCGTATTCATTGTTCCATATGATTACTTGTGCTGATCGATAACTCATGGTCCGGCTGAACAACACTACCGTTCTTACGAGGAATGCAGAATGTCTTTTCGAACCGGACGGATAGATGGACATAGTTATATCGACTCGACGTTAGATGATGATCTAGAATATAAATCACGATTCCACCCGAAATTAAAGTATTTTGATCGAACATTCGCGTTCGATAACAGATAAAGCTACTCGAATTTTAATAATTTCGAATTCGATTGAATTCAGTATCATTTATTTATATGGAATGTAATGAGGTTGAGGGAATCACATGTCAGATCAATTCACTACTTTCTTCGTTTTATTGTCCGGCGCGTAAATAAACAAAGATGAATGCTTTCCAACACTCGAAGATGCCACATATAATTAGCTGCACGAAGCATGATAACTCGAGATTCATACGACATACTACCCTGGCGAATGCAAGGCGAACCGGAAACTGAGTGCGTTTGAACTCGAAAGGTAAATCGGTTGAAATCAGTGCAATTATCGGAATGAGCATTTCCTCGCCCATGAATTACGTTACTCTTGAATTGCTTTACGACCAATCTGGTTCAAATCCACAATTTCAGTTCATTGAGGATCCGGAGCAGGATGATAACAGAACCAAATTTCGGTCTTAAAATATGTGGCAAATCAAATGAATTCAGAACTTCGTTAGAAGCTTGTTCTTTTTAAAATCGAGCCTACTGGCAGAGTAATTTTACTTTATCGCCTTAATAAACGGCAAGGCGGTTGACGTGTACTGTCGTAGTTTTTCTCTTTTTATGTGGACGTACTTCGTACACCAAATCGGAGATACGGAGCCGAACGTGAGAGCGAGAGAGTATTTGAGTAGGAGCTCACTAATGTAAATGCAAGCGTGAGGGGGCGAGGTACAGCGATTAAATATGCACGAGTAATATTTATTTGTAGTTGTATTTAATTGGAATATTTAAAAATTAAATTTTGTTGTGTTTGATGCCGGCAACGCACAAACTATATAGAAACGCGTTTTATCACTTTCTCGCGCAGCATACATTTATAGTAGAATGGACAATGGGAAGGAGTGGCAAGGAAAGGAGTGGCAAGGGGAAGGGCAGAACGACGTCTGTCAGGGTACAGCTAGGCAGACATCAACAGGCACGAAGTCAAAACGAACAAGCGAAATAATAGAATCAATACGAAGCACGAAGGCAGCAGCTTATTTGAACGTAGTCTATTGTAATCAGTTTTCATCAATGTTTTCTTATGACGTTATTATCGTCCGTAAACCGACTTTACAGACAACCATTTTTTATTTTCTAAAGATTTTTTTTATAGTCTTCCAGTCTTATAGTCTGAGCAGCGCGTTACTTCTTACGAGAATACCAAAAAAAGGGTCGATTCGTGGATTGCCTCAAAAGACCAGCCGTTCTGCCGACGCAGAATCCATATGCTGCCAAAAAGATGGGAAATTGTTGTAGCTTGCGGTGGACAATACTTCGAATCATATATATTGCAGCATTTTTTTTTAAATAAACGCTCAAAAAAAATCGAAAAAATTCATATAAAATTAATTCCAACACCAGAATATACACTTTATGGGGCCCATGATGTCTTCTTTAAACTGATAATATCATTTCAAAAAATTTGTGATATAAAAATTATATTGTAAAGTTGAGGATTAAGTGAAAAGGGTCTCGACTTGGGCTTTACGCGTAGTTCCAGAAAATTACTTCCGCCAAATTACTTCGGAAATTACCCTCAGCTTTCCAGAACATTACATGACCCCGAATTTTGTTGGCCTGTGTAATCTTTAAACTCATTAGAAAATATTACACACCGCACGGATTATGTACAACTTAGTTTGTTGTTGTTCAGCTTTCCAGAAAATTACATGACCTCTTACAACTAGGTTTGTTGTTAGTTCAACTTAACTTATTTTCGCACAATTTGAGTTTCTCTTTTCAAAATTTATAAAAAAAAAAAATAAAAAAAATTTTAAATAATTGAACTAACAAACGATTTCCAATTTCAATTATATGTGAGTATGTATTGTATTTCGAGTACCTTTGTTTCCGTACTTCAAAATTGAAAAATAAAGTTTTAAGTGTGTGAATTTTTTAGAAATATAACTTTTTATTCAGCTCAATTTTTTAAAGCAGAACTCAATAGTACCGAGCAATGGTAGAAGCTTTATATTTAAGTTGCGCCCAACACACTTCAGTCTGAACTGCATCGTCCCATCGTTGTCCTGCTGCAAATTCTGTTGCGCCTTACAGTCGCTCTGCCGAAATACTTTTTGTGTGCGCTAATAAAATTTCTTATTTACAATTTTATTAGATGCAATGTTCCTTCCTGGCTGCTTCTGTTCACACTGCACTGCACGAAAGGACAATTTCCAGCGATGCCACAGAGCTGTGCTGTCGCTCTTCGTGTATCTGACGTGACATGGAGTGTCAATGAGTGACGACGACTCGCGTTGAGCGTGCCTCATAAAATATTGAATAAAATACGCTAAAGTTAGTTCTAAGTAATTGCATTTATTCTAAGTATTTATTATGCAATTGTTTCACAGCCGTTTAGTTTCATAGGCATCCCAGTTGAAGTTTCAGCATTCGGCTACAAGTTAAAGCTACAAATTATTGGTATTGAATTATAACATTAGTCCGTCGGCGTAAGTTGTTTGATTTTCCAATACTTAAGCACATAAATTAGCGTCGACGAGATACTCGTATTTAAGATGCTGTCGCTATATTTGAACACTGACCATTAAATTTCGCTATGCAGCTGTCCAGGCGCAAAATGTATCTCTTCAATTTGTTTGCATAATGTCAGCAATCGTTGGCGATTTACTTTGCGGTTCAATGCAGCTTGTGCGGATTATCAAGAAGAGTATCAGTCTAACCGCAATTTATCGCCCAAAAGGCCGAAAGGCAAATACTGTTTTGAGTAAAATTTTAAGCGTGAAATCTTCAGCTTTTAGCTGTGAATTTTATGCAAAAACTTTGAATTGCTTTCGCAGTTCTACGCAGTTCTTTAGTTCTCTATACGAGTAACTACAGAATTCTGTTGCACATTAATTGCCAAGCAGTACAAGTATCCATTGCTACTTAAAAGTTTCGCACACCATCACCAAATACAATACCATAATTCATTTGATTTAGTCTTTTCAACTTGCATTGAACTTTGGCCATTGTTGGCTGTGTTTCTTGATGCGTTTTGTTTGCTAATGAGCCCATTTTATTAGCACAAATTGCAACTCAGTGCAGAACTTGAGTAGTTTTCTTTGAAGCACATACTACATATTGGAATTTATGTAATAAGTATTGAGCAAACGAGTTTCATACTGCTCACACATTGTGTGTACAGTACTTATATTAAATTTGGTACAAAGTTTGCAACACGCAGCAGAGGTTGCCAGAGATCTAATAGAGTCAAGACGTGTCGATTTAGCAATGTCCGTCTGTCCGTTCATTCACTTCTACTTCAGAAAGTCTTCATCATATTTTATCGAGTTTTTCTAAAAATCGGTAGGAACACGCAGCACAGGTTTCCAGAGATCTAATAGAGTCGATTTAGCAATGTCCGTCTGTCCGTTCATCCACTTCCACTTCAGAAAAGTCTTCCTTATATTTTATCGAGTTTTTATAAAAATCGGTGGAAGCATTCCCGCATTCGTTCAAGTTCCGATAATGAAATAATCATTGAAAATATCTTTACTGATTTTCAAAATATTCTCCATGAAATTTGTGCGTTTGAACAATTTTCCGATGCACTTTTGCCACTTAGAAGAGGATACTTCCAGACCAAGCTGTATTAAGGCTTCAACAGCTTCTTTAGGCGTCGTAGAACTGTTAACTTCGCAGTTTATTTTTGAAGTGCAGAAACAAAATGAAGTCATTGGGTGCCAAGCCAGGATTGTAAGTCGGCTGACTCATCAAATTTATGTTTTGAGTGCCGAAATCATCTTTAAATTGTCTTTTTTGTGTGGTTGTGCATTGTCGTTGTGAAGGATGATCATCTTCGGCGGTTGGTTTTTGTTAATTCTCTGAAAACTTCCTGCAAGCAAATGGTTGTGTACCATTCAGAATTGACCTCCTACGTTGCTCTAATGGAACAGTTGCAAAACGGCCAGTTTTTCCTAAAAAAAAAAACAAACTGGTGACCATTTGATTCGAAGTGTTTCCTCTGCGTACAACTTTTGTTAAATTTGGCTTCTCTTGGAACAGCCATGCAGTCGTTCCATGATTCGTCACCTATTACGATGTCATAGACGTGTTTTGAAATACCTTGGCTGTATTTATTCAACCTTTCGTTGCACCAATTGAAACGAGCACATTTTTTGAGCGATTGTCAAATTATGCGGTATCCAAAGCGAATCTTCTTGACGGGAAAATGTTCATGTCGCATCGAATGTATGTTGCTCCTACTAATGCCGAAGGATGCTTCAATCTCAGCAATCTGGGGCAACTGATGATTTGAATGATCTTCACTAGATTCGTCATTAGGCGAACGGCAATCACGTTTGAATTTAGCATACCAGTCTTGAAGTGTAGTTTTTTATCACTTTTGAATTTAGCATACCAGTCTTGAAGTGTAGTTTTCGAAGGTGTTTCATCGCCAAAACTTGAAATAGTCCTATTGATGCGCTATTGTTAAGATACTCCAAATCGAAAGCCGCAGTAAATCATGGCATGACAATTTTCACGAATTAATTACATTTTGTAGTTGAGATGATATTTTCTAGTCACTGTAAACGACGCAAATTGTACTCGCACATAAAAATGTTCTGCGTACTTATGTTAAAAAACTTCCAAAGTTTCCAATGTCAATTATGGTTATCAAGATGAAAAAGATATAAGGCAACCCACATAGGGTTAGCTTCCATATCCGCATACTTTTGTATGGAATTTATTTTTGTCAAAGTCAGTACCAACTTGAAAGGCAAAATGAATGTTTGTACACATAGAAAAAAAGGATCAATTTGATATTGTCTCTTCAATTTTTAAATATAAATATTTTCATCATTCGGACTTATTTACTTACTTACTTAGGTGGCTCTACAACCGTTTATCGGTCAAGGCTGCACGTAGGAAAGCGCACGATTCGGTGTAGTTAAGAGCGCGCCGGCGCCAGTCGCTGGCAATCCGGAGCTTCTTCAGGTCATCATACACCTGATCTTGCCATCTTAAGCTCTGACGCCGTCCACGAATCAAGTTTAGGTTTCCGTCGTAAACATTTAGTGCTGGAGCTTCAGGATTCATCCGGATGACGTGAGCAGCCCAGTGCAGCCGCTAAAATTTAAGCGCTGGACTATGTCAACCTCATCATACAGCTCATACAGTTCGTGGTTCATACCAAAAATCCTACGAAGAATCTTTCTCTCGTACACTCCTAAAGACGCTGTATCCGTTGATGTCAGGGTCCATGCTTCTGCGTCATACAGCAGGACCGGGATTATCAGTGTCTTATAGATTTTTATCTTCGTAGTTCGAGAGAGGGCTCTACTTCTAATTTGCTTGCTGAGCTCAAAGTAGCAGCGATTCCCAGATAGACGAAGTTTTCTACAACATGAAAGTTGAAATTCTCCACAATCACAGACTGTCCAAGACGCGCCGATAATCTGCGCGTGGACACCAAGTACTTCGTTTTTTCCTCGTTCATCGCTAGGCCCATGAGACGTGACTGTTACTCTATCTCCGAGAACGCCCTGCTAACTCGCCGTTCGTTAGTGCCGATGATGTCTATATCATCAGCATATGCGAGTAGGATCACTTCCTTATGGAAGATCGTGACTGACCGTTCTACGTATGGGCAGTGCCGTAGGATGTACTCTATCAAGAGATTGAAAAAGTCGGACGATAAAGCATCACCCTGCCTGAAACCTCTCTTGGTATTAAAGGGTTCGAAGAGGTTCTTTCCTACTCTGACGACGCTTTGGGTATGTGGTAGCATCATCATGCAAAGACGAACGAACTTTGCGGGGATACCAAGTTCAAGAACTTTGTTGAAGAACTTCGTTCTTATAGGCGTATCGAAAGCGGCCTTATTTGTCGATTAAATAGGTGGTGTGTGTCTTTATTGCACTCATGGGTCTTTTCCAATATTTGGCGTAAAGTGAAAATTTGGTCACTGGTCGTCCTCTTTGGTCTGAAGCGGTTTTATTCTCTTCATCGCCCCCAAGTAAGTTAGAGAAGTGACTTCTCCATAGTCTCAGTAATTCCTGTGCATCTGTAATCAGAGTTCCATTATTGTCCTTGCAGAAAGAAACTCCGGGCTTAAAACCTTCGGTCAGACGCTTGACTTTTTGTTGAAACTTTTGAGATTCATTTCTATGACATAACACCTCAACATCCTCAAGTTCACGCCTTTCTTTATTCGGATTTGAAAAATATCAATATGATATTTTTCAAATCAATATCATGAAATGATATGAAAAAATCTCATATTGATCTGAATTCATATCATCCGCCACTTCGCAAAAGGCAAACCAAAAGAAAAAACAAAAATGTGCGAGAGAGACGCAATATCTCGAATCTAAAAATAAAGTCGTACGGTTCCAAATCAGTCGAATACGGCGAGTGGTTGGTGGTAAAAATGCGTTTTTTAGTCAAACAATCGGTCACAAATGTATTGTGTTTTTTTGCCATATGAAGAGTCTTAAAAATTGCTCTTTTATTTTTTATTTTTTAACGATTTATTTCATAAAATCATGTTAACTCACTTGTTCAGCGCATAATACTACATTGAGTCTTGACCACCAAAACAAACAAAAAAATACAAAAAGAATTTGTTAATAGTTTCAAATAACTTGTTGGCATGCTACTTGGCATGTTTGCAACATATTAAGTTGTTTTAAAGTAATACTTGATATGTGAAATAAACGTACGGAGGAGTATTTAAAAACGAAAGTTTCCGGTTTGGCTGATTATATAGAGTAATAATAATAACATGTTTGCCTTGCTTACTTTTTGGCTATCCTTCATTTATTCATAATTAATACTAGCAGTATAACCCGGCGTTGTACGCCAGATTTTTCCATACATAAATCAAAATTGAACACGTCGAATGGAAAAAGCGCCTTACATAATTTTCATTGGTGTTTTCGCCCTCAGAGTTGATATTTTCTAAGATCTACAAGCAAAGAAATTGAAAGCCGTAGGAGAAAAGAAATTTACCCAGTAAACCTTTGGGCCGTCCATCCGGTTTCTACCTTTAAGGGGAATTTTACCCAAAACTGCACACTAGTAAATATTTTCACCACAAAAGGAAACTACTGTATATATACTTATTAGCTCTTTAGCATTAGTGGTTTCGGCTGTACGTTAATGACGAAACATTCAGGTCAAGCATGCTTATGATGATATACATGTGGGAAATGATATTGAGAGCACACTGTACAAGAGTAAGAACGTAGCCACTGAGAGGAGACAGACTCGGAGCGGCATTTCTTTCTGAGTAAGCAAATTGACCGAAAAGAAGTGTGGAGTTAGTCGTTGTTTAGCTCGGGTGAGATGAGGTTATACGAGAGTCGTTGTGTAGCTTGCAAGGAAGAAGGTTGACCGTTATCGTGACAAAGCATTGACGAAGACGTTGAGCATAATTAAAACAATAATTACGAATAACTGATTATGAATAAGAATATTAATAAAACTAAATATGTACATAAGTGTAAACTACATTCTAATCATCCTGAATAAATAAACATAAATACATATCAGTTGTAATATCATCTATATTGGAATCTCACATGTGGGATCTAAACTGGAATAGTAATCGTATAATCTTATATACTTAGATGATAATCTTTCACCCCCGTTTCCTCCCTTGTTGGTAAAGTTTTCTATAACATATTGAAACATGAGTTCAACTATTTCTTTGTGCTGATGACTGATAACACGAAGAGATTCTCGAACTACCGTTGCATCCACAAAAATGCACTGTTTGGTGTGGTTTATGCTTTAGGCTGGTGAAATCAACGGTCCGTATTTCTGTAAAAAATGGGTCGTATGAAACATAACCGTTAATAGCGAGCGCTGTCGCAACATGATAAAGGAGTTTTTGTGCTTGAAATTGAAGCCCGTGATATCGTTGACATTTGGTTTCAGCCAGCATACACAATGCGCGAAACCATTGCTTTACTGAGGAATCATTTTGGTGAGGAATTAATTTCGCATTTCGGATCTGATATCATGCATCTGGTTTTTTGCTTTGAGGTTATGTGAAGTCAAAAGACTTCGTTGAGAAGCCAAGTACGATTTAAGTTGACTTGGATGCCGAAATAACACGCGTAATTCGCAAGATACCGGTACCAATGCTGGAAAGAGTAATCGAAAATTGCACCTTCCGAATGGAACATCTACCGCGTAGTCGCGGTCAATATTTAAATGAAATTAACGTTAAAAAGTAAATGTCAGAGATTGTTCTTTAGGTTCATGATAAAGATTCCAACATCCAGTTCTATTTTAAGGTTTTTTATTACAATTAAAAAAGAAATGAAACTCCCGTTACAAACAGAGTTTGAAAAATATAGAAAATTCCACTTTATACAACCTTTAAAACCCTCTTTTGTTTTTCCTTTAGGATGGTATTTTCCGAAATCAGCGACACACGTTTTTACTTATATGTTATTTTCACCATAGTATAACCTGTGACTCACCCTTATTTCCACCTTTTTGTGATGAAATTTTCCGAAATTGTCGAAACACGTGTTTTTGGTAATTAATTGCGTAGAGTATACAAACTGAGTTTGAAAACCGAGTGCTTACCAAATTATAACGTTTGACACCTTTATCCCTCCTTGGGTCAAAATTTCATAAAACCCCATTTTAGTGAGCGTATATACTCTGTTCAGAAATTAGCTTTCTAGAATTATATATTGTGCTGTCCATTGATTATGAATGCATCAGTCAGGTCAAGCATTCTCATATATATAGTAGATGGAGCACAGATTTTCCCTACCTCAACTCCCTATTTCAAGCACATGTTGTTAATAAAGTAATTTTACTTTAATGAAGACCTTTAAACTTTAATACCATTCCTAGATTTTCAATTAAATATTTCTTTTTTTTTTTATTGTAGTAGTAAGCTACACAAGCTACTTAAACATTTTCGCTATTAACTGCTGCCACAGACGTTTAGCAGCTTAAAGGGTCTTCTGTCTGCGAAATGTTTTTTCCTTTTTGTGCAATAAAATTTCGACATGTTTTTTGTCCTACGTTGGTTTTATTAGTAGTATTCATGTGGTAAGTGTGTCTGTGCTGCACCAAAGTCTAAAGATGTACAAATTTGCTTGTAATCCTTTGGCAGCAATACATTTGCTTGGCTAATATAAAAACATGGGCGTATCGGAATATATCTTTATAAAAGCGTATAAGGATGTTGATTCAGCTATGAATTGTATGCTATGAGATATGTATTAAATTTGTGCTGAATTTAGGTATCAGATCTCATTGTTATTGGAGTTAGTATAACATAAACAAGCAATAGCGGTCTATAAGTATCATTATTAGTTTATCTTTTTTTCAAAGCTAAATCATTTGCTTGATTATGCTCCAATTGTCCCCCTCACTGTGTACGTCTATGCTAACATATGTATGCTGGTGCTTAGTCCTTTGTATGTACCACTTTTTCCTTTCAAGTTTTGCCAATTTGCTTAAGCGCATGTTAGGATATCATGCAGATGAACGACGTCTTCAACGGCATCATCGTCGACATCGAAGTCGTTTGCACACAGTTGTAAAATGCTCAATTGGTGTTGTTATTTTATTTCCTTTCCCATTCTTATACCCTGCATGCAAATATGTAACTGGGTATATGGAGTTATTTTGAATTTTGACAATTTTTATTTCATTCTCCTTCTTCCAATTGGTTTATTGTCTTCCCTCTCGAAGTAAACATGCAGACATTTTGAAACAGAATAACTAAAATCTTAATAAATTAGCGACTTTAGATAAGAACTATGTAGGTATACCTATGACTAGCTGGGCCCATGCTCGTCCAAATAGAGGGACGAACATATTCAATTCGATATTTACTTTTAAGATATTAGTGGTTTAAAAAAGCAAAGAACGGACAAATGTCATTTTGATGACAACTCCGCTTTGCTATAAGATCTGAAGAGAATTTACCATTTCTATATTTCTGTATTTTGGACTACTGATAGTTATTTTGCAAATAAAACAATGCCTGTTACAAATCCTGAAACTAAAACTATTCAAAGCGAATGGTTCTTCAAAAAATTCTTTTTACTTCAAATTCTCAACACATTTTTCCAGACCCAGTCTAAGCAATTAGAACTGCATTTAGTGAGCTGGAAAGCCAATGATGTGGACAATAGTTGAAAGCAGAGCACATACAGCTCATGCTTTATATAAGAATTTAATTTCTACTTTGTCTGTAAAAAAAATCCATTGTCTTTAATCTGGCTCCATATTACACGTATGGGTATCAATACATATCACAAATTCTTCGACTGTCTTGAGTCTGAGAACAGAAAACTATATCTGTGTGTGCTCTGCATTCTCAAGACCACCTGGTTGTTTATTCGGATTTGAAAGCGAGTGAAAACAAAAATGACGATCAGAACTAACTCTAAATTTTTCATCTCAAGAGTTTTATATTATCATTCAATTCTATTCCACAACTTTATCTGTGGAGAATCTTTCTTTTTCTTCTAGCAACCACCTTTCATCTATCTAAGTATCTATTTACCACTTATGCTTACATACACGGTCTGATCTAAAAATAACCGAACTTTTTAGTTATAAAATAGAACAAGCATGGTATTATGTTTCAAAGCTAATATTTATTCAAAATACGATCCATTCCATAGACTTTTTAAACTCGCTTTTTAGGTTGTTCTTTAGCACCTATGTGTCACGGCTGCTTGTATGGCTGGAATGTCATCGTAAAAAGCTCCCTTCCTTGGAGTTTTCATTTTTGGGAAGAGAAAATAATCGCACGGTGATAGATTAGGCAAATACGGAGAGTGGACGATGAGACAAATATGTTTTTTCATCAAAAATTCATTGACTTTTTTGGTCTTGTGAGTTGGTGCATTATCATGCAATAAAAACAGCTGCTTCCTTTGAAATATTCAGGTCTAACGCGTAGAACTCTCGACCACAAACGATGTAAAACTTGTAAATAATATACTCCATTGACATTTTGACCTTCTGGAACAAATTTCTTATGAACAATACCCTTGGAATCATACGTGTAGTTGTCAAAATTCTCTTGATTCTTGACTTCTGAAAAAGCAATTTTTTATCTTTTGACTTCAATTCTGCAGATTGTCGCTTAGTTTCAGGATCATATTTTTGAAACACCATGTGATTGAATAATGAAAATTTTGATCGCTTTCAGCTGTTGAAATGCTGTCTTTGCAATGCTCTACACGAGCGATGTGAAACAAAACGTGCACACAACTTTCTTTTACAGAAATCTTCAGTTAATATTTTGTAGATTGTGCAGTAAGAGGAAATTTAATACTTCTACCAGCATTCTCACAGTGAATTTTGCATCGATAGCGATTATTTCACTTACTTTCTCCACTAACTCAGCACGATTAGATGCTCCGGGTCGTCCGGGTCCTCGGATCATCATTAAAATCATCAAGACCGTTTTTAAAAGTAGGGATTTAGTGAAATGAATGCCTTCAAAATTTGTTAATTGATAGTCTGAATAATTCACAATTTCGTTAAGAAAAATAAACATTATTTTACAGCTCTGATTCACAATACTGCAACTGTGCAGCGTGTAATATAGTCGTATAACTCGTTTACAGTACACTTGTTTTTATTTATCAATTGTAATGAAAGCGCAAGAAGAGGATAAGCAGATGCAAGTACTGAGTATGAGTTCGAGCATCTAGCTACTCATGTTCAACAGCTTTATTGCATTTATTTAACTTAAGGTTGAATGTTGTTCTGAATGTTTTTGTTTTTCTTACGTATTTTCTAAAATTTTTCTGTTTTTCGTTTTCTTTTTTGTATATTGTGGCATATGTTGGCCACAGAATAGTATGTACTCGACTTGTATTTGCTGTCATGCAAATTACTTGAATTGTTTCTGTTTGCTAACAGAAACTAATTCATTGAATTTTATTTTTGTTTCCGATTTTCGGTAGTGCCATTTTATTTAGTATTTTCTGTATTATGCACTACTATACACTACTAATGTCTTAAAGAGTTTTTTTTTTGTTGCATTTATGATGATGCATTTGCTTTGTATGACAGATACGATTTGCAGATATGAGTAGTATCTCAACGCTCAACTTCATATTGCTTTAATTTATTTAGTACAATACAATACTTATACGATACGTATGTATCTTATGTATTTCGTTGAGATATTTCCGTATGCATTGTTTCATAAATTTTTATTTGCAGTTCTATGCTTTGACGCTGTGAGCTATACAAATGCATAAATAACTTTTTTTGACGTCATTTTGAGTGCCAGTTGATGAAAATAATATTAAAACGCAAAGAAAAACGACTACGAATAGCGCAAATAGCATTTATTGCAGCATTTGAGCAGTTGTAGATACTGTCGTATCTGTCTATTTGGTTAGTTGCACTTAAAAATATATTTCAAGTAAATTAAAATTGCTTTTTTGCTTCGTTTTTTTTTCGGTGTGGAAATTGTTGGAAATATGAAAATTTTATTGCATACTTTTGGGTGCAAAATTATTGAATGAAGAATTTAATAAGCAAAAAGAACGTTTGATGTTTATCACAATCGAGAAATAATGTTAAAATTGATTGCTTAAGAAATTGAAAAATATTGCGCTGCTGTATTAATTTAAAGAACGTAGCTATAGTATTTTAATCTGTGCTAAATGCAAGCAATGGTACGAGTTGTTGTATGAGCACAATGACCGAGAAGATAACACAAGTAATTTTCAGTTGTATACGCTGTACCCATAGAGTAAAAGGGTAAGGGTACAAACTTATGTAACAGACAGAAGGAGTCGTTGTAAACCCCATTTTTGATCATCATCTGATGGCGCATCAATTAAATGAACATGCCAACCCCAATTAAAGGTTTAGCCGCCATACAAATCTGTCCCCATTTTTATTACGCTACAAATGTCAAATTTTATGTGTCTAACGCAAATCCTGAAAAACTATATCGCATAGGTCCAGATCGGAATTCTATGAGGTATAGCCACATACAAACTTAAACTCCATTTTCAAGTTTTTGTACTAAATTTTGTTGTTGAACTTAATTAAGCTAGAAATTGGCGTATCCTACATCAATTCTCATAAAATATACTAAATATGCCCGGATCGAACCAAGTGAATGGTATAGTTCCACTAAAGTTGAGCGTTATTTAACTACATGTGATTACATCACGGCGACTGAAAATGCACTGATATCAGTTGCAACTGGTCATTGTAAATGTCAGTGATCATTTGTTTCTAACAAGTGCCACTGTGATTCACTGCGTATAAGTAATATATCATGCATGTAGTGTTAGCAGCACAGAAATTATCGACGTAGTATTAAGTTGGTGCATGATATATTACTGATACGCCATGAATTACAATATCGAGTGGCAACTGATATCAGTGATTTTTCAGTCGCCGTGATTGAATCACAGGTATGGTAAATGGGCAGGGTGATGGTGTGGTGGGGGAAGGAGCGGTAGGGAAAAGACTGTCAAGGAAAAGGGCAGCAACGTGCCGGGTACCAGCTAATATTTAATAAAGCTATTTAAGCACTTTTTTTGAATTCAATCTGTGTGTTTCTTTGGCGTTTATCTCTGTTAGCATCTGGTTTTTTTCACTGAGGTGGAAAATATCCAATCCTCTGTAGAAAATGAGATCAAAACAGAACTCTTTCAGCATGCCATTGCGTTATTACGTAGTATTGCCTTAGTCCTTACAAGTTGTAGTGAAGATCTATGTGAAAAATATATGATCCAGCCTATTTTTGGAATGGGAAACTCTTGTTTTTTATGACCATTTAAGCTAATCCTCCAGGCATCAAAAAGAAGATATTCCAGAAGCTGATTGCGGTTTATTTGGTTAATCCTGGGAGGGATACAAGTAAATACCTAAAATACCATGTTCCCGCCTCAATTCCCAAGATGTTTGTAAGGATCACATATCCTGTTGCAGGAGCCTAATGATTCCGAATATCTCCCATGCTTTCGAATGGTTTTTTGTATCATTTTAGGCGAATTCTCTCCAGAAAATCGATTTATATACACCTTTTTTTTATTCTATAATCATTGTTAAACATAAAGTTATATTAAAGTAAAATTTGTCGAGAAATTAGTTTCGTATTAATATAATAAATAGATAAAATAGAGTTTTTATTTATTTTTTTTTTTTTGCTTTCCACTTTTACAGTGATCGCAGTAGCAGTTCAAAAGTACCAGTCACGACAATCACTGCTACTCAAAAATCACTGACTAGCTCATCTCTAGTTTACAATAACAAGCGTTCTGTTATCGCTTTATAGATTAAAGATTTATCGAAAAAAAAGTCGTACGCATTCTGCGTCCTCGTCCAAACAGCTGATCGTGATTTTTTTTGTAGTGGGTAAAATTTTATATTTTGTATTTAAAAAAAAAAATGGATTTTCTGACTGCCGTTGATAATGAGCATGAATATATATTGCGCTTAATGGATATCTGCAGTACAATGCAGTACAGCGCTGTATTTGAGGAGAGTAATGCACGAAGCGTCTGCACTTCAATAAGTTAGGACCAATACAGTTTGCATTCAAAAGTTATTCGGGGCCTTTTGGGAGACAAAAGTGCCTCTCAATTGGGAAACAATGTTTAAAGAAAACTTCCTTGTAGAGAGAGGCACATTTCATCGCTGTCGCCTTTTACACGATTGTCTCATCAGCGGAATACCGCAAGATTGGAAGGCTGTCTGTTATTTCGAAAACGATGGTTTGCAAAATATTGCATGAATTCTGCACAAATGGCTTCGGAGTATTTGCCACTAGGTTTCCTAACCGAGGGGAAGGTAAAAGAGTGTGTGAAGGGCTTTGAGAATCTTGAATTTCGGCAGGGCTATGGAGCAATGGGTGAACGATGCTATAATACATTAAAAATTACAATTTGTGTGAATTTGTTGCATATAGGTGCCAAATTGAAGTGCGGCCAAATGCAGAAGATGCTGTGCTATTTCCTTTGGTAGACTACTGGTAAAAGACAGTTTATTCGTGCATTTGTCGTGTTTATAATACTAAGAAAATTATTATAATCGTATATATAGATTCATGTGTATCAACGTCGGATATTATGAGCGTTGCCAGGAAGAAACACCGCTGTTCAGGGAGAATGCCAGAAATTTGTGTGGCACTGAAATTTTAGTTGTTGTGATTGATATAGATTTTTAATTGATTCTGATTTTTCATCAATCTAATAAAATATGCCGCATGTGTTCAGATCGGACCACTAATATAGTCTAAGGTTTATATAGAAAGAACTGTTTCTCAAAAGTTGCAGTTCATTCGGGCCATCTGGTATATAAGTCAATTGAAAAACGCTATGCTAATTTTTTGTAGTTTTTATTCTAATTAAGCATTTCATTGAAAGAGTAAGCAAAAAACCAATTCAGTCTGTAATTTTTTTTCTTATGAGGCATAAAAACAAAGGCGGTTTTTTATAACGAACTCATCAACAATAGCGCAAATAATGATGTGCCACTTTTTATGCTAAAATCAACAGCAAATCGCAAATGTTTATCATCAGCTAAAGTTGTAAAAACTGTGCGGTCATTTACATAAAAGTCTTTTTTTAAAATTTGTTGCCAATGTTGAATATGTTTAATATAAAAAAAAAACGTTGCACATTTTGCATAAAGCAAGGAAAAAAGACAAGAAACAACGTTAACTTCGGTTGAACCGAAGCTTTAATACCATTCTTACGAAATTTCAAATCGTCTTGTAAAACATAAACATGGGTGGCGGGTTTGTGTAGGAGCTACTTCTAAAATTAGACATGACACGCCCATTAATAAAGCGTCTGACTATTATCAAAAATCCAAAAAAGCTAGCCAAAAGTCCAAACTGTTATGGATCATACGTTTTGAAGGTTGCTGATTCTGAATCTCATATCAAATTTTCCGAAAGCAAAATGGTGGAAACAAAGTGGTGAACAAATTTGGAAAAAGATGTTTTTCATACAAAAACACATAAGTGGGCGGTTGGTTTGTATGGTGGCTACTCTAAAAAGTGGGCGTGGCATATCAATATGTATACTATACAAAGTTTAGATCAAAAGAAGCGTAAATGCTGACTTTTAGCCAGATATCTAAAAAGTAGATACAAATAGGTATAAATAGATGGACTCGTCTCGTCGAGCTGATCAAGAATATATACAGGCTGCGCCATTGTAGATCTTTGGTATGCTAACATTGAATAACTCTACCACTTTTTAACAGATTTTGAGCTCTATTCTAAAACGTCATCTAATACTAATAATTTTATCTATGAATCAATACATACACCGAAAGAAAAACATGGGTAAAAACAACCATAGTCAATGTTTTGTTGTTGTCTGCTTTTTCACTATTTACTTTGCTGACCAACAACGATTTAGTTGTTTGTTGTAACATTGTAAAATCAACAACAGATTTTTTTGTTTTTGTGTATCGAAAGAAACTGCTGCAATTTATTTGTAAACTGCTGAAATTGTAGCAGTTTACAATGAAAGCAATCTTCAATTGTGAAAACTGTGCATGCTTATCGTAAAAACTATGGGAGAAATTCTGCGACTTCAGACAACACAATTCATAGTTTGACGAAATAGCTTCTATAATGCCCAAAATGCTGGCCAATATTATACAGAATGCCAGAAAAAGAGCTGCTGTTTGCGTAAAATTTGTCTAAATAGTTCGAAAAAATTCCAAATACAAAAATTTTAATTAGTTGGTGGCATTGGTTTTGTATTTTGGCATACTGTACAAATTATTACTCAGAAATGATTCAAACTTTGTGTGGTCTGCTTTTGGACAGCCCTGCTCTAAGAGTCGCCCAGAAAGAGAACGGTAAAATATTGTCAAAAACATACTCAACTGTTGCTCGCCAACATGCTTGCAAGTGCGCCCACAACAGTTTCGAGCCGAATGTAGAGTTGTTCGAGCGACATGCTCTACAATGTGAATCGCCCTTTACAGTACGACAGAGAAAGAGAATATTTGTTTCTCTATTCTTCCAAATGAAACCAAAGGAACCGAAAGAAACAAAAATGTTAGCAGCTATAGCATATTGAGAGAACTGAGAGAGAGATAGAGAGAGAGAGAGAGAGAGAGAGAGAGAGAGAGAGAGAGAGAGAGAGAAAGAGAGAGATTCTTTTTGATTCGCCAAGGGCGTTGAAATAACGAAGCTCTAGATGGCGCATCCGTTATAATTAATGAGGTCTACAATATCTTCTTTAATGCGTTACAAACTTTCTGACAGAATGATAATACTATTTTCACACTATATGTGAATGGTAAAAAAATAAAATACTTTACTATGCGGATTCATATTTAAATGCACTCTATTAAAATTTCTCTTTAAAGGTGCGAGCTGTCTTATGATATGCCACAAAAGCAATTTACTTATGAAACAGGATAAAATGATGACTGTAGGCAACGAAACAAATCAAAGCAGTGCAATATATACTTGAAGATGTGCAAGGATATTCCCAAAGGTGTTGCTAAGATTGTATTCAAATTTCATTCGCATCGTCGGCATTGTTGAGATTGTCATCAACATATAAATTGAAAGCTATGCTTTGGAATTTGCTTTTGCTTTCAATGCTCAATGTTGTTGTTTTTGTTGAAAGAACATACCAAGACATGCATTAAAATTTGTCTTGGAATTTTCATTAAAAAATTGTAATTAGTTTTTTTTTTGTTTATTTCTTTAGTTTGTTTATTTGTCACATTTGCTCTAAACACAAAAACAGGGTATATAAAAAATAAATAATACTTATAGAAAAACAACTATGCTAATAAAGTTAAAAGCAAACTTAAACCATATTATGTATAGGACATGTTGTGACCAAAGCAGCCAACTGACCGCAAGCAAATTGAATTAAACAATTATAAAATGAATAAAAGTGTAGAATATTTTTGAAATATTTGCATGCCACAAATGTCAAGTGGCTGCTGGTGCAGCTGCAGCTGTAACTAACTAACTGAACTAACCACCTAACTAACTAACTATGACGTAAATTCAATTTATGCAATATGTGTGTAGAAATGTATCTACAAATAACAGATTTGCTGCGGACAGTATTTATATATAAAGGGGTTTTTAATATAGGAATATAATAATTTTCTATCTATATATTAATAGGCAAGCGCAAATCATTCACACAGTTTTTAACACTCTTAAACAAAAAATATTCGCTTGATTTTTTTGTTGGGAAGAATGTGAAGAAGAGCACGGACGAATGTAATTTGTTTCTTAAAATATTGTATCTAAGGTAGGTAAAAAACCAGGTAACGCCCTTGGTGAATCACAAATACTCTTTCTAACAAAGCTCTCTCTCTCTCTCTCTCTCTCTCAGCTCTCTCAATTTGCTTTAGCTGCTTGCCTTATTATTTCTTTCGGATCCTTTGGTTTCATTTAGCTGTCGTGCTGTATTGGACGATTCACATTGTAGAGCATTTCGATCGAGTAGCTCAATGTTCGTTCGAAACAGTTGTGGGCGCAGTTGCAAACATGTTGGGGAGCATCAGTTATACACGGACAGAATGTGCATTATTTAATTACACAGCTACGCAAATAAATTGCTCACTTATTGCTGCACTCTTTCTTTGGAGTCAATTTTCCTCCACTCTTCTACATATATCCGAAATGAAATCCGCACCACACGGTCACTTTTTGTAAATGCATTGGACTCTCTTGAAGCACATGTCGATCTGTTGCTGTCCAATAACGCATATTTTGCTTATTGACAAAGCCATTAAGGGCAAAATGAGCTTCATCACTGAAGATGCTTTTTCGAACAAAATCAAGATTTTGTAGAGCACAATTGGAGAAGTTTCGGCGCTTCAAATAATCAATAGACTTCAGTTCTTGAGTTAGTGTGCTCTTGTAAGACTGTAATGTTGTTTTAGAGATTTCCAATTCCTGTGAACGGCGTGGAATCGATAGATTTGGCTCTTTTTTAACTGAAGCACTTACGAATGCAATATTTACAGTAATTCAAGTGGTGCATTGTCTCACTGTATCATGCAATAGTGAATATGTTGGCTCGAATTTATCTACTTAGTCTGTCTGGTATCACGATATTTATGACCGAAAATTTTAGTAAGCGCTGTTCAAGCTGCGACCACCGACTCAGAATTTCGGTAGTAATTTCAAATAATTTCCAAAAGTTGCTCTTTCGTGCACTTCACCATGATAAAAATGTAAATCTGGACCGACGTCTTGACGTTGATAGTTCTTAAAAATAAGAAAACATAGAAAATTGTTTTGTACCTATTGAAAAACCCTTTACTACATGTCTATACGATTGCCTCGGGTTAGCAGCTCAACCACAAAATGAAATTGTGACACATAGGCAAATAAAAGTTTATTTGTTGCGAAATTTGTTAATTTGCACGCTTTCTCCATAAAACAATGTTCACCTTCGTTGTTGTTGAAAGCTGCTTGTTGTATCCTTCGAATCCTTCAAATCCTTTATCGTTTTCGTTGTTGCCGGCACTCAACAACGGATTTATTTGCTGCCGTATAACGTGTCTTGCATAACTAAACAGTGCTGCATGCGATTATATGATTTTGTTTGATTACGTTTCCACTCAGATACATACACGGACGTAGTTTATCTCCTTCACTCGTTCTAACCATATTAGCACCTTTTTACCACTACCGGTTCTCTTGTAATTAATGCAAAATAAATTTTGTACTTCACTCGAATCGCATTAGAACGTTTTGTTCATATCGCATCGTATCGTATCGTTTCGTTTGTTTATTTGTTTTATAAATTAAATTTAAGCTTGGCAAACAAATTAAAAACAAATCACTGCAAGTTCATTGAAAAAACTATTGAAATAGCATAGAATGCCTAAATCTACTGCTCTATTACTCGACCTTTAACCTTATTTAACAAAGAATTTAAATGAAGTAGTAGTGGTTTTTAAGTTATGCTTTAATGGAGAAATAATAGAAAAAAAGACTTATAAGGACATTTTTAGTGACTACATTTTAACAGGACCTTTTGTAGTATTTGTACACTGTCCACTTTCGAAAACTAAAATATTTTGTTTGTAGAGAACAATCAAAACAAATTTTAGTTATTTTTTGTAATTTATTGTCTTCCAAAATGTGCTCCATGAAGATCAGTACACTTTTGCATGCGCTTGTTCCAATTTGCAGTTTTTCCATAATAAAGGAGGTAACTGAAATATTTGCATTTTTAGGCATGAACCGCATTCTTCACATCAATTCGATGTTTTGAGTGCTCAAACAGTTGCTGGTTTGAGCTGATGTGCATGAAGTCGTATTACCATGGTGAAGTATGATTCGTCGTTGTCGGTTTGTTTTTCTTGTTTCTTTGAAAACTTTTGACAAACAAATGCATACTGATTTGTGTACAATTTTGAATTTACTTTCTTAATTATTTATATGGCACTTCAACTCTATATGTATTGGCCAAGGCCGCACGTAGGAAGGCGCACCAGCTGCTATAAGCTTGGTAATTCCAAAGTATGCTCGGTCACCTTCTCTGACGTTGTCCACCAATTAAGTTTGGGTTCTCATATTAAAATATCTAGGAGTGATTCTGGATATTAAGCTCAACTGGAACAAAAATACGGAAGAGCGTATTAAAAAGGCAAACATAGCACTCTTTGCTTGCAAAAAAAGATATTGGAAGAAAGTGGGGTTTCTTCCCATCTCTCGTACACTGGTTATATACGGCAGTAGTTAGGCCCATTCTGCTCTACGGAGTATGTGTATGGTGGTCAGCACTAGAAAGGGCTTCTACTCTTAAGCAAATGCATAAGGCGCAAAGGAGTGCTGAACTTTGTATCAGTGGAGCCTTACGTACTACACCGACGGATGCACTAAATGTACTGCTCATTCTGATCCCACTTGAACTCCTTGCGAGAGAGAGGGCAATAGTTACAGCTCTTAGACTAAGAGAATCTTCAGCTTGGCATGGTACTTCATTCGGACACTCGAGGATACTACAATAACAAGGAAATATACCATCAAATACGGATTACTGTATACCAAACATTAACTTCTTTAAATAGTATGACGTCATAATATCCAGAAGACTACAATGGCACAACCTTCCTCACTTTAGAGGAAACGCTATTAACATCTTTACAGACGGTCGGATAGGCAGAGGTGTATTTTCACCGGATCTGGGGATTAGAGAATCCTTTAGACTATCCGATCATTGAATTGTTTATCAGGCGGAAATGCTAACTATTCAGGAAGCTACGCATCTCCTAAGGTCAAACTCACATACTCAAGAGCATGTGTTTATCTTTTCGGACAGTTAGGCTGCCCTGAAAGCGCTGAACTCCTAATGAGATTGCCGAGCACTATGTTATACATATCATCTGAGTGCCTGATCACCAAAACATAGAGGGAAATGATGAAGCGGATAAATTAGCAATATATGCTGCTGATATCCTTCCGGGGAAGGACACAGTAGGTATACCCATGGCTACATGGAAACTACAGATCTCAACAGAGATGATCGGTATAGCAACCAATAGATGGTGTAACCTTGGCACGTGTAGAATCTCTAGACTCACCCGTCCAAAATATAATCTTAAAAGAACAATAGCACCACTTCAGCACAAGAGATATAATTTAACTGTTATTGTGGGAGCCCTCACAGACCACTGTGTAATAGGGAGACATGTCACAAGGCTAGGGATAAACTCCTGGGAATTCTGCTGAAGCTGTGGAAATGCCGAGGAGGAGTAGACGGTCGAGCACTTGCTATGTCACTGTCCGGCCCACAGTAGGAAGATACTGACGTTATTAGGACGCCCCTTCCTGGATAATTTAACTCAGATTTAACATATCTCGACGATCTTGACACTGAAATAGTGGTTTTTAGAGTAGCTGCGGTTGAAATGGGTAATATATATGGTATCGCAAGGGGCCTATACTGGCCTAAGTTACAATGTGGGGTTCAACCATGTTGGCCATCCTAACCTAACCTAACCTCATGTTAAACACTCTATGCTGGAGCTTTATTGTCCATCAACAGAATACTATACTTATACTAAACTCCAGGCCAGGCTGACGTTGTTGTTCTTAGTTATCTTTGTTTCCAAGTAAACACAGTTTTCAACTGCAATGTAGTGGAAATTCTCCATACTCACAGTTCGTCCAAAATGCGCCGATGGTTTGCAAGTGGAAACCAAGTAATTCATCTTGACCTTGTTCACCGCTCACGTGCAGGTTTCTCAATCTCCGATAACGTCCGGCTAATTCGCCGTTCGTTCGTGAAGATGATGTCAATATCAGCATTCGCGAGTAGCATCACTTCCTATGGAAGATCTTGTCCGACCGGTCTACGCATGGGCATTGGCGTAGGATGTACTCAACCAAGAGATTGAAAAAGTCGCACGATAAAGCATCATCCTGCCTGAAGCTTTTCTTTGTTTCAATCAGGATATCAAGTACAGTTATTAAGTTAAAACTTCGTTCTTATCGGCGTGTCGAAAGCGGTCTTATAGGCTTTGTTGTACTCAAGGGTCTTCTTCAGGATTTGTTCTAGAGAGAAAATTTGATCAATAGTCAACCTATTTGATTTGAAACCAAACTGATACTGGCCTATAAGTGTATCCGTGTATGACTCCAGCCGTTTACACAGTACGCGGGACAGAATTTTATATCCAATTGAAAGAAGATTTATTCAACGTAATTTCGCGCAGACAGCGCCGTCTCCTTTCTTGAAGATAGTACAAAGAATATTGAGATTCCAGTCGTTGGGTATGCATTCGTCGCACAATATTTTGCATAAGAGTTGACGCATCATCTTGAATAACTCAGCTCTTTGGAGTAAAAAATACTTCTTTCTCTGCGGCATTGCTCCCTTCATCGCATCCAAGTAGGTTATATAAGTGATTCCTCCTTGTAGAAAGAAACTCTTGGCTTAAAACCTTCGGTCAGTCGCTTGTCCTTTTAATAAAATGTTCGAACATCTTTCTTGCTCCTTCTTTTAGTCTGAAAAGGCGTTTCGTTTTTTTCTGTTTCTCTCGATATAGCTCAGTAACTGCGAACTGCGTTGCTCACGATTGCAGAGTTCTTCTATATATGGCGTCTTTCTTTGCACTAGTTTGTCATACGAAGGCTGCGTCAAAAGTCTAGTGTAACCACTGACTTCCTACAGCTTATAAATATTTTAAGAAGGCGGGGAGTATTTCCGGAACAGTTGGGAGTGTCTGGCTGAAAATGCTTTGCTAGTCTGTTCTGATTGTATCGATGAGCGGCATGCACCATGTTGAATCTAGTGCGTACTATGTCTGCGATAAGATGGTTGTTGGAACTTCGTATTGTACGCACATCTAATACGCTCGATGCGCGCCTTTCATCGATCACAACATGATCAATTTGATTTTGTGTGCTTTGATTGGAACTGCGCCAAGTAGCCTTGCGGATGTTAAGGTATGGAAATCTGATGCTATTGATTAAAATTCTGCTACTAGTGATCAAGTCGAATATCCTCTCTCCATTGCTTTAGGTAGCGTCGTAATGGCTAAATTTGATACTTTTCTTCCCAATTTTGGTGTTGATTGGTGAAGGGATCGTAGAGACGCTCGTTAATTTCATCTTTGACCTCATCGTCGTTGTCTTCCGTCGAGACATGTGCACATATCAGGCTAATGTTCAAGTAGTTAGCCTCGATACGAGTAGCGGCCAGCCGCTCGTCCACTGAAACTGGAGACGAGACCGCGTAGTTTCCTACTAACCACGAAACCGCATCCAATTACGCGCTTCCTTGCAACTATAATAAGTGACAGAGAACTCCTTTTTTGAGCCGCCCTGTCCTATTTCAGTCTTGAGCATAAAATACCTTCTCTATTGAGGGTCCGGACATTCTAGGTGGTCCTAAATTATCCATAAATTATGGTCCTTATATCGTCGTCGTTAAAGAGTCATTAAAAGAGGATCGTACCTGAGGCTACTACGTGTCTTATTAACCATTATGGTGGTAGCCTTCCTGCAAAGAGCCTACAAACGAACCAATACTCCAAAATTTTCCTTAGACCTAACAAATTCAATAACTTTCATGGCTACCCTCTAGCTTGCTCATATCGTGCTAAAGAGCTCTTTGGCTTCAATTTAAATGCTTTCGACTGAGTACGCCTTTATTTGCGCAAATTCTAGTGGCACAAATGACAAATTGTGCTCATTTAGCGCTTTGTGAACATGCCACAACCATTTGTCAAAATGTCTGCAAGTCTTTCAGTTGCTCATTGTGCGTGATTTGGAAGGTTTTTCACAGTTTGTGTGTTAAGATATCACTTTACTTTCGCGGTAGCCGACAATTTGCTTTCACTTGCAGTATGCTCCAGATATAATACTACATATTCCTCCGTTTTGTTCGCTGTTGTTCTACGTGAATGAATTATTTGCACAAACCTTTGCGTCCCATCTCATCACTTTTGTTGCTTCATAAATTTATTTAATAAAATTTTGTTGTGTATTTGAAATAACCACCAAATTACGAGTGCAAAAATAAAAAAAAAACAATTTTATAAACAGCTAAAAAATGTGTTGATTGCTCACTAAGTGTTAAATAAAAAGTATCATTTTATAAATGTCATCTGAAATTTAACAAAAACACTTTGTGCAAAAAAATGTTTTTGTAAATTAAATTTTACATTTGAATATTTAATTTTCGTAATTTTTTTCATAGAGGAATCCTTTTATATTTATTTGTATTTTATAATATTCATTATTTTTGTTTGTTTGCATAAATACACACTCACGCATGCTTACACAGCCTGCAGTTAGGAAACAACTGAATGCAAATTTAATTTAGCGCATTTTCAAATATTTTTGGCAATTTTTCGTAGCATTTTTTTATTGCGCCCTAGGGTTATGGCCGCAGTATATGCGAAAAAATGCTTATTTGCTTAGTTATACCCTACATATAGTTTTTGAATCAGTTAGATTTTAGGTTGTTGTTATTTTCGAAAATATCGATCACCGTAATTATTTGTCGAAAAGGTATCGATAGTATCGATATATCGATAATGCAAAAAAATAGAATGATTTTAATAAATTGTAGGATAAACGTAAATGTGCAACATTTGTACAAGAAATTAAAGATCTCGTTGTAAAATATCGATTTTGTGAACTATATTAAAACTCATTACATATCGATATCAAAAAAATCAGTTAAAAAATATCATAAAATTTCGGCATTAATGTCGCCCATACATAATATCATATCAAAATTTCTAAAATATCTGCTAAAATATATCGATATATCTATACGATATCAATAATGATTAATTTTTTCGATAGACTCATTGATGCTTTAATTTGTATCCCTAAAGAGGTACGCCTCATTTGATTTGTACTTCTAAAAGTAAATTAAGATATGGGCCCCAGTGATCAATATATATATATATATATATGCAGGATTGTCATACATTTATAATCCGATTGTTGCTTAAATCGATTGCATCAGTGATTATTTTATAATTATAATCGTCATTCCCAATTTGATATTAAAATAGTAGCAAGCAAAACCAAAAAAACCTTAACTTCGATTGAACCGAAGCTCTAATACCATTAACACTGGGAGGTTTAAATAGCGGCTACCCCTAAAAGTGGGCGGTAAACAACCCACTAGTACAAGTGTATGCAGCGACCATCTATAAGATGCCACCGTATCGACTTTCAAGTTGATATTGTTGTTTTTCATACAAAAGCATAAAAGTGAGATGTGGGTTTGTATGGGACTACGTAAACAAATGGGCGTGACACGCCCATTTGTATATGTATATGAAGCGGTTGTCCACTAAATCGCATTTCATCGTAATGTTGACCTTAATAAAAAAGTTGTTCATACAAAAAGTCGAAAGGGGGTTGGTGGGTTTGTAAGGGGGCTAGCTCAAAAAGTAGGCGGGACACGCCCATTAGTCTATGTTTGTTAAGCGGTTGTCCATAAAAAGGCACCACATCGCATTTCAACATAATATTAACTTTAATGGTTTAATAATAGAAGTTTTTATACAAAAAGTCAAAAGTTGGCAATAAGTTTGTATGGGGGCTACCCCAAAAAAGGGGCGGATCCTACCCATTAATGTATGAGTAGAGTATCCTTTCACTAGAAGCTGCCACATCAATTATTAACTTAATATTGATCACAATAAAAAAGTTTTTCATACAAAAATTCAAGGCGGGTCAATCTTGATACTCTATTAAACTGCAATAAAAAGTAGTGTAGTGCAAATTTTCAACTGGATACAGACAGTCTGACGGACAGACAGACGAACATAGTTAGATCGACTCGACTCGACTCGTCGAGGTGATTAAGAATATATATATAACTTATGGGGTCTACGATGCCTCCTTATTGCGTTATAAACTTTCATAATGAAAGGTGAATGGTATAAAAATACAGCAATATTCGTCTTTTCACTTTGAAAAGGAAACTCAAAGAGCATATCCTGGTGCGTAACTTTATACCATTCTCGGATGAGGCAGAATGTTTAGGGTTTACCTTCAAAAAAATGCTAAAATCGTACATGCAGATGAAAAATGTTGTATAAAAAACCACTAGAGCAGTGTTTTCATTATATCAATAAGTATTTGAAGTCTCGATATATCGACTGTCTAGCATGCTGGCTAACATTCCAGACGACGTGGGTTCAATCCCCACTCTTTAAATTTTAAATTAATTACCACTTATTTCTAATTATTTCATACGCAACAAAATCATTCATTTGTAGACCGTTGTATGAGACAGATACTAGACAAATTTAGGCCTAATTGGGTTTCGAATGAACAGCTTTTGGTCCTAGCAAACACAACACAAATACGGACACGCATTGGGCATGTGTTCAGAAGGCACATAGATGAAGTAGCACGTACAGTGTTGGAATGAAACCCTCAAAGTCAAAGCAGTCGTGATCGACTACGTAACAGTTAGATTAGGTTGAGAAATAACTAATTCAAATCCCATGGATTCTCATGGAGTCAAATCAATTTTAAAGCAAGGAATGCTAAACTTTGGAGAGTATTAGTGTTCACTGATAATATTATATTGGAAATTATTAAATCTATGCAACATTTGCAAGACCCTATATATCTTCTGATCAAAAAATGCACGGAATTTCTAATTTAAACGTATCTCGCTTGAGATACTGTGATATAAATCTTTTCTCGTTGTACTACATACAACTGTCAGACATTCTGATAGATGGTTCGTGCGAAATAACTTGGTAAAGAAGTTAGTGTTTGGTGCGATTTGTTTAAAAATTTGTCTAAAATTATGTGTTGCCAATTAAATTTCATATGTTCATACGTAGAGTCGACAATGCTAAAAACACAGGCATATGGAGTGTGGTTGATGATTTGCCACGTTCTGTGGGTCTCTTTGACTGAACTAAAGGTCCAAAAAATGAAAAGGAACTATGCTTGAAAATTGTCAGGAACTAAGCAGCCAACCTTGAGATATCATTTGAATCGATATAGAGCATTATGCAGGTTATTTTGGGTAGAAGGAGGATTTTAATGCAACTTCTGCCGAAAATACTTTAATTTTTGCAGATATCCCTATCTTGTAAGGGACTATTTGATCAAAACCAATTTTTATGTAATTCCGCAAGCTACGTATTCAACTCACATGGTTTTCTGTTCTTTTTTTCGGCTATGATGACTCACGTTATCACACCGCAGAAATCGTTTTGATCTGACTGGTTAGAAAAGTCAAAATTCGCAGTAGGGTTCTGAAAGTTAATCCAAAAATTGTCCTATGAATAGTGTTTTGAAGATTGGCAGAAGCGTTGGAATATGTGTGTTTCATCCAATGGTAATTACTTTAAAGGAGACAAAACAAATATCAAAGCATAATTAAACTGTTTTCGTTTTTTTGACAATTTCTTGATGCTTTTTGATCAGAAGGAACAAAGACAAAGTAAAATGTTGTCAGTTCTGTTGTGAGCTTGGGCAAATAGATGTTCTTATTTTCATTTATGAATAGTATGTATCTACATGTCTTTTCTTTGCTATACATTTTGAAATTACATGTGAAGTGAATTAAAGCTTCGGTTTTACTTAGAGTGTGTTTCTTGTTTTTCAGTTGTTCATATATCATATATATATATATATATATATATATATATATATATATATATATATATATATTTATATATATAAACTGTGTATACGACGACGAGCATTGCATGAAATAATCACACATGCAAATTAATAATTGCATTGGCCAAGTGCTCCAATTCACTCCACACATAGTCTGAGCGCTTTGTTTGATTGTGCCTAGCCTAATTGAGTTTTTGTTGCTAGATGTTGTCCTTGTTGTTGAACAATTTCTTTTTTTTTTATTCCAAATGAATAATAAATATGCATTCTTGAATGAATAAATACAATATATTTAGTTCACAAACTTTTTTAATAGATTTTGAGTGAATTTTGCATTTGAAAATCTGTTGCACATTCCAATGGTTCCATTCCAATTGCTCTATTTTTGATGCTATTATTCTAAGTTTTTTTTTGAAAGCCATTTGTAATCGAAATATAAATTTTTATTGTTTCCGCTGTGCCTTTTCTAATATTGAAAGCAATTTGTGCGGATTTTATGAGTGAGTGGAAGTGTGGGTGTGTGTGTGTGTTTATGCACGTTTGAACTTTTAGCCATTTCACGTTTCGCCGCATACACAAAAATGATATTTATAATTTAATTTTTTGTTTGTTTTTGTATTGCATACGCTGAGCAGTGCTTTGGTAGAGATACAATAAATATTAATAATGGTTAATTTACATCTCTGTGTGTCTACATTTGTCATTGTGTGTGTGTGTGTGTGTGAGTGTATCTGTGTAAATATTGTACGTGTCAATGCGAAAGTGTTTGTCGCCTGCGGTTGGTTAATTTTATTGTACAAAAAAAAAAAAATGAAAAGATGGAAAAACTTGCATATAATAATTTTATATTATTTAATTTTTCTGTGTACTGCATTCATTTGCCGCAACAAAGTATAATAATTTATACAATATTTGCATGCAAATGAGCTGCACTCTCATCAGATGCAATTGTAATTTAATGAAGACACTTTGTCTAGTATACGTTATATGCATAATTGCTAACGCAACAGAATCCGCAAAAAAAATTCTTAATTAACTTTAATTTTCTTTTAACTACGAGGGCTGATAAATGTGTCAGTGAAAATGGCAACCTTTTTCAACAATTTTCAACAGTTTTGATTATTGTTAGAGCCTTATTGTTAAAAAAGGCTCACAAATTGTTCATTCAAATACGAGAGCTGCTATTTATATTTCGTGAACTGGCAACACTAATGTCAAAAGCTAAAATCTGGCAACACCATAATAAAATTTGACATTTTTTGGCATAAACGTACTCACAAAGTTTTTATGTACAATTGCTATTTGTTTTGTTTACAGTGAGTTAAGAAAAGCAATTTGGCCAAAAAAATGGAAATTTCAAGAGAAGGTTTTCGTTGCATTATTTTTCAAAACTTTCGACGTGTATTATCTCAACAATAATGTGTCAATGAACTCAGTTCTTTGTATGGCGATAAAGCACCATCAAAACCCACAGTATATCGCTGGTATAGTGAATTCAATTGTGGTCGTAGTTCGGTCGCCGACGAATTCCGTGAAGGTCGTCCAAAATCGGTTGTTGTGCACAAAAACATTGATGCAGTGCGTGAACTGATAATGCAAGATCATCATGTGACATATCGTGAGAGAGAGGCATCCTTTCACATTAGTTTCACTTCAATACATTCGATTTTGCATGAACACTTAGCTGTAAAAAAAATTTGCTCTCGTTCGATACCCCATAATTTATCAATCGCTCAAAAAAAGGCTCGCGTCGATTGGTGTAAGGAAATGATTAAAAAGTTCGACCGTGGTGCTTCAAAAGACGTGTATAAAATCGTGACAGGTCAGGAATCATGGATATATGCGTATGAGCCGGAAACAAAACAGCAATCGACCGTGTGGTTATGTGGTGTGGTCAAATATGATGTACATATATTTCGCTGCAGACGGCCTTCGGCTGGATAAAGTCTTCGTGTTGATATCGCAAGCGAATAACAACTGAATTAATTCGAAACTTCAAAACATTCGAATGAATGAATGAGAGTTTCAATTAGCCGTGCATTCAAAGTGAAATGAATTGACATTCCATTCATTCATTCAAAGTTATTAGTAGTGAATTGAACTTCATTCTGTATTGAATGAAATGAATGTTGACATTTTAGAATGTGTTGCATTCATAAATTGAATTTGAATGATTGAATATTCATAAAACAGCTTGATTGAATTAATTCATGCAGCACTCTAACTTAGACAACGTACAGGGTATTTCGAAATCGAGCACACTCATTTGCAGCGTTCTTTCTTGTTTTTAGTTTTTAGATTATTGGAAAAGAAAGACTGACACTCAAATTGTTCTAATGCACTGTAAATGGGAGAACCATGAAAACCATTTGAAAACACCAAAATCTTAATTTAAATGTGGCTGTATTCATGCAGAGTCCCAATGTGTATCTATCTATAAGGTCATGTATTCCACTGTGGTGATTTTTTGAATGCTTTGAGCGTGTAACAAAAACAAATGACCGATCCGCAACCAATCAAGAAGAGTAACACAAAAGATAAATAAGAAATGAAAAAGAGCGCAGCTGAAGGGAATGCAACACCTTTAGTATAAGTTCACCACGCAGGGTACTATCATAAAAAAATTTAAAAGGAACAATACATTTTTTCGACGTTTATAAACTCTGTGTTGTAGTTGATACAATCGCTTCAATATTGCGGAGCTAGCTCAAGTGAACATTTCGTCTCGGCTCTCAATTAGTAAGAAACGCATAAGAAAGCTAGGATTTATAGCCTATATATCGTAGTATAGCAGCAATATATTACTGGAGTTCACTAAACTCAAAGACTAAAAGATTAAATTTGTATTGGACTGGACTGGTCATTGTTTTTTTGACATACTCACTCCAAATAAAATCAAATAAAATAATTTCATATGAACTTTATTTGAAATATTTGCTGGCAACTACACGGCTTTTCTCATTGGATGCGTTGAGGAAAATGCTAAGCACCTACCTACGAGCCGGATTGTAGGGATATCAGAACAGGCTACGTAGCTCATTAGATAAAAAAAAAAAAAAACAAAATGATGAAACAATTTAAGCAAAACTTTTTCATCAAGAAAAACTATAAAAAAAGGAAGTATCTTTCTACAGCTTTTGTGTGTTGCACAGTGTGCATGTTTCAATTAACTTTTTTTTTTCTTTCTATTTTTATTTTCGTTGCTGCGCACTGTGGAAGTTAAGTCAAATTTCATGTGGCTGCATCACTGGCGGGCAGGCACCAAACTACAAAAACTGCAGACAACTACTGTATGTGGAGCTTATGGGCTGTGAAGTATCATAAGCAGCTTTTCAGCTGTTCGCATCCTTTCACCTTTTGCTCATTTTCTGGCAGTTCATGTCAGTTGACGCCATTTTCAATGCGCATATAAAAAAGGAGCGCTTAACATAAATTTATGTCCTGTGCCGGCATTCTGCTTTTTGCGTAGCTCAGCTTTTGGTGGCAAGTTGCATGTTGCATGCTGCTTAGTCGAGTTGTACGAGATACATACTGTCTAAAGCTATTCTAAAAAAGAAGCAATTGGAGGAACAAGCGTCGATTGAAGCAAATGAGCAAATGGTGGTGGCTGCGTATATGATATCCTTGTTTTTTTCTTTTGTAAACTACTCGTGATAAGTTTTTTCGTTGTAAGACAGATTATGCACCTGAAAATATTTTCCTAGTTTTCTTCAACGAATCCATTCACAATATCGGTTAAAAGTTGATCAATAACACTTACAATTAGAACTTAACATATTAAAGAGTTCTGTAAAATTTAAGTGACATCCATTACTGGTGCAGCTGACTAACCCAGAGCTATCCGCTTGACTTCAGTTTGAAACTGCATAAACTACTTGAGAATTTTAATACTCTATATGCGTTAAACCTCTGCATGACTAGCTCGCTGACTGATTGAAGTTGATTTCTTGCTAAATCGAACTCTGTTTAAGACTGAAAATAACCATTTAATCTGGGTATAAAACCGGAACTGTTAACCGAAATTAACCGATTCAAATTGAGAACAGAAAATATTATTTTTATAAGCCGTAATCTTTTACCGATATAGTTTCGGTTCTCACTTTTATTTTTTCTAATGGTCCGGTCACACGTTCTTTTATTTTGGTGTCAGTTTGCTATGATAGTCGGGCGACCTCGTGTGACTATGGAAAAATATACAAGGTGTCTCAAAAGTAAGTTCACGTTTAAAAAATCGATAAAAAAGTAAGTAGTTTATTGAAAAAATGTTTATTACATATTAAAATAGTACACACTTTGTTAATTTATTTGTTAAAAATGATATTGTCCAAATGTAAACCGTTGCGTTCACGGCATTTATTTAATCGAGCACTAAAATTTCCTATGACGGCTCGGCAGGTATTCTCCATGATGGCTAATGGTGATGGTTAAATCGGGACTTCGTGGAGGCCAATTTATGTCACCATTCATGGAGATCAATTTACCAGGAAAAATTTCATGAACTCGTGGTAGAGACTTGTTGGACGTGTGTGAAGTTGCTAAAAATACGGAACAATGATGATCTATGCACGTTTAAAGCAACAGCACGCTTCCGAATCGAAAGGTCAGCGTTATCACAAATAGACTGAGTAGCACTATCTACGTTTTCGAAGAACTTGGACGCCCGGATTTTGATTTTTCCAGCGTTGAATCGGTCTCTTCAAACTTCTTGACCCATTTTCCAATGAGTCGAGGGCTTGGCGCATCATTTAAATGACGAACATGTCGAAAACTGCAGAATTTTCTACGCGCTACAGTCGTTGAATTACCGTTTTTGTAAAACTCATGTACGCACGGTCCGCTCCCCAGAAACGCTCCATTGCGACTAAATTCCCAAAAGCTAGGCTACCTATTGACATACCCCCGCGCCCCACGGAATAGTTGCATTCACGCAATCAGCAAATCAAATGTGAACTTTCTTTTAAAACACCCAGTATCTCATCAGTAAGGTCGCGCGACATTTTTGTAAATAGCTCCGTTTCTATTTTGTGTAGGATTTCCGTATCATTTTAACAGTGTTATGAAGTGTTGCAAAAAGGAGTAGAGTTCTTAAACACGCAAAGAGTAAACATCAGCTGTTTAACTTCTTTCTCTGCACTTGTTGGTCGCAGCAACCATTTCCGACACCAAATGCTACGTGCACACGACTTTTTCGCTTTTTTATTTGCATTTTTTTATTAGCTGCATAAACTGCCATTTTAGACTAGTGTTGTAAGTGTGATTCTGTTGCCACTGGTTAACACTAAAATTGCAGCTGTCAAATTTGTTGCGCACTCGTTTGACCACAATGTGATATTTTGACTGTAGCATGATATCCAAGATATGACATCAAAATATAAGACCGTGTGAAAAGGAAAATGTTTACTTATGCTTAATGTTCTAAGGAAAACATACAAAATGGTTAGTAAATTCCACAACATTTCGATTTTTCAAAAGTTACTTCTGCAGTTCCATCTACGCAAGTAAGCTTAGATCGTTTCAAGCGTCAAGTTTATTATAAATCCGCTTACGAATCGATTGGGCGCAAAAACATTTCATACAAAAGTGAATGGTGGGTTCCAAGTCTCGATACGTTCGTCATTACTGCTAAGCTTCTAAAAAACGATAAGCGATAATATTTAATTAACTAATAAAAACGAAAACAAAAAAAAAAAAACAAACAGAAAAAAAAATGTATTACTTCATTGCTACTCGTATCACTTTAGTTTAAAACTGCATAAATTACTTGCGAATTATAACATACTTTTTTCGAAGCATAAATATCGTGAACATCTGTAGATTGTCAATGCTTAAGCTGGTATTTGGTAAGTATTTGACCTCTAAATGCAACCTCCAGAAAAATCAATTTAAAAAATTTATCGTCGTATTGAAAATATTGCGGATTGCGTGACATTTGTAAAATAAGTAAAATGGGAGAAATTGGCATATTTTCCTGATTTATCGTTAGTAGGGTTATAGTAAGTTAAAATATTTTTTGAATTAAAAAAGAGATGAAAAAAGAATTAGTCTAATTCGCATTGAACACAGATTTAATACTATCTACTTATGTTCTTATGTTGGTGCACTTCAAGTGCACAGCTGAATCGGATACATTACATACATTGCGTTGTTCCGATTCGAATAGAAGTCTTCGTCTTGACAATGTGAAATCGCTACTGCTGGTATGGAAAGTTTATAGCGAATGTACTGTTTTGGTATTGGTTCCACCTCTTCGTTCCTGTTCTTCTGCTGGTCCTATTCCTTTCATTGCTTGCTTTGTCCGCTCCTCATCAGCTTTCTTGTGTACAAGTGTTACATTTTCAGATGAAGCCAAAGGTTTGCCCGCCACTCTTGTATTTTTCGACCAGTGTAATACTCTTCAGATGGCTAACCTCTCGCGATGCACCTGATGTGCTCGGTTTCTATGGATTAGTAGCTATTTAAATTTATTTGAGCGATATTTCACTACCAACTGATCGCTGATATCAGTTGCTACTCGATATTGTAAATGTCAGTGATTGAATATCATTTATTACTTACTAGTGCCACTGTGATTCATGGTGTATGAGTAATACTCGTATATCATGCATATCATAAACTGATATTCGTGATTCGTGATTTTCAGTCGCCTTGATTGAATCACTGACTATCGCTCAACTGTTATATTGTATCAATATCAAGTGGCAACTGATGTCATTGGTAAATAATTGTAATGAGGATATGCCACTTAGTCAATCCCGGGAAGGATTATGTGGGATATACGTGTTCCAATGGGTTTTTGGAATGGGTGCTGCAATCAGCAATGGTTGGCACTATAATATGTACAAATCTGATGACTACTTAAAATTCCGTATTCCCGCCTCAATTCCCAAGATCTTTGTAAGGAGCCCATAACCTGTTGCGGGAGACCATTGATACCGATTATCTTCCATACTCTCCTCTGGGTTTTTGTACCATTTCAAGCTAATCCTCTCCAGAAAATGGCACAAAAAATAAGATATTCCAGAAATTTATGGCGGTTTCTTGTAGTTTGGAGTTAGTTCCAAAAAATTGTAGTGAAAATATGTCACTTGGAATATATACAAATCAGGTGACCACCTAAAAGACCCTGTTCCCGCCTCAATTCCCATGATTTTTGTAAGGTGCCCATATCCTGTTACGGGAGCCCAATGATTACGACTACCTCCCACACTCTCGAATGGTTTTGTGTACCATTTTAAGCTAATCCCCTGCAGAAAATGGCGCAAAAAAGAAGATATTCCAGACTCTGATGGCGGTTTACTGAAGTATGGAATTAGTCTCAAAGAACTGTAATGAGGAGACGCCATTTGGAATATATACAAATCAGGTGACCACCTAAAAGACCTGTTCCCGCCTCAAATCCCATGATTTTTGTAAGGTGCCCATATCTTCTTGCGGGAGCCCAATGATTCCGACTATCTTCCACACTCTCGAATGGTTTTTTGTACCATTTTAAGCTAATCCTCCCCAGAAAATGGCATTACAAAGCATAATTTTGACAACACCTGGTGTTTTCTTTAAAAATTTTCTTAGTATCCAAGCGTGATAGCTTTAACTTTTAGTTAACAATAGACTAATGTCGTTGTAATATATACTTCATTCAAATCCCGACAATACAAATGAGAAGACGCATTGGAGTAATTTTGATGCTATGGCTGCAACGTATTAACCTAAGGTCACAGGAACCTCACGCGGATTGGTTGAGGTGGAACGATATTTAGGTGAAAATATCATTCTACGAAACTCCGGCCACTGAAAGTGGTTGCATTGTATTGGGTATAGATACCCAAACCTTAAAGAAGTCGCACGTGAGAAGCTATGTTGTCTGGGGTCGTCTGTACCATTTACAAAGTAATACTAAGAATGTAAGGAGACATTAGTTTTGTTTAATAAAAATAAATAGACTAAAGCCGTTGTCGTAGTAGCAGTTAAAAATGACGGTTATTTGAAAGTAGCAGTAACGAAAACCACTGCTACTCAAAAATCACTGATTAGCTCATCTTTAGTTTGCACCTGATTCATTGTTGATGGCATCTGTTTTAACCACTAGAATACGACAATCGGTAGGATCCTCAGAGCATAGAGTATCTCCGCTCAGCCACCAAGAAATCTTCATTCGTGAGTACATTAAATGCATAAATCCCCGTTGCTTTAAATCCACTTTGGATATTCTTTACCGCAGTATCGAAACCTTTATCAGTTGTAGGCACTACCTGATGCAATTCGAGAACTCTTACTTATTAACTTTTTGAGATAGGGTCGTTTGCAGAAGTGGAAAGTTGGGAACGACCATATTACAATTCTTTTGCAAACGTCCCAAGCATCGCCACTAATTCGAGAAGTCTACCGATGAGATTTTTCATTCAAGCTTGGCACTAGTTAGAAATGAAAATGAGCGAGCTGTGGGGAATATGTCACATATAGTATAAATTCACCTTTCCATTCACAGCATAACGGATATTGGCGTGGTAAACAACTCGCCACCGTTCACAATTCCCAACTCACCCCTATATACGAGTATATTTAATATTTGCTAGTCATAATTTAGTCTAGACTTTTCAAAGTATATACTAGCTTCTAAAGCTTCTAAAGACTATCTCAACGATTTTTAGCAGTGTAAACTAATCGCCAGCCAAATCGCTTTCACGCTTGCAATGTTTGGCTATAAACTTCTTGGCTTAACACAGCCTCTTACCAAGAACAAAAGAAAAAGTCTAACTTTTCACATCCACAACCTCACAGTATCTCAGCATTGCAAGGACGACAAGAAGATACATTGCGTTGCTGTTGCTTTTAATAAATTCAACATGGAAAATTTTTGCAATTTATGTACGCTTCCTGCTCAACTTATCACGAAAAGTGCATATCCTTTAGATAAACTGTAAATTATAATTGCATATTTTACAATTGATGCGTTCGCTTGCGCTTAATGAGAAATTAAATGTCGAAGTGCCTGTGGCGGCATAAATTTAGCACCATGACGCACTTTGGTTTGCTTTTTATCTACTTCTGCAGCAAAATTCTAAACTTTGAAAATTCAGAAGAACTATTTCGCTTTGTGGCGGCGCAGATGCATACGCAGATGCAGATACAGCATCCAACAGAATTTATTAGCAATTCGTGCACTTTTGCATAGCAAAGTAAAAACTATCTCAGCTTTGATGTTTTCTGTGCTTTTCTTTTTTTTATGGTGAAAAGTTGCATAAATTTGACTTTGAACATGTGTTGTCCATTGTAGCATAAAATGTTTGATATGCATATTAAATGCTTTTATAAATTCATTTTTTAAGTTATCATTAAACATGGAGAATAACTTTATTATTGAGTGTTTGAATTAATTCGTAGCATTTTTTCTTTTCTTGCAAAACTGAGGCTTCATTGTCCATCGCTAACCATTCATTTTTCGCATATTTCTGGAAGCATATAGATTGCGCGTCGTAAGAAAGACTCATGTTCAGAAGCAATCTAAAAATCTAACCAAATTTTGGGTTTTCTCGTAATTAAGAGAATGCTGCACAGCCAAGCCAAAATTATTCAATCGGAAGAAGTACTAGTCGGAAGGACCAATATCTGAAGCATACAGCGGTTGGGGTAGGACCTTCCATTTGTGTGTTCTTAATTTGTTTTTTAAATGGTTCTGCAATATGGTGCCGAGAGAATTGTTGTGCTAAAAGATCACTTTATCGCATCGCTGCTCGAATTGCTGTCGTTTTTTCTTCAATACTCGGCTCAAACGCTTCAATTATTATTGGTAGTGATCACCCGTGATGGTTTCATTGAGTTTGATTAGCTTACAGTGCTTACAATACATGCAGCTGCTGCCACACATTACAGATCATAAGCTTGGGTCAGTGGATACTTTGCCTTGCCTTTGTTCTTAATGGTTAGACTTAAACAATAATTGTTAGCGTGTGGGATTACCGTAACGGATCCACTTTCCATTGTGACTCACAATTTGATGCAAAAATTCCTTTCTTTTTTGCCACACAAGCCACTGTTCACAGTTCAAAAAACATCTTTCCAAGTCTCTGGATTAAAATTCGTATGGGATCCAATTTCCCTTCGTCTTAGATCATTTTCAATTTTCCTGCTTTTGGCTCATTCCCATGGCTTTGAAACTGTCACTGATTCTGCTAATTTTAGAAGTATTCAACATGGATCTCCATCAAGCAATAACTCCAAATCTTTAACTCTGGACTCTTCCTTACATTCCTTATATACCACCTCGAAATCACCGCTTTTAAGACGAGCAAACCACTACCGGCACTTTCGCTCAGCTAGAGCATCCTCTTCATAAAGATCCGTTCAAGTATTACGTAAGGCGAAGAAGGGGATGGTGGAAGTGTTACAAGGAGGGAGGAAGGGTGTTTCAGTTTTTTACGTAACATTTATTTTAATAGTGATGTACATAAAAATTACAAAAGAGATACTTGGATCACTGCGGATGAGATGAACCGCCTTTACTAAGAGATACAAGCTGCCGCAATGCATCCCACCCAAAATAAGCGGAAAACTGCTTAAACTCAAAAATAGTGTAAATTTTATTGATATATTACTGTATAGCAAGCTGACTTGGAGACTCAATGTGGAAGAAAGGGTGAAAAAAAGTAAACATTGCGCTCCATGAGTCGCAACTGATGCTGAGCAGATCATGGTGCATGACTGGCTTAATGGACTGGACCAGCGCACAATACAAATATTTACAGATGGCTCCAAAATGGAGTCAGGAGAACTGCACAGAGCCCGATCTAAGGTTCTCGTATCAACTACCCGATTACACCGAATACACACCTTGCAAGAACGCTGCGATTAAAACGCTGCAGGTGGCCTCCATCTCTTCCAGAACTGTTCTGACGAGCAGGGATGCATTTTATGCTCTCAGCACCTCAAAAAAGCTGCACACCTTTTGGATTCTCAACCACCGAAGCGTAGACGGTAATGAAATGGCGAACAGTCTAGCAAAAGAATGCGTCAGGGCTTTCGCGAGAAGTAACAACAGACATACGAATAACTCTACAGACGCTATATAGCAAACTGGAAGAGAACGCCTGAACCAAAGCTAGAATGAGGTGGAAGAACAACTCTAGGTGTACAATAACTAAGATAATGTGCAAAGAAGGTAACAAAAAACTCTTACAGTATGTGGTCCATTAGAGAACCTGCACTTTGTTGGTAGGCATTCTAACAGGCCATTGTATAGCAGCCGCTCATGCGAAAAGGCCAACCAACCAACATGGACGGTTGTAGGAAATGCAAAATCAAGATTAAAAAACCTTGACCACATCGGGCTCGCGTCACTGGCCCTCGTCTGAAAAGTTACTACTTAACGTGCTGGAGAACTTCTATGCGTACTAAACGAAAACCACTCCGATGTAGATGCTTTATGAACTGACGAAGAGAAAATTGATGACAATAAACCAATTCAAGTTGAATGCACTTTCTTTAAATACATAAGGCTGTGGTGCAAATCTCATCTCCATGGATCAATAAAGAATGCATTGCATCCGTATCGAAAGTTTTACTTGTTAATATTTCTTACTGTATCGATTGTTTACGTTTTTCTGTTCCTTAAGGACAATTAATACAAAATTTTAACAAAGTGTTGTTCTAGAGCTGGGTCAAAAAGGCAGAAAATTGCGTTACGTAATACTTCAGTAATCCCAAAGTTGGACGAAAATTCGATGGCTTTCGGCCTCAGTTTTTTTCATGTTTGAAGTAGAGCTCTCCGCCAAAACACTTTGTCCGGCACAGAGTTAGACATATTCAATGAAGTATATTCATATAAAGTGTTGTTATTTACGGTCTAGGATAATAGGTATACGGGGCAATGTACTTTGGAAAGTGTAAAAGTAGAGATGCACTAGTCATGACTACTAGCTGTGAACTAATTCAAACACCCAATAACATTAACTCGCATTAAAAATAACTAAAATTAAACAAAAAAGTTTTGCATTTGAAACTTGTAACGAGACAAAATCCAATTCAGTTGGAATAGGCAAAGAGAAAGCGCTGCGGGCTTTGAAAAAATAAAAATCATAACAAATAGAAAACCATGTTCGTATTTTCTAATTTCATTTCTATTTTTCCCAATTTCATACACCACACTCTCATTTTTTAGCACTGCTCAACACAAAGTTTTTGCAAAAAGTGTCGTCGCCGTTGTATAAAGCCCAAAGGATGCCAGATAACAAGCTGTTGATTGTGGTAGACGCCGTCATTGCATTGAAATTAGTTTTAAAAAGAAAAAAAAAATGGAATGAAATTGTTGTTATGAAAAAAAAAAAAGACCAACACTCATTTACAGTGCTCGAAAACACCTTTCAAACGTTTGCCAGTGCAAGGAAATTGTCAAAGTTTTCTTTCTGCGCGTTCTCTTAAGGCATTCATTCAACTTCCGGAATATGAAATCGGGCAGTTTAATCAGCCAGCAAAATCACACAAAAGGATTAAATTCAAATCTAGTTGTGCATTTTACTTCTATTCCTTTTAAATATTTTTATAATTTTGTGCACGATTTTCAATTTGAAAGCATTTGACATTTGCAATAATAAGGATAATTGCAGCTGTCGTATACAGCAGTACGGAAGTCAAAAAGTGAAGTTCCTTTCAATTTCTTTAGCCTGTGATATTCTTCAGAAAGAAATGTTTTGCCAAAGGTCTTCAGTTAATTTAAATTTAAATTGAAACGTAAATTTCATTAAACGAAATAGTTTACATATTTTTTGTCAAATGTGAAGAACGAAGAATAATAAATACTTGTTTATTACACAAAGAATGTTTAGCTACGGAAAAAATTGTTTCGTGCTCAGCTACGATCACTCATCAGTTCGCTGCCAGACCACAAATTATGTTACTTACATCATGCATCTCAGGAATGCACTGCTAGCAAGTGTAGGCATTGACCGTCCCATGCTCCCAAAAACAAGTGCTTTGCCTGTGGACTTCTTTTTTTTATTTTTTTTTTAAACTTCAGTGTGTTTTTTTAGACTTTAAATTTTAAGACGCAGACTGTCATAAGTTGTTTATATTTCCAATATGATTTTTTATATCACTCACTGTGGCTATGATAATTTCTGAAGATTGCTTTGGACTGATACAGGCCGAAGATTTTTCCAATGTTCTGAGACTTCACTTTTAGCTGTAAGTCGAAAAACGTTTTCGTATCTAAAATAGTTTGGTCACCTGTAACTATTAATTGCTTGTAAGCACTCTGTCCGGATGATGCAACACATTCCCACCCTTTGACCAATGTGAGGCTTTCAGGAAGTAATTCTATCTTCCCTTGAGGTACACTCTCTATATCTAAGTAAATATATATTTACCATCCAGTAGTTAAAACAAAATAACGTATTCCACACGAATAATCGTTCAGTTTCATGCAGAACACGCAACAAACGGTCTTGGTTCAATCAATGAGAATTTTTAGTCGCTCACTTTATGCATTTGTTCACTTGCGACACTTTGCTGCTCAAAATTTGTCAAAAATGTCCTCTGCTCATGTATACATGTGTGCTACTTATATTTTAACATATGCACACAATAAAGCGCCCTATCTCTTTTTCCCTACCTCTTCCACGCTTTGCCAGCAATGAAATATTTAAAGCCACAACCACAACCTAACGCAACAACAACAAAAAAGACACTTAGAGCTTCCACTTGGCTCATTTTGTTCAGTTGATGATGCTCAGTTGCTGAGAGTCGAGTAATACTGTTCCCATCAAGCCATTAACGTAAGAAAGCTTCGTGTGTTTTGTTCATCGAGAAGCATGAAACAGAAGACACGAAAGAATCAAAAAGAAGTGTGCTGCTGAGAGAGTGAGCGAGTCTGGTTCGTTTTTCTCTGTCTTTTCGCTGACAGCATAGAAATATTTGGTTAAGCATATTTAGCGAACTCTGGCTCGGTGAAGCTTCGGTTCAACGAAGTTAACGTTTTTTCTTGTTTTAAATTTTGTTGATATTTGGAAATAGTTTTTCTTTTAGGACATATTTCGAGTTGGAAATGTCCAAAATCATCATATTAAAGATAATAAAAACAATATCCAACAATCGCATTTTTTTCCAATTGGTTTCGTAGCTTATCGGAATAATTCTTTTGGATTTGGAAACAAGAACAGGAGAGTATACTACTCTGTCAAAAAAGTACCGGAAATTGGTCAATTAAACACAAAACATTCCGAAATAATACCCTTTTTCCAACGAAGAATTCAACCAACCAAACCTTTTTTAATTCGCGGCGAAAACTGAAGTCGACTTTTCGCCGCGAATTCTCTTTTATGTCTTCTATCGACTGAAAACGGGTGCCTCGAAGTGGTCATTTGAGTTTTGGAAAGAGAAAAAAGTCGGCCGGAGCCATATCAGGTGAATACGGTGGTGGTTCGATGGTATTTATTGAATTTTTAGCCAGAAATTCGTTCACATTGATGCCTTTACGCGATTGAGTTTTTGAATAAAATTGAGGTCTTTCGGAACTAGTTGAGCGGCAACGCGTTTCATGTCCAAAAATTCATTTAAAATGGTACGAATTGATTCGTGAGACACAGAAAGTTTAGCGGTTATCTCTCTCAAACTTAAATGACGATTTTCAGTCACCATTTCCTTCACTTTAGCGATGTTAACTTCATTTGAAGACGTTGATGGCCGACCAGAATGAGGCAAATCTTTCACCACATCTCGACCGATTTCTTCTGTAACATTTATTCGAATAATTCGTATGGTGTTCGGTCACCGAAAAATTTGTTCCGTCTTTCAATAAGAATACTAATCGAAATGAATATATATGCACACCGGAGAGAATGCACGCAACTCAGACTTGTAGTAAAATTTAATTTTATTTCAGCTTCCGCAGTCGCTGGAGGCACTTTTTGCACAACAGTCGTAAATTGATTGTATACACTTAATTTAAGGCAATTAATAGTGCTAAACGACTTAAGTGGAGCTGCATTAAGTTGCATCAAGTCACACTCACGTTTCACCATTAGCGGTAACAATGGCAAAGGACACGCAGGCAGGCAGGCAGGCAGACAAGCAGGTAGTCAGCACCTTGCAGCAGTAATAGTTCAGAACGGAAACCGAAGTCAAGCTGCATTTTGAAAATTTTAGAATAAAGATAAAAGTCGCAGGTTCTTCTTACACAAATGATAATTGCCCGCCTAGCTAGTTTGTGTGTGAATTAAATTATGCACGCCAAGTTTAAATTTCAATTGTGAAGGAGTAAAGTAATGCCTGCAAAAGTTTTTGTTCAGCTACAAAAACAAAGGATCAATTCAGCATACTTACTCTGCATAGTGCAGACAAATTTTACAGGATTAGTTTCAAGTAAAAATGCATTTATTTTTAGCTGCAACATCATACTTGGCAGCAGCAGCAACAAATGCAACAGCAGCAAAAATTTTAAATTAATTCGAACGACGCGGCGAAAAGTTATTATCCTTGTTGAGTGATGTTTTCGCTGTGCTGACTGCAACGCCGCTGGCCATGAACGACATTGTAACACTGTGCGAAGGCTAAGGACAATGACACAGTAATTCGATTTAAGTTGCAATGCGGCAGAACAGACGCCTGCCCACAGACAGAGATAGACAGACAGATAGACAGATAGACAGATAGACAGACAGACAGACAGACAGACAGACAGACAGACAGACAGACAGATAGACAGAAATGTAGTTCACAACTTTGTCGAGATAATATTTTGTGGCAAGATTCTTAAGTTGATTGAATGAGAAATGACTGATCAAGAAATTATTATAATTTTAAATTATCATGATTTTTTATTGAAAATACATCTATGTACCCGACTATATAGAGTTCTGTGACATTTTATGATGCATGTTGCATCGAGAAATGACAAAGCGGGCGTCTTAATTAATAATCTCATAATTATACTTTAAAGCATCAATACCTATAATCAGGTTAAAAACTCAGATTTTTGAAAGATAAATGGCAGCGTCTGAACTTGTCTTAAGCCCATTCACGTTGTTGTTGTATCGTCTTATCGTATGAAAATTACAATACAAAAGTATATTGTGAACGCACATTTTCACATTTCTCCTGCATAACGTTTTAAAATCAATTCTTGATAACACATACCTGTGTAAAAAGTTTAACGTTTGCAATACATTTTTTGGTTTTTGACAATACTACAACAAACAAAAACAAAAAAGACATAAGATAGTGGCCCAAATAATGAGATGGCTAGGGTTGAAATCTTCATACGGTAAGATAATAAAATAACATTCGGCTCACCGTGAATAGGCTAATCATTTATGTTCCGCATAATATCTAACTATGTCAAATCATAAATTGGTTGTGAATTATAAGCGTCTAAGTTGTAATTTTAAACTATTCTCTTTTCACGAGAGTCTTGTGTTGTTAATAATATTAGACCTATTCACAATGTTCTCTTCATTTTAACGTATGAAAACTTCAAGGCAAACAACAACAAAATCTATTCTTTTACATAGTGTAATCTAAAAATAACCGAACTTTTTAATTATAAAATAAAACAAGCTTGTATTTTGTTTCAAAGCTAATATTTATTCAAAATACGATCTGTTTAACTCAGTATAACGTTTGGAACGCCTAACCAATTTATCCATAGACTGTTTAAACTCGCTTTTTGGGATGTTCTTTAGCTCCTGGGTCACGGCTACTTATATGGCTGGAATGTCATCGTAAAAAGCTCCTTCCATTGTAGTTTTCAATTTTGGGAAGAGAAAATAATCGCACGGTGATAGATCAGGCAAATACGAAGGTAGGTCGATGAGACAAATGTGTTTTTTCATCAAAAATTCATTGACTACACGAGCATTTTTTTGATTATCATTTAACTGATGTGGAACAGAACGTGCACATACTTCTCTTTTACCCAAAACTTCAGTTAATATTTTGTAAATTGTACAACAAAACTACAAAAACTGCTGTTATTAAAACATGTGTCATTTTGTAAGCTGTCAAACGATTAGCATGAACTTAGCTTTAGCTGCTTTCGAAAGAAGAAAAATGTACTACCTTTCTAACACTGCCAGCATTTAATAGATGACAGAAATTATATTGATTTGAAAAATTTTCCAACATACTTGTATGTTTCTGTGTCGAGTTACCCAGTATGTATGTATCTGTCATTAGCAACTGAATTTAAAACTATAATTAGAAGAAATTTTAAAACGTGCGTTCGCAATGCAGTTTTAAAGTTTTCATATGGTAAGATGTTGAAATGTCATTGTGAATAGGCTTATTGTAATAAAATACATTAAAATAAGAGTTTCAAAATTTCAGTTTGCAGTATACATACCGGAGTACACATGCCGTTTAATTATTTTGTCACGGCGTCTTTGTCAAAATATGTACACAATGACAAGAATCCTGTTGTTGCAGGAAAGTTTATCGCAAAAAGTGACAGATTACACTCATTGATATATACATATGTGAAGAGGTCTTTCATAAAAAGCCACCTTGTCAATGTTGAAGGTGATATTAACTGCAATAAAAAAAAATTGCATACAATAATTCAGAAGTGGGCGAATGGTTTCTATGGGTGCTACCCTAAAAAGTGTGCGTGGCATGTCAACATGGATACTTTATTTAACTGCAATGAAAAGAAATCTAGTCAATTTACAAACGGATATGTTAAGAATATCTAGACAGACAGATAGACAGACAGACAGACAGACAGACAGACGGACAGACAGAGAGATTGACCTAGCTAAATCGACTCGTCGAGCTGATCAAGAATATATGTATATACTTTATGGGGCCTACGATGACTACTTTATTGCGTTACAAACTTTCAGACAAACTGAAACTGAACTGAATTTTCTGAGTATGAGGCAAAAACCAAATGACGAAAGTCAACTTGCTACTCACAACATTTTTGGTATACTTATTAGTTTTGTGACGAAATATTTATACTATTTTTTATTTGCATACTTGGAATAGATTGAAATATGTAATAAAGCGTTCGTCATGTTTATAGTCATTCCTATAAAATTCAGTTTAATTTTTCGTATGTCGAGTTCATTTCTGTACTTCAGTAATTAAAATCATCTTTTCAAATGTGCAACATTACATTTTAACATGACGAACGCTGAATTCCATATTAAAGTTAATTCCAAATAATACAAATGAAAAATATAAATATTTTTATCACAAAATTGATATTAGAAGTTTTGTGAGTTGCAAGTATGTTTTCGTTACTTGGTTTTTAGCTCGTTAAGATGTTTTTTTTATTTGATCATCGCTCAATTTACTGTTAATTCACTTGCATTGCTCACTTTTTGCAATCATTTCTTCATGCTCAGCATTTGCAGATTTATTGCTTTTGTATTTTTCTTTCATGTTTTTGGTACTATTGATCATTTTTGGCACTCTGTTCTCTCACTCTCTTTCTCTCTTTCTGTTTCACCGCTCTTCTCATTATTCATTCATTAAAACGCAGCTTATTACAAGAATTCAGTTAGTTGAGTGGCGGCCACCAGTGATGAAGATGAAGTGCGTGTCGCGCAAGCTTAAATCGTTTACCGGTTGAGAGTAGGAAAAATGTGAGAGAGTGAAATTGAAAAGTGAATAAGTGCGATTTAATTTATTAATTTCTAATTAATGAATTTATAAAAATAATGTGTTAATAGTTATTGCAATTATTTAATGCAATTAAATCAAATTTCAATTTGAGTATGTTTAAGTGAAAAAAAAAAAATGGTGAAAAATAAAGAGAATAATGAGATTGCATAATGCATCTGCTATCTTACTCTCACAACATACCATTGTATACTATCTCTTTCTCGGTAAGTTATTGATTTATTCAATTAATTTCTTAAATAATATTATTCAGGTATTTAATTATTTAATTTTATTTGTTTATTCATACATTTTTTGTTTGTGTTATTATTTTCTCACTGAGTGTGTATAGAGGTGTAAGTCACGCAGATCGTTGGTAATATTAAAAAATACTGCTGCAGAATATAGTGTTATTCTACCCCTTACGGCATAGCGTCAGCAGACGTCAGATGAGCGACGCACAGTAGTTCGTTTTCCAAAATTAGATGGCAAAAATCAATTAACAAAGAATTTGATAATTTCAGCAATTCTAAGTAAAAAAAAAATTGGCCAAAAAGAACAGACCAAAACGATAGTTTTTTATTCAATTTAGAATTGCTTAAATTAACAAATTCTGAAAAGTTTATAATTTTTGTGTGTATAAGTAGTATAGTTTGTAGAATTTTTTAAGGTTAACAAAAATTTAAACAAAATCCAAAAAAAGAAAATGCGATTTAAAGACAAAATTGAACTTGAGTTTTTTTTTTCAAAACCAAATATAATTAAAGCGCCACACTATTTTTTTAGTTACTAAAGATATTTAAAAGAAACAAATTCATAAGAGCCAAAACATTTTACTATAAATTTTTATTTTATTCACACAGAGTTTGAATAGTGTTATAAGTTTGTCTGAAAGTTTGTAAGGCATTGAAGGAGGTATCGTAGACTCCATAAAGTATATATATTCTTGATCAGCTCGACGAGACGAGTGGATCTAGTCATGTCCGTCTGTCTGTCCGTCTGTCTGTCCGTCTGTCCGTCTGTCTGTCCGTCTGTCTGTCCGTCTGTCTGTCCGTCTGTCTGTCCGTCTGTATGTTGTTGGTCATTTTTTGGGGACTAATTTTTTATGCTATCCAGTTGAAAATTTGCACATACTTTTCTTTTTATTGCAGTTTAATAGAGTATCAAGATTGACGCGCTACTCCCACTTTTTGGCGTAGCCCCCATACAAACCTACTGCCCAGTTTTGACTTTTTGTATGAAAACTTCTTTATTAAAGTAGATATTAGATTGAAATGGAATTTAGTAGATATACATAAACAAATGGGAGTTTCCTACCCACTTATTGAGGTACTCCCATACAAACCCACAGCTCACTTAAATCCATTTGTATGAAAAACGTCAATATCAACTTGAAAATCGATATGGTGGCATCTTATAGATGGTAGCTTCATATACAGCTACTAGTGGGTGTGTACTATACACTATTTAAACCCCCATTTTTATGTTTTACAATACAATTTAAAATTTCGTGTGAATGGTATTAGAGCTTCGATTCAGCCGAAGTTAACGCTTTTCTTGTTTTTATGATTTTTTTGGAAACATTATTTTGTCTACTTTTTCAAAGTGAGTGGTTGGTTTTGCATGGTGGTTACTGCGAAAAGTGGGTGGAACACGCCCATAATTATATGTTTATGAAGCCGCAGTCCATAAAAAGAAACCACAACGATTTTCAAGTCAATATTGACTTCAAGAAGTTTTTTTTTACAAAAACACAAAAGGGTTAGTTTTGTGTGGTGGCTATCCCAAAAAGTTGGTGGTCACACCCATTGATGTATTGTATATGTGAAGCTTCTGTTCATTAGAAGAAAGTTTTTCACACAAAAAGTCAATAGTAGGGACGGGGTTTATATGAGGGCTACCCTTAAAAGTGGCCGTGGCGTTAGTTTGTTTAAGAAAATCCGTACTCATCAATTCAAATACAAAAATTCTTGTTTTTATTGTTATCATTCACATAAACTGAGTCAATTTAATTAGTGCTCAAGTAAATAATACGTTTTTAACAAGTTTTTAATATAAAACCTATTGGATGAGAAATCAAAATGCAAATTTCAAAATTAATTATATAGACGTAGAGCTCTGTTAACAGATTCGACTTTTGCGTAAACAGTTACATATATGAAGGCCCACAGCTAATGGCAAGAAATCTCATAAATCTGCAGTTGGAGAATAAGTTGAACATGAACAAAGCAACCAATAGTACCCAAAACTATATTATTTAAGAACACCAAAGCAGCAAATGATTGTCTACCTTTAAGAGTAGAAAGATGCAGTAAGCGACATCTACTATTATACGAAAGCATGGATCATAAAAGTTTTGAAAAAAGAGAAAAGAGAGAGAATTGCAAATGAATCTTCTGAATGATTCAAGCCTCTTAATATGAACTGCAGCTAACACGTTCAATATAGAAATATTAGAAGAGTAGAGTAAAGAAGAATGCGGTTATATATAGGGATCAGTAAACTACGATGCATGACTTCTGACAAGCTCCATCATAACATAGTCTTTGGGTATAATATAATTAAGATGTTCGTTGAAAAGAAATTCTGTAGAAAACGTGACTCCAAGAGATATTTTGTGTTTTAGCCTGGATAGTCGGACTAGCCGTTCACACTGGATTTTGGTTTAAATAAAATCATTTATCGAAATCACACAAATATATCGTTAACTAGATGAATGGCTCAAATGAAAAAAGTTCAGTATCTTTTTCGTGTTCAGCGCACACAAATTACTTTAAAAAAGTGTTTGAATTTTTTTTCTTTCTGTAAACTAGTGTAACGCATGCTTAACGAAAAGCTAAGACTCTTTTATATACAATAATTATTACCATTAGTATCGCCGTATTACTTAAAGTATCGCATCTAAATAGAACTTAGGGCAATTGTTATTTAATTAAAATAAAATAACTTTAAGTGAATAATTTCATATTTTGGCTATATCTGTTTATAAATGGAATTTTCAAAGTACACCTACAGGCTATTTAGCGCAAATAGTACAAATTATATACAATTTAAACATGCATTTAAATTGAATAATTTACCAATAAAATAATTTCAACATTCATGAATAAGATTAAACATGCAACATGCGAAAAACGATGCCAATGCAATGCGTACCTAAGTGATATTTGTAAATTCGGTACGACGAATGTACGCAAACCAAGCCGAATCGAGTACGAATACATTGTAGGTGATGTTAACGAGCACGAGTATCCTGACAAATGAAATGACGAGTAGCAAACGTTGTGAAACATATAGGCCAAGCATTGGTTGATGTGTATTGGTGCCTATGTAAATAGGTGAAACCAAGAACAGCAACAACAACCAAAAAAATAAAAAGGAACAACAAAACTTTGTAGGGAATATACAAGCGAAGGAGAAATTTACGCAAACTTGCAACATGTTGCAAGAGGCGGAGCAAATGTGTATTTTATATTATTAGTTGTTTGCATTAAAGTATTTTGTAAATGTTTGTTGATAAATTTTGCACTAAAATTTTGGAAAAATATTTCGATTTGTGAAAATTAAAGGAAATTTGTTAAAGTTTTCAAGTTTAAAATTTTAATTATTTAATTTTAATATTTTTCTAAAGGTTTTTTTGCTGCTTACAAATTAAAGTTTAAACTAATTGCAAAACAGTCCAATTGTATTGTTAGGCTTAATTTTTTATACATATACACTGCGTAGTCAGAAACACTCAACCCCTATTTGCAAATGCCACACGCTGAAAAAAAAAAACAACTCTTCATTGAAATAGCATCGAAAAATTATGCAACTTGCGCACTTGACACATATTTTTCTCGACAAATAAATGCATGCTGCATTGCAACAGAATACAATAACAAAATATGCTGCATGAACTTCATGAAAGGCGGCGCTTGCTGCATGCTATATAGACATATATAGTTATGTAATAGTTTTATATATACTATGTATCTATATATTTTATTTGTATTGTTTGTTACCCCGCCAGAATTCTGAAAAGAGATAGCAAATCTATTGTAAACAACAACAACAACAACAACAAAAGCATCTAAACTGTTGCATTTCCGGTGTCAAAAGCAATAAACAGCAAAATGGCGTCAAGCATGTTTGACAGTGTTTGCTGCATACATTTAGGCGCAGCCATGTTTGCTGCTTGCAGCAAATGTTGCATGTAATGCAAGCTTTACGCTCACACATTATTACTCTCTCTCTCTCTTTCTCGCTCGTTCGCTCGCGCCCATCTAAAAAGAGCGTAAAGTGCGCAACAGCGCATTTAACACAAAAAGTGCCGGCCACGTGACATTGTTGCATTTCCTGTTGTTGGCCGCTGCTCAGCGCTGTTGTGTTGCATACAGCATATAAATATATATATATATATATATATATATATATATATATATATATATATATATATATATATATATATATATATATATATATATATATATATATATATATATATATATATATATATATATATATATATATATATATATATATATATATATATATATATATATATATATATATATATATATATATATATATAGAGAGAGCATATATATATATATATATATATATATATATATATATATATATATATATATATATATATATATATATCTCTCTCTCTCTCTCTAGAGAGAGAGAGAGAGAGAGAGAGAGAGAGAGAGAGAGAGAGAGAGAGAGAGAGAGAGAGAGAGAGAGAGAGAGAGAGAGAGAGAGAGAGAGAGAGAGAGTACAACGTTTACGTATATATAAATATATATTTAGATATATATATATCCACTTATATACTTGTGCATATCCTTTACCGCACTGCAGCGAAGCTCTAAATCAAAACAAAATCAAAAACCATTCACTACACACATACGTAGGCAGATGCATATAGTTTCCTATATATTTCACATATATATTATATGCTTTGCTTGCCGTGAGAGAAACACGTGCCGGCATATTTAACAGCACATTTAACAGTTTTACTCTTACTTTAACAGTATTTCGTTTATCAAAATGTTTTGGTTTGGTTTCGATTTCGATTTTATTTTATTTTATTTGATTTTTTTTTTTTTTGCCGTATTACTTTGGAAAGTTTTCCATTTATTTGCTGCCATTGTCATTTGTTGTTAGACTGTACGCTAATTCTAATAATAGAATTTAATTATTGTTTGTTTTTCAGTTCATTTACTGCGATTTTCTAGTAGTTTTGCTGCTACTGAATTTATCCCGGGGTTATAGGGTTTTAAATGTATAAACTTGTTTTAAATTGCATTTGTATTTTGATTTTGATTTTGTTTGTATAGCTCAGTGTGCTGCGGTTTTATGTATTGTTTCAATTGGAGTTGCATTGTTTCTATGACATTTTGACTGAAAGCAATTTAAAGCATTATGCTTTTGTGTAACTTTGGAAAATGATTTGATTAAATAGATAATGTTCAGAAATTAAACATAAACGGTGTGATCTACAAATAAACGAGATTTTTAGTTATAAAATAATACAAGAGTGTTTTTTTTTTATTTAAAATACTTTTTAAACTGGATTTTTGGGATGTTATTTAACACCTGTGTCACGGCTGCTTGTATGGCTGGAATGTCGTCGTAAAAAGCTACTTTCATTGCAGTTTTCATTTTTTTAAAGATCAAGCGAATACGGTAAGACAAATCTGTTTTTTTGATCAGAAATTCATTGACTTTGTTGGTCTTGTGAGGTGGTGCATTATCATGCAATAAAAACAGCTGCATCCTTTGATATATTCGGTTCTAACGCGTAGATCTCTCGACCACAAATGATGTAAAACTTGTAAATAGTATACTCCATTGACAGTTTGACCTTCTAAAACAAATTCCTAGTGAACAATACTGACTTCTGAAAACGCTATTTTTTAGGTTTTGGCTCATCTTTTGACTTCCATTCTGCATATGGTCGCTTAGAGTTAGAATCACATTTAAAATACCATGTTTTTTCACCAGCTATGATCGAATCAAGAAAATCTTTATCGTTTTCTGCTGTTGAAATGATGTCTTTGCAATATAATTTTTATACCATTCACACATAGTGTGAAATAGTATTATCAGTTTGTCTGAAAGTTTGTAACGATTAAAGGAGGCCATAAAGTATATGTATTCTTGATCAACTCGACGAGATGACTCGATCGAGCCATGTCCGCCTGTCCGTCTGCCTGTCTGTCTGTCTGTATGTTGTTGCGCATTTTTTGGGCACCAATTTTTACGCTATTCAGTTTAAAATTTACACACACACTTATAATTATTGCAGTTTAATAGAGTATCAAGATTGACCCGCCACGCACACTATTTGAGGTAGCCCCCATACAAACCCACCGCCCACTTTTGACTTTTTGTATGAAAAACCTTTTTTCTTGTAGTCAATATCAACTTAATATTTGATACAGTAGCTTCTAGTAGACGGACACTTCACATATAAATTAATGGGTGGTAGCCCGCCTACTGATTGGGGTAGCCCCCATACAAACCTATTGCTCAATTTTGTGTTTTTGTATGAGAAACTTCTTTGCTAAAGTTAATATTATTATATTATTATATATTATATATTATTATATTTATCTATATTTTTTTGTGTTTTGAATTATTTGTTCATTCGGTCACACTTTACACAAAAAGTGTTTTAGTGCGCAATAAAACTAGTAAAAAGAACAATAATAAATAATGCAAAGACATTTGCTTTGGCATTTCATGCGCAAATGGTGAATATACTCCATGCATGCATTTTTAAAATGCTTCTCTTGATTGATTCTGTATATTTTAATACAAACATAAACAACAGTCAAGTGTGATCTATACGACTCGATGTGAAAAATGTTGTTGTATGTATATATAGCTATCCCTTTCGCAAATTCTGTCGTTTTTAAAATCCCAAAATAATTTAGAGGAAATATTATATTATTCGTGTGCCATATGGCTATTAGTCTTAATATTTTCTTAAGACTAATAGCCAATAAATGATGAAGGTCCACAAGTAATCTACTTCATTACTCATCTAATAAGTAGGTTCATAGATATTTTAAAACATGTGACAATTCGTTTTCACTCATTATTTGTTTTGAAATTAACATTTCCAAGCGAATGATAACTGTGACATGATACGGTTTCATTTTTTAAATATAAACTTGCTTCATTTTCTTAAAAACTAGAATTCAATATATTCAATACATTAAGCTCACAACTTAAGAATAAGTGTCTCTTTGTGAGCCTATTCAGGCATAATATTGCAAATATGGCCCTTCAGTCTAAGAGAATGAAAAATTATTTGGTACCACGCCTAATTAGCTATGATGCTCTTTGACTTAAATATAATAGAAAATGTACATAGATAATAACTACGGAAGATTTATGAGTCAGTTAAAATACACTAGTGCATATCGTAGGAAATAGCTGTCATTGAACGTGAGGATTTATTTGATTATATGGAGCATTATATGAAACCAGAAGTCTACAAAACACAATTTGTAAATCATCAATTTTCATTAATATAAGTTTAAACGTGATCCAAGTATAATATTTAACAATAGAGAAAATGTTTTTTTTTTTTTGTGATTTAACATTTTGATGTCTGCATAGTTCTACATTAGCAAGAATGCAGGGTGTATCGTCTTTCGCTAGAATAGTTAGTATTTAGAAATGTGTAAGCCTATTAGACCATTTTCACTTCGGTTTTTTATGAAAAAGTATTGCAAACGAAAACGAAATGTTTCAACCAGTTGTAAGTTGTTATGAACTTGGTTCGATACACGAAACGACCAAACCGAATGAAAAGACGAGTCAAATGAGCAAAACATATACAGCAGTCTTTCGATTCACTTACTATTCAACATTGCTTGTATCGTGCATCTCTTTTTCGTTTGAACTGTATAAGCAAAAATCAGTTTTTTTTTTTAGTAAATGCTTATAAGTATTTGTATGGCAATGTAAAATTGCTTCATACTATATTTGACACCATAAAACATACATATTTTTAAAAATTTGAAAAGATAGAAAAAGCGAAAGATTATACTCAAGCATCTTGCTCGTTTACTCTCACCTGTACTCATTGGAACTTGAAATCTGAGCAAGCATCTCGATCTTTGCAATATGCTCACAATGCTTGCTTTGGTTTATTTGGTCAATTGAAAACATGCAAGTCTATAAATGCCTTGTTTGCCTTTTCGAATGCATTTTTGCAAGGTTTTAATTTTAACGCATATCTCAGTTTTATAAATCATATGTTGTAAAGCCATTTTATAACTAGAAGCAATACAAGTTCCAAAATGAGCACGATTTATCCAATAGTAGGTAAAGCTTCCATCCATACTTTGTACTTATTTTGTTGTATCGAACATGTTTGAATTAGTTCAATTACCAATGTTAGAATAATAATTGTTTTGAAATTGGTCAACTACATACAAAAGGTGAATCCAATAATAGCAGATATTCCATTAACTGTGTAGTTATATCAGCAACTTTATAAGGCATAGATAGCAAAACTGTATAGCTTGTGGCCTAACACTCTACACGACCTGGGTTTCAACACCGCTCGATCCAAATTTTTGTGAGAAATTTTCTTAGAGGTTTGAACCTCCAAACCAATTCTTTCTGAATCAATTGACACGAACACTGCCTACTGCTTTGAATATGAATTTATATTTATATATGAATTTATATTTAAACTAGACATTGGAATACTTTCACCATGTTGTGGTGACTACACTAGTAGTATTCTCGTGATCACTTGTCTGTAGATCACGAGAATACTATTTGTGTAGTCACCACAACATGGTGGAATTATACCTATGCTTAGTTTAAAAAAAATTCATATGTACAATAGAACAACTTTTTGTTCTTCTGTAACGCAAAAGATCGTGCAACAACTTTAAATTCGTGTTCGGTATTGGTTATTGGTTTATGATTTTAGATGAAACATGAATCCATTGCAACGCATTAAAGTTCAAACAGTAATGGAAACAGTGGGTTTATCTAACCGAATCGGCGTGGCAAACTTCTGATTTCTGTGCGTCTGTCTACATTCAATTTCCATAGCTGTCAAATATGAACTTAATGATGCAGATTGCTCAAAATTTCAAAGTAGTCTAATAAGTGTACCTCACAGCAAAAATACTTATTTGAAATCTAATGAATACTTACTCTACCCTCGAGAACCTACTTAATTAAATATCTTTTCTATACAATTTAATTTTTTTTTTCTACCAAAACCCATCTAACTTTCGGATAAACTTATTAAACTTATTCTATCAAATAATAAACTTTATTCTAACTATTTTATAAATAGATACAGAAACATTTAAAAATTTTTAAACCGTAAACCGTAAACTTGTACACGTGCAGCTGAACCATATCTCTTTTGATTTCCCCCGGTACAGTGTTCATTAACTAATGGTAATTGTTCTGACATCAAGTCAATCGAATTAAATTCGCATATACAATTTTTTGTTCCACCCTGCAAAGTTTTTTGTTATTGTACAAGTTTTACTTTCGATTTTCAAGCTTAGCAACCGGCCAACAGCAGCAGTAGAAGTAGCTAAAAAAGCATTTTAAATCAAACTATATTTACTCTTTGCCAAGCAATTGCCGCAAAAATCTACATTCCCAGCACTTCGTCCTTTACCACAGACACGCACACGCACTGTGCAGCCAGCAAATAGGTACAAGAGTAGAAATAAAATATTATGGCTGTACATAGATGTGTCCTTGTATTACTTTTTTTTTTTACATAATAAATGACCCGGCAAATAACAGAAGCTAGCGTAGAGCAAGAGATGTGTGCAAGGATGTGCAAAGGAGATTGTGGCATATAGCGCGCATTGCACTCGGCAACAGTGCACAAAAAAAAAAAAAAAAAAAGAACACACACACAAACACAATATAATGCAAGGGCGAATATCTGATAAGACTATTACGCTTGACAACCGGCTTAAAAAGTATCTACAGCTGATAGCATTAGTAGCGCTGTAAGCGTTAACAGAATGCAGCCATAAGTGCTAACAGCACCAGTGACCCATAACAGCATTGTAAGCATTAAAGCGCTGCAAATTGTAACAGCTTAGTAAATGCTAAACTAAAGCTTTAACAGCTTAGTTAACTGTAACCGTAACAGCACTTTTCAGTTAACACTAACAGTCTTCAAAAATAAATAATTTAGAGTCGACTTATTACAAAAAAGAAAAAAAATGGTATGAGATTTGTAGAAATAAACGACTCTAAATTGTTTATTAGTAAAGACGATTATATATATCTGACACATTTATCATAACGCATTGAAAACTCAGTGTTTGGCATCGTGTGCATAGATTTTTATGGATTCTATATTCTATACTGGTCCGATCTCTACTTATGTGGGATATTTTATTAGGATTGGCTGAAGGGCGAAAAATTAGCTTTTTCTAAATTAATAACATAAGCAAAAATAGGTTTTGGTTTGAAAGTTGGTGTGGAGACTTTATAAACATAGGTAACAGCTTATAAAAAGTATACATACCAACTTTCAAGCCAATATTTTAGGAATATGGTAGGAATATGGCGCATACGAACAGACAGATATATTTATAGATGGACATGGCCACATTAACTTGTCTCATCGTGCTGATCACGAATTTTAAGAATAGTTAAGTCTTTGGGTTTTCGATGCTTCCTTTAATGCGTTGAAAATTTGTGACTAAACCATGATATTGTTCAGAAAACTTCAATGTCGAAAATAACTTTGAAAATATCTGCTGGTAACATCGAATATTTCAAGAATCTCATGCCAGATTTCTCTAGAAACTGCAATTTTCATATGAAAAAAAAAGCAGCGCATGAAGTCAACTCCAGTATCAAAGCTTACATCACTTAATTTTTTCTGGACATATTAGGTACTGGGTGTCTCAAAAGAAAGTTCACATTTGATTTGCTGATTGCGTGAACGCAATTGTTTCGAGGGGCGCGGGGGTATATCAATCGGTAGCCTAGCTTTTGGGAATTTAGTCGCTATGGAGCGTTTCTCGGGAGCGGACCGTGCGTTGTGCATACGTGAGTTTTACAAAAACGGTAATTCAACGACTGTAGCGCGTAGAAAATTCTACAGTATTTGACATGTTCGTCATTTAAATAATACGCCAAGCTTCTGGAAAATGGGTCGAGAAGTTTAAAGAGGCCGGTTCAACGGTGGAAAAATCCAAATCCGGGCGTCCAAGGTCTTCTAGAACGTTCGAAAACGTAGACAGTGTTACTCAGTCTGTTCGTGACAACCCGAACCTTTCGATTCGGAAGCATGCTGTTGCTTTAAACGTGCATAGATCATCATTGTTCCGCATTTTACACAAAGATTTAAAGCTGCACCCCTACAAAATTCAGTTGGTGCAAGAATTAAAGCCTCAGGATGCTGGGCAGAGGCTTGAATTCATAAACCAGATGGTTGAGCGCTTTCCAACGTTTACCAACATCTTGTTTTCGGATGTAGCTCATTTCCATCTTAATGCACATGTAAACAAGCAAAATTGCCGCTACTGGAGTGCAACCAATGCAAAACACAAACATCAGAAACCCCTACATTCGCCTAAAGTGACCGTATGGGCTGCGATGTCGGCGCGAGCAATTATCGGCCCTTAATTTTTTGAAGATGAAAGGGGAACGCACAGTTACAGTGAATTCAGAGCGTTATGTGGAGATGTTAGACGACTTTTTCGTGCCTGATCTGCAATACTTTCCTGGTTATAACCAAAGAACATGGTTCCAGCAGGACGGAGCAACTTCGCATACGTCCAACAGGTCTCTACCACGAGTTCATGCAATTTTTCCTGGCAAATTGATCTCTAGGAGAGGTGACATAATCGACTTCCCTGGCACAATTAAAAGAAAATATCCGTCACGAAGTGGCAGCCATCACGGAGAACTTTATCTAAAATTTTGTTCTCGAAACCGTTTTGTTATATTCATAACCGTTTTTTATTCGCCTTAGCATTGAATATATGAAATTCTTCTTTGTAACGTTAGTTCTCTTTGGAATCTTTCGAAGATAAACGTTGCATTTGAATGAATTTGCTACATCACACTCGTTGTTGTAATTTATTATGCAGTCGGAATCTCAAGTAAAGCTCCTACTAGTTTAAATTAAACATTGCTAAATTTCTTTTAAATAGCTTCGCTTTCTATTCATTCTGTTTTTCCACTATTCACTATAAATTTTGACCGTTTTTCTCTATGCATAGACTTGAGATGCTATAAACTCTTCATATTTGTAGTTTTAAGTGCAAAGTTTTTAGTGGAATAGCATTAATTTAGAGTCGATTCTAAGATTAGAGCTAATGCTAACACAAAAGTAAATGTTAACATTTAAATGCATTCAACGCTGTTAAACTAACAGCCGACTGTTCATAGTTTTGTAAACTGCAATAAAAGAAAGCTTAAGGCTTTACAGCTTTTCTCTCTCTCTTTCACTTTCGTTCTGTCTCTCTCTCCCCTTTTCAGTGCTGTAATGTATTGCATTGCGTTATGCAGCAGGTTGCATGTTAACTATTTATTGATGTTTCTCTTGTTGCATACTAGCAGAACTATGTATGTTAACAGTGGGCCTAGAGCCTTACTACTGCTACACTGTAAAGAAAATAGAAAGAAGATGTAGTGCTGCTTCATGCGCTGCTTGCACTACACTCAACAGCAGCAGCAGCAGCAGATCATGTGCATGTGCGGGTGTCCTTTCGTGCTCTGTAGTCAGTAAAGGCAGTCATTAAGGTAGGCGGCTGACAGGAAGAAAGCTTAGCAATACGACAGGCGTTCGTTGCAATTCGTCCTCGTGTTCGGCTGCAACAAGCATTCGCAGTACCCTTTGATGTTGCAAATGTTGTAGTTGTCGTTGTAGTTGGACATGTTTTTGTAGTTGTTGCTGTTGTTTTTATGGCCGCCACTGCCACTGCCACTGCTGCTGCTGTTGCTGTTGCAATCATTTTGCCATTGCTGTTCTTATCCTGACTGCAACATTCGCATTTTGCACATTTACCAGAAATCAGTTGAACGCGTATGCTCCTTCAGTAAGGACGCAAAATTGTGCAATTGCAATTTCTTTTTGTAAAGTATATTGTAAAATAATTGTAGCTACAGAAGTAGTTTAGCATAGGATTTAAATAGAACGCGTACTTAAGAATTTGTGACTTAAGACTTGTGCTAAATATAACTTTAATTTTTGCTTTTTGCTGCGAAAGTGTTAAATAAATTAATTAAACTTTTGTTTTTTTTTTTGTCGGAAATATAAAAAAAATCGTATAGTTATAAACAAAAAACATTTCGCCTAACAGCTGATTAGCGTTCATTTTCAAAATACTTTTTGTTGTGGTCGTGTGTGCATTAACAAAAATGGCGCTCTGTTAAAACCGTTAGGCCGCCATGAGAAGTTACAACAGTCTTACAGCCGTATTACATTACATAAAGGGACATTGCCTCAAGCGTTCATTGCACTATGTGAAGCGTCCTTTTGCACAGTGGTACATTTTTGCTTGTCATATATTACATTAGAGACGACAAAGTCGACATCTGGCTGACAGACATACTTTTGCTTCTAAACGTAAAATGTTGAGAACTTTCCACATCAACTATCTACTATAAACTATAAACTAAATATATAAGTGAGCGTGTGTTCTATTTTTGAATCTACATATATATATATATATATACATTCTCAGTTGTTATTGTTCTTCTTGTTGTTGCATGTAACTGAAATAGGGTTTCTGTGTTATTTGTAGCTATTGTATAAATTTTATATTTCTACATACTAGCATTGTCTCAATTAATGCTATTTGAATTAAAAATCATATTTAAAAATGCAACACAAGTCACGCGTATCTAATTGTAGTAGTTATTTGCTCAATATAAATAATATAGTAATATTTTAATACTAATACATATAAGTAAATATTTGAAATCGAAACTTCTTAAAAAAGTATATCATAAAATAAACTCCATACTTTGTAGTGTAAAAGACAAATAAAAGTATAGAACAAAATACCAAAATATTTACTCAAACTATTTGTGTGAAGTCAACAAGTTGCCGCAACGTTTCAATTCAAATTCAGGTGAGTACTGAAGTACATTTTATTATTGCAGTTTCTACAGCTAGATACTGTAGTTCTGTTTAAGTTAACTTTGTTGTTTGTTAGAAAGTAGCAGTTTTACTTGTAGTTAAATATTAATATTGAGAGAAGTCAGTAAGAAAAGTTAACATATAAACTTTTTGTTTAGTACGTAAAGTGTGTACTGAGTGTTACGAAACATAATTCTTGTAGTATCGTATTTTATGTATAAAAACTTTTTTTTTATGAAAGTAACTAGTGTATCGGTCGGCGTTGATTATAGAAAAGAGTTTCTTACATTTCTAGTTTATTTATTTTTTTTTTTTCAGAAAGATGTTGTGATAACAATTTTTTTGTCACAGAGAATATTAATTTCATACTGTTAAATCCAAGCGATTTCAAATCGTGAGTTCTTTTTGAAAGTGAATGAGGCATAGTTTTAACGAAATTACTTCCAAAACATTTTTTCCGATTTCTAGAAATATTACACTAGTTTATAGAAAAAAAAAAAAATAGAACCTTCTCTTAAACCTTTGTAAAGTAATTTGGATGCGTTGAACACGAAACACATACCGATCTTTTTATCCATTTTGGTCATTCACCTAGATAACGGTACATTTTTTGTGTTTCGTTTTTATCGTAGTTAAGTCAACGTTAAATGTGAACAGAAATCCGCTAGAAAATCGTTTAAGTTTAAAATTAACCATCTAACGGTATCCAAATCGTTTCGAGCGAATGAAAAATTACTAATTTACAGCTGATGAAAGTCTAAATTTCAACAAATTTTAAACGAATTGTATATATTTTTCTGATTTGAGTACTTTTTCCAACAACATATAATTTCAATAAAAACGTAACACATCAAAACCTACTTCGCTTTCTTACTCAGTGTACAAGTGTACGCGGCAGAAGTCATAAATCATAGCAAAATTAACACTTTTATGACGGTCCGCGTCGCAATGAAAATTGTGTGTGGTTGTTGTTTCGTGTGTGGTTGTTGAAAGTTTTTGTTGTTGTCTTGTCGAAAGTAACGGTTTGAACACTCAGAGCAACGAGAGCAAGGGCTTGCCCACCGCTGATTTAAACAATTTAAATGCCAATCAAACCAAGATCGATCAAAAATTGAAAATGTTATAGAATAAGGTGGCAAAATGTAGTATTTTTTATATTTATTTAAAATTAAAAGATATTAAAAGTAGGGAGAAGTATGGCGGAAAGGTAAAATGAACATAAAAAATTCATTAAATTGGCGAGAAAAAATCAAAAATGAACAAAAAATTCTTACTTTATCAATTGCTACGTAAATAAGAACCTTTTTCGAAGAAAACAAGCTTCTTTCACAGGAAATCCATGGAAAGAAAACGAAAGTTATGGGCAATAAAAAGTTGAAAAAATTCGATCACGTAAATTTCGGGAAATAATGGTATATTGTACATTTTCAATTTACCAGCTCCATTGAAATAGATGATATAGTGTTAGAAAGCTGATTAAACTACGCATTGAACGATACCCAACTGGATCGAATAAAAGTTGACTGAGGTACAGCTGACGAAAATTCAAAATCAAAACCAATTTTTGATGATTTTCAGGTACAATTGTTACTTGAGTCATTTTTTTCATTTCATTATAAAAATTTTAAGTTCTAGTAGATCTAGATCGGAGAAATAAACATGTTATTGAAAAAATGAAAACAAAAAAAAATTAGTAACTTAAAACTTTAAAATGAGTAAATAACAAAATTTTTCTGTGAAAGAAATGAGCTTCACCTTGAACTTTTTTTGTTACAGTTGGATCTTCGTGGTACATCGAAAATACACGCTTCAATTTTACTTATTGTCAATGTCGGGAATTTGATATTTTTTTAAATTTTTCTCTCTTGTAATTACGTTTCGGTTCAACTCTCTTTGATATCCAGCTAATCAGCCACCATTATAACGTTCCATAACCATTAATATCTTGATGAAGTGGCTCTCTCTCTCTGCTCCTCACTTACAGCACCAATATTCTCGAGGAAATAGTCAATATGGAAATGCAGAAAATGCAGCTTTATACTCATATTACAATCCCGTTTTTCGAGACTATTAAGTATGCTTTTGTCTCTGTGCTTTTTAGATTTCTTCAAAAATTATTTCTTAAATAATTTGCAAGCGAGCATTTCTGGCTTATTTATAGTTTTTTAAAAGTTATGATGTTGCATTAATTTGCTTAAATCAGTGCCACAAAAATGTTTTACTTTATCTTTGCATTCGATTAATGTTTAAATTTGTCTAACAGGAACCGTCGTTAGGTAATTCCTCACATTTTACTTCATAATACCTCACTTGACATAAAGTGATGGTAACAGAATTTTGGAGTAGTCAACCAGCGCCTCGCGTACTTCATTTTATTTTCAGGGCTTAATGATGTTCTCTATGTCCAACCTTTCTTTATACATTATTGTGTTTTTTTATATACTATTGAATTCACACAGATAGTAGAGGAATTTTAAATATATTCTTTTTTTCCTGACCAAGAAGCACAGTGCATCACCACAGACGTTTTTCGAAAGATTAAGATCTCTTAACAAGTTATTTAATTCAAAACAGTTGAGGAATATTGTTGCACTTAACATACTCATCGTCCGAATCGGAAGCCTCTTGAGTAAAACTAGACTTAGATAATGATGACTGGACAGCACGTCATAACTCTTGGCCATCTTGGGGATCTTGATACGTAGGTAGAATTACTTAACGAACATTCGAATACGTTGTCTTCTTTTTGTAGTTTTAGCTAAATATCCTTTTATGTTTGAATTGGAAAAGTAATAGTCATATGTATGGGCTTGTGATTGTGATTCTTCAAACTAAAAGAATCTTTTTCTCCTTTTGCTCATTTACGAAGTTCCACGCAAGTGGAACACAATTTTTGAGGCATATTTTTTTTGTCTAGGTTCTCGATATTGATTTTAAAATAGTAGTTCAATATTTTTATGCTGGTTTACGTAAAATCACAAACCGAAGATTCAATATATACCGTTATCTTCCCCAATATCAACTGACGTCATATTAAGCTTGAAATGTTCGCAGAAAATCAATTTATCCGTAGATTTTGTTGGATTTTGTGAATTTGTGACGCGGAAACCGTGCTTAAAACAATATGTTGCCGGATTTGAGTTCAGCGACCCCCAACTATCTGAATAATTTTCCTAAAGATTTTGATAATTTTGTTCTGTTATGTTTTGCTGATTCCGAGAAGTTGTATTTATATTTGGAAATCGTGGTAGTCAGGATCCATGGCGAAAGCCAAGGGGCGCTCTAGATATTCACGTTCCTCTACAGCAAAAGAAAAAATACCCGTAGAGAGCGGAGTATTTACAAACCGAAAATGCAGTTTGAGGAAATTGTTTTTATTACACTGGTTTACAAATTTAGATTTACAATTTTAGAGCGATAAATAATCTCTCTTATATTTTGTAGGGTAATTGGGTACGCTAAACTCATATAATATTAAAAACTAAAATACTAGTTTTCTTCTTCTATATATTACTAGTAGGTCCCCGCGAAATTGTACTCGGGCCTCCCCTTTCTTCTGCCACTCCTTCCCCCTTCCCCAACTTCCACATGCTCTTTTTTATTGAAACAAAAAAAAAAAATGGAATGAAAATCTAAAAAATCCAAAAAAATGTTCTGTTTCTCCAATCGTCACGAAACTTCACAGGATTGCCCGCGGGACTATTTTGAATATTGCCACAAAATTTGATCAAAATAGGTTGAGCGGTTTCTGAGTCTATAGGGATCCTACATACATACTTCCATTTTTATATATATATATATATATATATATATATATATATATATATATATATATATATATATATATATATATAGATAACATTTTAATTTTTTAATGGATCTTGATCTGCTAGGGTTTGAAATTTATGGAATTGAATAAATTATTAATTAAAATATGAAACTTTGAATGTTGGAATTAAATGAATGCGAGCAAAACGAGTTGGGTGCCGTTAGACTTACCTTTCCAATGATATATCTCGATCGGATTTACCGTTCAAGTAAGTAAATTCATAAATCGAAAAATAACAAATATACCGTTATCTAGGTGAATGACCCCAATGGGAAAATGCGAATGTTTTTCGCGTTTAGAGAGAGAGAGAGAGTGTACACCAAAATTACCTTACAAAAAATTAAAAAAAAGCTGCAAACTAGTGTAATATAATTTACGCATAAATTTGTTATCTGGTTTTCAAACTACAGAAATTCGATATAACAATAGGTGATGCAAATTTGGCATAAAAAGGGCAAATCAAAATGTCAACATCTTCAAAAATAACTAAAGAAAATTTTTTATTAAATGAAACTTTTATTAGTTGAAACTTTTGAATTCCTTCTAAAAAATTTATGTAGCTAAGTTTAAATCGACAGGATAAATTGAATATTGCTAATAAATCTTTTTTCAATGAAATCTATTAACTGAATAGATGAAAAATCAAACACTTTATCGCTGCTTACCTACAAGAAATGCAGCTAACTGCAGTTTTCAGAGACAATTTAATTATTTATTTATTTCAAAAATTAAACACAAATTTACCAAAACTGTCAGAAAATTAGACAAATTTCAATTTGAAACCATAGGATATAAATTTTTAACTACTGCATTTAAGCATTTTTGTGCGTGCAGCTTCCGTAAATACAAAAAATAATAAAGAAAAAAAAAAAAGAAAAGGATTTCAAATACCACTGACAGTTTTATAAAGATTATCTTATTATGCTCTGCTGTGGTTGTTTCTGAAATAATAATTACACAGCAAAAACAGCAGGCGCAAATGTTCTATCTGCTGAAACTCTTAATTTGTCACTTGACTTGTTTACACTAAATAAAGAGCTACTTGCATAGAATCGAGCATAGAGCATAGTATCTGAATACACATATTTCAAAAGTGAGTTTTGTGCAGAGAAAACTCAGCCACAAAAATGAAAATGAAAGTGTGTTATTTTCTAATTTGTGCAAGGCAAAAACTTTATCGAGCTTGTGGTTGCTGCAGCTCCAGAGAACTGATGAGAAACTGTGTCGAAGTCAGGCAAAGCGACTGACAGTCAGACAGATATTTAGACAGACAAGACAGACAGACAGAGAGACAGACAGACAACCAGTCAGGATATCCTTACAGGATAAATGAGCGCAGAGATAGGAAACAATTTCATTTTGTTAACATGACTAGCGACAGAGACGCGCTGACATAAGTTGACATTGTTGCAAAAGTTTTTGACTTGACTTTTTGCATTACGAGTAAATAAAATATAAAATATTTAGGAGGGCAAGTTGATGAGTCAGTAACTTTAAAGGCAACACTGCTGCTGTCAACTAACATATGTTAATAGTTTACGATCAAATTTTAAGCAATCTGCATCATGATGCATGTGTTTGACAACCAATGAAAGCAGATATGAAAGGTAGACAGACGGACAGAAAGCAAAACTTTGGTGCGCCAATCCGACCACAAAAAGAAAACCACGGCTTAATCCACTGTCTGAACGCTGATGTGCTGCAACGGATTTATATTTTATACACTTTCATGAAATGGTGCAAAAACTTGACAATATTGCGGTGTACACTACTTTCTGTCCGTCGGTCTGCCTTTCATGTCTGCTTTCAATGTATGTGAAACACAAACTTAATGCTGCAGATTGTGTACTTCAGGAACTACACTCAAATCAATATAATTCGAAATTCAAAAAGTCACTGAATTATCAAATTACCCTCGTATTTTCAATGTTACGTAATTTTTATTGGAACTTCAGGCGAACTTCAGACTTTAATGGACTTTTTCGTTTCGCTTTTATTTGCTACATAAAAAAGTAATTCAAATAATCAACGTCAATTAATTGATTTCATTTCCATTTACCAACAATTAAATAAAATGTCAATGAATTGTTCCCCTACTCTTTGGCTGCTTTAAATCAAATGATTTGTTTGTGCACTTGTAAAGCGCATTCGAAATGTAATTTGTATTTATGTTACCAATTATTGAAAACAAATAAAAAGTTGATGTAAAAATAAAATAAATTCAGTTAATAAAAAACTTTTGTACACTCATTTATTCCAAAAAGAGTGTCTATAGTTTTTATGGGTTATCTATATTGCTTTGTTTGGACTTATATTACTTACATATTTGTGTAACTTGAACACAAATTTATCCGACAGAGAATATTAACTTTTTTCAATTTCAAAGATAATTGTTTATATGATGAAGAAGACATTGAAAACTTCACCAAAAACCTTTGAACATTCTTAATCAAATCTGCACGAACATTTTAAATGAGTACGATCTGTATCTGGAAACCTGAGACTTGGAGGGCTTCTAAGTGAACATGTGATTCTTTTTCAATATAAGTTATTATCGTGAAACGGATTTTTGACTACGTTCAGAAAATGTGTGAAACACAACTCATTCTATAAAAAACATATTTGCCCGACTTCAGTGCTTCTGACTAACATATTCTCATTTCCTGAATTTGAAAAATCAAACTAAGAAAAACATACATGAGTTTTAGCCTGGCTCCAGATCCAGATTTTATTTATAAATCATATTTTAGCTGCGGAGACACTTGTTTCGAATTCAGCTACGATTTCTCATCAGTCAGCAGGCCGCACATACATGCTTCGCATTGTAAGATTTGTAATGTGCGGCTAATGGACTGATGAGAACTCTTAGCAGATTTCTTAAACATTGTTTATAGCAAAATGTTTGCAACGCCTTAAAGGAAGCATCGGAAACCCTATAAAGTATTTACGACTAAATACTTCGTCAGAACGACAAGATGAGTCGATGTAGCCATGTCCATCTGCTGTCCGTCCGTCCATCGGCCTTTCTGTCCGTCTGTCTATCTTTTGTATACACCCCATTCCCACAACCTTTGTAATATTGGTTAGAATTTTGGTAAGTAGACTTTTTCTAACTATAAACAACATACTTATTAAAATAACTGTGATATGACAGCTAGAAAGTGTAGCGAAAGTCGTATCAAATTCATGTATAACTATTGTTCCGGTTTTTGAATCGAAATTTCAGAATTGATTACATTATAATGACCAGTTTTTCATGATCAGAAGTATTTTTTTAACCTTAGCCTTCTACTTCTGCAGTTTTTAAGTTCAAGTCACAACATCTAATATACTCTATATGTGGGGAATCTCATTTCGCTTGGAAGAGGACCCCAAATAGACAGGTTTGATGTGCAAGTCCCAAGTTTGCAAAGAGCGCAAGATTTTTCGGTACTTTACTTGATACAAAACTTCAGTGTAATGAAAATTTAGAGGAAATAGTAGGGAGTATCAATGCCGCTTTCTTTTTTTATTCATTTAAAAATTTGCAACTACATATATTAAACAGTCGCTTAATACAATATAAAAAAAATAACTAAACTTAAAGCTAGAAGAAGGAACACTCAGACCCGTTGGAGGAATTTTTGTTTGGCACGCCAGGTTGACCGACTGTGTCCCTACTCGGGATCCCAATTGAGACTCCTAAGAGCAAACAGAAGAAACTGTTTTTGGACTGACTCAATACGATCTTCGTGAATAGCATAATATGGGTTCCAAATACAAGATGGGTTTCGCATACAAGTAAATATAATAAAGCAATTGACCGGAAATGGAGTTCGCTCCAGAAAAGCCTACATCTATATATATGTATACTGCCACCGCTACATCGACGCGTCGCTAAATCCATACGTACAATATACAAGCATTTAGTATTCTAAACTGGTGACCAGCATAATACAAAATTATGTGTCAATGGAGCGTTTCGTATTACGAATTTAAAGCTTTAAACACGATTTTACTTTTGCTCCCACCAGACTTAATAGGAAAGTAAATGGCCTCTATCGAACCTATATGGGTTAGAGAAATCTTCTAGATAAAGGGAATATAAAATATAATATTCAAATTCCCTTCCAGCAACACGGGAAAGATGTACAGCCGAGTCAGAGGATGAGGAAATGAGTAAAGAAGTCTCATTCCGACTTCTGATCGATTTCAGCGCAAAACGTCACAATCGGAAACTACATGCAAGTTAGATATGCACTGACTTATGTAGAATTTGTAAAAAACAGAATCGAGGAGGAGCGCGATCAATACCGGAGATTCATTCACATGGGGCAGTAATTCTTAATTGGCCTTTCAGAAGACCATAAAATTGAAACAAATCAGATACTTAGAAAAATTCGTTAATTCGTTCAAATATTTATAGAATGAGCCATATCTCTCTCTGTCTCTCTCTCTCTCTCTCTCTCTCTCTCTCTCTCTATCTCTCAAGCGAAGGGTTGTAGGTTAAGTGTTTGTGGCTTTGCCTCTAGTTACTCCTTCTAATCCAGTCTAAACTATAGTTGTGGTCAGCAATTGACATTTATATATTGTACTTAGTGTTGCTGGTACCTCAGTGCCCATATTTTAAAGTGCAAGATTCTTGCTCAGATTTCGAATTCAGTGAAAAGTGCATTAAGTTTTAAGCAGAGTAAACTAGAGAGATGCTTGAGTAATACTCTTTCGCATTTCACTCTATACACTTGTTCTGTTTTCTTATTTTAAAAATATGTATGTATGTTTAAATGATATACATAAAACTTCAGCTTAAGTGAGAACGAGACGGACGCACCAACAAAATCAAAAAAAATATAAAATAAAATAATTAAATGTTTATTTTTTGTGCTTGCACTGTTGAAGAGTAAGTGAATCGAAAGACATTGCCTGCTTGTTTTGCTCGTTTGCCTTGTTTATTCATTCGACTTGCTTATTCCTGGCATCGAACCAAGGCTACAACGACTCACAACTTGTTGCAACTCGTTTGGTTCGTTTGCAACATTTTTTCGGTACCAAACTAAATAAAGTATAAAGTTGCATGTAAGCACTTGCCAACGATTGTTTTTGTGCCATGCTCTAGTAAATACATGTGATGTACGAGCATAAACTTATCATATCGAATTTATATTACTTTAGATCCAGAGATTATATTGTAGTCATTATATAATGCATTATTTCCTTTTAATCTATATTTAAACATAGGCTCTCTGATTTAGAGAAGGGCGGGTTAAAAAGTCAGTATTTTTCGAACTTCCAAAGTTGTTACTTTAAATGCAAAACTGTGCTGTCTGTCTGTGTGCTGTAGATTATCTTCAAATTTTGCAGAAATCTGTACTATTTGGACTGATTTATTGAACAAATTTTTTCAGTAGAGAATATCCTATACGTCCAGATACTTTTTGTTTAAATTATGTATTGTTTTGATACTAAGTTACATATGTAAGTTGTGACTTGTGGTTTCGATTCCATTAATTTCCTTCATTTGTTTATTTTTTCTACAATTTAAACAAAAACTTTTAGTTTTGAATCTACAAGGCTCAGATTCATTAAGTGTGTCCAATTATTAAATTTTAATAATTCTGTTTGTGTTATTTCATTGATGAGGTCAATTATTACTGCTCTTTTGCAAGTTTAAAACCGAATTGTGGGTCACACCTACGGTAATCCTTTAACCTAAACAATAACAAATTAATCAAAAATCTTTCAAACTAAAATAAAACCACTTAAACTAAAGTTATTTTCGATGCATTACAAAATGTACGTAAAATTTTATACACCATAAATGCATATCCATCTACCTACTATACTTATTTGGAAAATGTCTTCAATGTGGCAAATAAAAATTACCAATTTGTCAATTAATTATTTACAAATATTTTGCTATTAAAGTGTGCAGCAAATTGCTGTTGCTGTCATATAAAATTTATTTAATCTATTTGGTAAATCTGCCAAAAAAGTGAAAAACAAATATTCAACTCTCGTATATATAAATTTTTGGAAAATTATTTTCTTGTAAAATGTCGTGCTGCATTAAGCCTAGTTGAAAAATCTCTCAATTTAAAATAGCTTTCGGCATAGACATGCGATTTAAACCATAATAATTTGGTATTAAAAAATTTATAAAATGCATTTGCCACAAAAACCAAACAAACACAAAAACACACACACACACAGATACACAGATGCATCATGTGTAATAAAGATTTTGCAGCAAAAGTATCTATGCATGGATGTATCTGCAACATATAGAACGCTTTATCGAAATATTTTTGTTTGATTACTTGCCATAATCTGTTATTACTCTTTTGGTTTGGCTTTTAATATTTAATTTCATTACATGAACTGCAGACAGACTGACAAACAAGCAAATAGTGCAGTAAAAAGTAAGACTTGAGTGCAGCAATCTAAGCATTCATTACGCATACTTTTACTTACATGCAAAACCATTGAATAATTGAAATGCAAACTTTTTAAATATGCTGATAGATAGCAAGCTTCTCTTTGCCTTATTCGAAAGAACGAAAGAACGAATGAACGAACGAACGTTGAAATACTTTCATGCTATGCTCGATTAGTTCCATCGACATATGATTACTTACCAACAAACCAAGCTATCTATCTATCTACCTACATATAAGCAATACTAGCTTCAACGTATTTTTCACATTTACAGATACATGTATGTATCTTTTGAACTGATATGCATTCTACTGCTGCTGCTGTTGCTGACTTTAATGCGTTTGGCAGTTTCTGTTTTAGGTATTTAAAGTGTAAAACTCAAATTACGTTGTCAAGTGCGTTTTATTTTAGACATTGGTTATTTTTGCTTAGTCTGTTGGGCAGTCACTCATTCAGTCAGCCAGTCCGGTTCGTCCTGTTCTGTACGTCCGTTTAGCATCAGTATTGTGTATACACGGAGAAGAATTTTTGTTGCAAATCTATTCAAAATTGTTGGTTAAAATTGTATTGAAGAATGATTTCGCGGTTTGAATTCCTTTGGTATTGAGAATATATACATTTTTCACTACCAGTTCCAAGTGAAATTAAATCGCAAAATCTTCGGAATTTAAAAACCCATCATTTTATCGGACCTATTTCGATAAATTTACTTGTGTTTAGCCATTGTGATAAAATATGACGTCTCCTACTTCTTACGTGAACCAATTTGTCCGTAAAAGAAATTTCCATACATACTGAACTCTTTAACATAAAGCTCTATTAGATTATCTGTGCAATGGTATGGCAAATGTGAAACAGTTTCCTACTTTTCGGCAATCCCAAAATTTTCGCTAAAATCCTGGGTGTTAACCCATAGCCTAGTGGCTTGTTTATCTAAGAAGCCTGTAAGGTAACCTACCAGAATAGAGATGTGTGAAATTTTCTGCCTCAGCAGTACGATTGTATTGTACTTTCAAGGCTGTAGTTCGGCCAGGTGAGTTTACGGTTCGATCTTTTTGTAATCCGTAGCTTAAAAGAAGCCATAAGTATTTCTACTGTGGCCTTCCCGGGAAGTGTGTATTCAGTTTGTCTGCATTAAAATTTCATATGGTCCGGTATCCAGGCACCCAGATGAGGTGAATTGCGTAGTGCTCTACCATATCATTAAGAAATCTACGGCACTTGGTAGTGGTCTTTGCATTTCTATTGAACGAGTCAAGCGCTTTGAGTGCTGCTTGACTATCCATGAGTATAGCCTGAGAAAGATTGCTAACCTTTCTGCACTCCATCTCCAGTTCCGGTGAGAATATATCTTCTCCGTCTCGCACGTCACGTGAAGATAAGCCGTCAGTAAAGATATTGTTGACATTCGCTTTTAAATGTAGTATGGTTTCCATTTGTGACCTGGTAGGGTTTGAGATATCCTTTTTTTATCGAAGATCGTAATCGGGAAAGCGTTATAATACTTTTTCTAGTTGGAATATCTTTGAGTGCCCGAAAGTATCACCACGCCAAGTTGAGATTTCCCTCAGCCTTAAAGCTGCGAATGTAGCTCTCTTCCTCTCGTCCTCTCTTCCTTGGGATTAAGAAGTATTAGAAGAAAATAGAAAGTTGAGTGCTTTCGTCTGTGTAAAGCTATACTGATGCAATGCTATGCACTTCTTTGTACTCGGTGTAGTTTCTCAGTGCCAGAAATCATTTACATACTCAGTATAATAGGATTCGCCTAACCACAGCTGTATGTAGCCAGTGAACAATTGATATGGCGACTCCCCGTCTTTTCCCGATGGCTCTTTTACATGCGAAGAGCGCTTTGTTAGTAATTTTTATCCACTCTTTAGTGTTCTAATTCGTTCCAATTAAGCATTCTATACAATATCACTCTCACATACTGAACATTGTTACTGAATGAAAGACTTATACTGTTTAATTTTTTGGTGAATGAGAACTATAATCTTGTAATTTCTCGAAAAGAGTACAAGTTTAGTCATTATTTGGTTTACGTCCAGGCCGCAAAACGGCGTCCACTCTGAAAGTGACGTCAGTCCGGTTTGCATTAGGTTGCATAAAGTTTGCGGAGTTTTAGGTCTAATAATCAGTGCCATGTCGTACGCGTATGCTATCGCATCATGGCTCTTCGCTTCCATTAACAGTTGGTTAACTGTGAACAATCATAGTAGTGGAGAGAGTACTCTCCCTTGATGACTTCCTCTGCAGGCAAACTTCATGCCGACGACCTACCCAACATCGAACTCACCGTCTTGCGTAGTAAGCAAGTTTTTCCACTACTTCTTCACATGTAATGTACATGTTGAGAAGTAAGTTTTTCATGCAGTCAAATCTCACTGAGTTTTTTTTACAAGTAATACCTTACAGCCTCACTAAAAACCATATTCGTCTATGTGTGTTCTCTATCAAGATGCCAGCCGGCGTAAGCTAATACTCAACACATGAAAAGTATTTAAGCTTGACTGTCATCCATGGTTCTGGTTTTATTTAAATTTCTTTTCTGCTTTTCCATGTTTTTCATGTTAAAAACTGAGTTCTTTTCGGTTTAATCCAAGCAGCAAGTGGAGATAACAACTTCAAACTGCAATTTTTCGATACCAGTAAAGAATAGCAATAAAGTAAAATTTGTAAATTTAACTAAATAATTTTTTTTCTCTGTGTAGAGGACTCGGCTGTGTGTGTGTGTGTGTGTGTGTGTGTGTGCGTTTGCTTGCTTACAAGCATTCTCTCTGTCTTCGGTCCTTGGTCATCTGTAGCGACTGTGTGCATGTTAAAATTCATGGGCACTCAGTGAAGCATAAAAGTGTTTTGAAAATGTGTGGAGCTTTTGCTTGCGTTGCTCTTCCACCCAATTTTAACCTACAATTTCTATCATATGCTCTATTCCTCTGTCTTCTGTGTTCTATTTATTTTTCTTTCATTATTATTTTTTTATTCCTTGCACTCGTTTCGACTTGTCTGTCGATTAGTATAGGGTTTTTTGGTCAATAATTTTTATGGGCTGTTATGCCAAATTAATGTACCATATAGCGATGTGTAAAGTTATTTTGCAGTACAAACAGCTGATTTTCTGCTTTCATTAAATAATTTTCTAAAATTTTAAATCGAGTTGATTTTGACAGACAACCAAAAAATACAGAAATAACTACAGATAAGCTACAGAAAAGTTTACATGTATTTCTTAAATATAATGAAGCTTCTGGAAATCAAAATTAATATAATTTTTTTTTTAAAAATCGTAATGAAAGCAGTTGATTGAGCCATGTGCTTTTGTGTAACAACCAAACTCTATGCAGGGTATAATTAAAGTCAGGCATCTCGACAATATCGCTATTACTTGTTTTACTACAGACTTGCTTGTGACTGCTTGTTCATTAGATTGCTGTCTGTTACAACGCGGTTTTTTGAGTTAATGAGGGTAGACGACTATCAGTCCGTCAGTCTGTTTGTTTGTCTGTCTGTCAGTTGTTATACTGTGCAAGACACAACTCTGTGTTCTATTTTGCAGCGCATTGTAGAACAACCGATGGAACTGGTGGAACCGAAGTTTTAATACTCTTCATACACACATATTATTATGTTTGCATATAACACAGTAGCTGTAGCAATCAAACGGCTAATGAAAGTGCGCTCTTGTTTTGTCAAGTCTGTTATGATATTTACAAGCCTACAGAAGCATATCGTTTTACGTCGCAGTTAAAAAAAGTTATCGAAATGGAATTCAAACGCAACAGTTATTGATGAGTTGTTAATGAGCTACGTTATTTACGTGTAAAGAAAATATTTGTGTATAGGACTATTATACATTACAATGATACTGTTAGAATCGATAAAAGCCATGGAAGTGGACATCCAAAACCAGCCATATCGGCAGAAATGGTTAGAAAGGTGAAGGCCAGAACGTAATCCACGACAAAGCACAGCTCAGTTGGCGAAAAAACTCACTGCAGCTGCACCATCCCATAAAGCCAGAGAAACGTTGTTTTTTCAAAATAACACTCCCAGCTTAAACCCAATATTATTTTTCTATATGGTCCATTCTGCAGGTCAACGATTCAATCTAGATATTTCCGTCTATATGTATGTATATTCGTATTTTTTTTTTTTTTCAATTTTTGAGATATCTGGCAGAATTTCGGTATTGAGGTTTATTTTTTCTAAGCACATAGAGTACTCTTATCATTGAACTTTTTTCTGATTTTGTATGAAGAACTTTTTATTGCAGTCTTTATAAACTTAAAATTAGATATGTTTACATATACAGCCAACAATTTCACCTAGCGAAAGGCTGGTGATTTCAAACGGTCTAAAATATATTTCTGTGACACCTCAGACTAACCCGAATATAACAATACCTCCTATGTCAAAATACATCAAGACGTTTAGATTACAGAATACAAGGCAACTTCTCTTGTGCCGGACATCCCTAATACCCTATTGTATGTATGCAGAATTTGATGGTTTGTACTCTAGCCTGTAATAATGACGCAGATGCAGGTGTGTGTACATACAAATGTGTACAGATATAGCATATATATGTCACTATTCTGCAAACTTAAAATGAAGGAACCGAAATACACAACCAAGAGAGCAGCTAATCGTGATACTCCATGGTTCAAACTTAAAGCGAGAAAGCGACGGCCGAGACAAATAATGTTGTTTAGTAATTGAATCGAAAGACTTCTGTTTTTTTTTTTTTTTTTTTTTTGCTTTGCTTGTATTTTCAATGCTGTATTTTCAATTGGCTTGGTCGATTGGTTTTATCGAACCAAGTCACATCACAACTTACAACTTGTTGGAACTTGTATGGTTTGTTTGCAACATTTTTAAAAGAACCAAGTGAAAAGAAGAATACAATTTATTTGAGACATTTGCCAAACGAATGTAATTACGTAATGGTCTAATATAAACCAGTATTTTTGTACAAACTGTTGTTTTAAACTATATTCGATATACCGATATGCAAATAAGAGACATGAAGTGATTTCGGCAATTATTTATTTACTCTTATCTTTCATATGAAGCTATATTACTCATATCAACGTGCGTGTATAGGGTATAGAAAAAAACGACCATGTAACTGACTGCAAGTAATATATAAACTAAAAATGCAGTACGTTATAAGTGAGACATGTATATGGACAAAAACATATAGCAACTAAAAGATTCTGCAAACAATTCAACCACGGTGCAACGAAACATATAATTCCACGCGATGTTTCATTAACTTGTACTGAGCAGTTGTAACGGCGGCATCCGGATTGACACCGCTCAGAAGCACTACAAACTGACTGCCAAAGTAATCATGTTCCGTGCCTACATTATAATTTTACAAGCAACTGCGTTGGCTTCCAGATTGCAGACTCTACATCATGTGTTGCACTTTGCGTTTCGTTCCCAAATTGTCGGCTGCGAAAAGGTTTGCACGCCTCACTTTATGCCCCTTGCTAGTGTTTTTTGTTTTTACTGGCGCCAAAATCAGGCGTTCGGTGTTTTTTTTTTGTCTTGTTTTTGGTATGGAAAGCGGAATTTTTGGAGGTCAGCAAAGTATTCGTGTTTCCGGCTCCGTTCCGTTTCTAGATTTGCTTTGCCATTCATTTACTTTGGCTAGCAGCGTCACAGGAATAGTCGCAGTTCACTCTTTCCGCAAGTTTGCCCTTATGTGGAGTATTTTATTTTCATGGTTAACTTCCTTCATTCGTGTTTGTGTCTATTTATTGCACGACTGTGTTGCGCCCTCTGGTTGTATGTCGCACTCATTCCTTACACTCGTATATCGCTCATGCTGCTAGCTGCATGCTGCATGCTTTGGTGTTGTAATTACTGACTGCGAACTTCGTTGAACTAACTTGCTCAACAATGTGTTGCGAAATAAGGCGCACACTTTGCAAATGACAAAAAATAAATTTGACCAATTTGACGTAGGTTGTCTGGGCTTTATGCTGCAGCGAGTGTGGTCCAGTTTGCATGTTGCAGTGCATATTGAAGAGAGTGGGTGTACAAATAAGTTGTAAGGGTTTTTTTTTTGTAACTTTGAAGCTTTACTTAGAAAAACTGGGTCTTTGGTCTGCTATTCCTTCATCAGTGTTTCCCCATCTATCAGACAGCTTATGGATTCCTGGTTGAAAAAATGCCACGCCTTTTCGTAAGAAGCTCGGCCACATCCTGAGTCTTCCATCGGAAGAAACAAGGTAGGACAATTTCATTAATTGCTTTTTTTAACGTTCCCCAATGATGGTTTTGTTACGCTGAAGTTGTTCATAGTAGATCACTCCGAGCTGATCCCACCAGATGCACAGTATTAGCTTCTTGTCATGCATATTCGGTTTGGCCGTTGAAGTTGATGCAGGATCGAGCATTCTGTTCAATTTCAGCTTTGTCGTCCCCCGTCGATGCGTTCGATGCAAAAAAACCTTCCAATTTTCGAGCTCCTCTTGAATTTGGCATGAATCTTGGTTCAAGAACGACTGCAAATCAGTGTCTTCAAACTTCACACCAAATGTCAAAATCGTCACTTTTAAAACGCCGGAACCAGTACTCACATGTTTTTATTGATGGACCATGTTCCCCATATGTGTTACACAGCTATCGAAATCCATCAGCTGCACTTTTCATAAGAAATGAAATGACACACACTGATTTTCAAAGGGAAATGATGAAGCTTTAACATGAATATAGTTACAAGATGGTCCGATAATATTTAGTAATTTTTTGTAAATCTCTAAAAACTTATTTGTACACTCAATAATTACAAGATGGTCCGATGCGGTTTAATACTAGTTAAGTCATCCTTTGTAAATTCCTTAATACTTGTTTGTTCATCCAGATAGAGAGAGAGAGAGAGAGAGAGAGAGAGAGAGAGAGAGAGAGAAAGAAAGATAGAGATAAAGAGAGATATGTTACAAATCGAACTGATGCGTGAGTTGTTCTCATTTGAAATCATGTTATACATACGTTTTAAGGCCCAAAATAAAATGTCATATATACTAAGGCAATCTGCATTTAAAAAGAATAGGAATATCAGCTTAGTAGGAGGAATAAATAAACGGCTTTAAAATTGTTCCCGATTTCAGTACAAATCAACTATATTTCTATCAAAAAGATTAAAGCACTTTTCAACAGCGTTACATAATGATTAGAGGATATTTCCACTGCATGCATAAAATGGGGTTAGTCGACATCAAAACCGGAGCTGTACGAAAAACTGTTTTTACTAACATATTTACACCAAAAATCACATTTTTGTCAATGGTGGAAACCTGAATTACTCGTACTTACTAGCATCTTCTTCAGACTATAAAAAAATTTGTTTTCCACTGAATTTATTTTTAGTCCATGTCAATAAAAAGGTGACTTTTTATTTTGCCCCCTTCAAATTTATTTCCCTTCGGTGTAATACACTTCTCCTGGTGCCTTTAACAGTTTTTGATATGCTGATATGCGCTTTTGGGAAATGCCTTGTGCTCTTCCAGCGATGCGGTCCTTATCTCCGTTTTATGGATCTTTCCCGTTTTGAAAACAGAAAAAGTCGCATGGAGTGAATTCGGTGGCTGAGGCATGATGGTTTCGGCCAAAAAATCACGAACATGCAAGGTCCCCTTTGTCTTGGAACTACTAGGCATGTTTTCACGAGTACAGCGATTTAAGTAGCCATAAAGATATTTCCTTCAATTCTGTACATGACATTTCAAAAAATATCTATAAATAGAAAAATATCGATTATTTTCACCTAATAAATATCAGATTTTAGTATTTCATGTTGATTTGGGAACACTTTTTTTTTTGTTTGTTTAACATAGCAGTAATAATTTACAATTTTCGTAGCAAAATGTCTCATCGATCTCAGTATTGGGCTTTAACAGGAACAATTCTGTCTAGGAGAACGCAACGCCACTTCGGTGCCCGCCGCAATCAAATACAACTTCTGCGGACAGCTAGCGACGAATGCCGCCTGGACAATACTCAAAAAACCCATAGTCTTTCGAGCCATTATGTAGTAAATTCAAACTCAACTGCCACTTTCATGTATAAGTCAAATTCAATCAATTTTCAAATAAAATGAATACATATTCGAATAGGAATTGATTTAGCAATATACGAAATTATCGTGTCATGAAATTGAGCTTAAATATTTTAAATTTGTTTTTCATGTTAGCTGCCTCTCAATGTTCCACTCTGACAGACGGTCTGAGAGTGTGGTCTGAAAAGTTTTGCGATTTACTTAGTTCATAGTAAAAAGGTTAGGTATTTAATTGTTACTTATTTGGGAACAAATTCTTGAAGAAATTATTCTCCAATATTATTTTATGGGATTTGATTATCACTGCACTTAGTATATCGATTGAATGGTGATAGAAAGTATGATTAAGGGCCTAAGAATAATTTTAGTAAGATGGCTACACCTTTAATATTTTGGTAGCTATGGACCATTGAGAAAAAGTTTCCGATAATTTCTTCCAGCTTGTGAAATTTAAGTTTGTTTGATATTTTGAAAATATTGTTACATCCATATACATATGGTATATCCACACAATCGCCCATAATTTCGTTAACTTTTCATGGATTTACTTCAAAAGTAGCTTGTTTTTTTTTCGTAAAAGGTCCTTCTATATGTATAAAAAGATTAACTAAGCATTTTGTACCCCTTTAGTGACATGTTGATTACAAACTCTTTATTTTTTAAATTTGGTGAATACTGTTATTGACATTGATTTTCCTTTTCCATTCTACTCTCGATGCAAACGATTATCGCTGCGATTAATCGTTTCGTTCATATCAAACATCGTTTAAAATGATTTAATTGCAAAGCCATAGAGACTAGTGATGTGCTGATGCCTGAAGGTATCGATATTTGTACTCATAACAACATTTTTGAGATCATTGAATTTTATCGTACTTGTATATATTATTAAAATATACCCAATTAACAATACTAAATCAATTATTAAGAACAAAATCAAATATATAAACATGCCAACAGCGATTTTGGATGGTTAATACCTTTATATACCCTTATATACGATGGGAGTTATACATTTCTACCATGTTAGTCGACGTCGCGTCGAATCTAGCCTTCTCATGCAACGAGCTGTGGATCATAAATGACGCTGACTTTACTTCACTTTAATGAATCATTAAATTCGAAACTTTTTACCATTTGTTGACACTCTTCAAAAGATGAGTAATGTTAGATATTGAACTAGAGCATCCATATTTATTAGACATGATCGTCGATTCAAAAATTACTCACATATTAAATAAAAGTATCGATACGTATCGCGTACATACTTGTATCGACGCATTCCAACTAGAAAACACGTCGTAGACTGAAATTCTATATCTATAACAATATTATTAAGAACGTATTATAGAAATAAGTATAAAAAAAAGTTGTAAGTACTTTTCAAACCACCATAGTTAGTAGTTATAGCTAAAAATACAATTCAAAAATGCCTGCATCAGCAAAAGCAGCTAACAGGATAGAGAAAGCAACAATAAATGCGCATATGCTAATGCCAAATTTTTGCCAGTTGTCAGTAATGTCGGCAAGCCAATGTCCCGACGTTGATCCACAATATGCGACATTACTAGCGCTTTGCCACACCATCAACAACAGTTGCTGCAGCTGCCACAATTCCATAGCTCTATGCTGTTCTATATGTACGTACTTCTAGAGTTTATACTCGTACCATGTACAATGTGACCAGGCTGACTGACTGACTAGTTTTCTGGCACTAAAACTTTGCCCATGCTCTGCATAAGCACTTTCATTTCTTTAGGCGTCGCTTTGTTGTTGCAACTTCTTCAGTTTATTCAGCATTACTACGTCGCGCCATTGCTCCATTTTATTTATTCGTCGCCGCTGCTCGTATACATGTATATATGTATATTCGTATATATACATCCAGCCAGATAGTCCAACAGAAAACATCATTATCACTTACACTGTACTCATTATCATTGCCATCATTTTATTGCCATCATTAGGCTGAGTAGCGGTGGTGAAGCCTGTGAAAAATTTAAGCACTGTGTGTCATCCGTTTGCATAATGCAATTGAAAATAGGCCTGCTACAGAAACTTGAATTTTGAGGCTTCGCCTACAGTAAGTCGACAATATATTATGAGATAATATCATATATCTTTACATAAAGTTTCTGTAAATCGTTTTATTTTTCTTTTTGCATTTTTAAAATAGTAGTTTGTATATTTGAGTGCTGCTTCAAAGATATAGTGCTTGATTTGTTTCTTATTCTGGTAAGAAAAAAAAAACGTCGCTAAATTTGTAAGGTGGCTCGAAAAGAATAATATTTTACCTATAAATGCCAGAAATGGACAGGCAGCTCATCAGCATGGGTACTAGCTCTAGAAGTGGGCAGGATACGCTCACTACGAATTATGTAAGGCTTCTGTCCATATGAAATCACCATATCGAGTTTTAAGATGATATTTTGAATATAATGAAAAAGTTTTTCATACAGAAACCGAAAAGTGGGCGGTAGGTTTGTATGGGGTTATCCCAAAAATTGGACTGAACATGCTCATTAATATATACTAGAGTCGACGCTGCCCAGTCATTCACACACATACGAACGAACGCATGTCGTAGTCGGCTGCTTGATGCTAAAGAGAAACAAAAATTTGAATTAGTTACGTTGCATTGGTGTTGTATTTTGGCACACTGTACAAAGTATGATACAAAAATGATTCACACTTTGAGTGCTCTTCGTTTCTGAGAGTAATTTATTTGCAATACTTAAATTAATTTACAGTAATAAAAAAGTATTTGTTGGTGTATCAATTATTTCTCTTTTTTGTTTTAAATACTTATTTGATTCGACTTCTTTTAAAATTTTGCCAACAAGAACACTATCAAAATCACACTCAACAGATGCTCGCCAACATGCTTGCAAGCTTCGAGCCGAACATCGAGCTGCTCGATCGATATGCTCTACAATGTAAACACGACAGTGCTGAGAGAGAGAGAGATAGAGAGAGAGAGCTTTGTGAGGGGAGTCTTAGTGATTGGCCAACGGCGTTATATGGATTTTACCTACAATACTTAAAAAAAGAAAAAACATTCGTCTGTGCTCATTTCACATTCTGCCCAACAAAAAAAAAAAAATCAAATCAAGCGAAAATGTTGTGTTAAAGAGGGTTGGTTAAAAAGAGGATGTGAATGATTTGCACTTGCCTATTTATATATCAATGTAAAGTTTTCGCCCATAAAAAGCTATAAAATCGAATTTCAGGTTTATATTTGTTACTAGCTTTCATCCATTAGAAGATTCCATATCATTTTTCAAGTAGATATTGACAGGTAATAAAAAATTATCATAAAAAAAATGGCTTTAAGTTTAGAACGTGCACTCTTGCAACATAATATTTGGAGTACGGACAAGAAACTTGTACCTTTCTTACCTCTTGACTGGGCAAAAACAAAGTGACGTAGGCCTACCTCCAGCTCTCAAGTTTTTCAAGTAAGTGACGAAACGAATGTATTCCATTTTCGGACAGAACTGAAGTTTGCTTTCTTTGAGAGCAATTGGTTGGACGTTTAGGGGTCTTTTACTAACATATGTATATTATTTACATACATACATAAATACATATTTACATAGATACAAACAAAAAATATTCATTTTCATATGTTGGACACAAACGTAAATTAAAGAAAATCTTTCGTTTTAAAATTGACATAAATAATATTCCAGGTAGTCTTTCGTTGAAACCCAGTAACTAGACTTATTTAAGTTCCACGTTTATAGAATATTCGTATGTAAATACATCCCACGCAACGCGCCCTTTTTACGTTATTGTATGAAAAGCTTTTTATTATTGTCAATTTAAACTTGCAATACACCATGGAGGCTTCGCATGGAGTCAGGCTTCAAATTTGGCTTGGGATTCCCCAGCGCTCAATTTCAAGTTTTTATATGGAAAATTACATATTATGTTAAAGCCAATATTAACTTAAACTTCGGTATGTGTGCTTCTTATGGACGGTTTTTCTTCATTATATTCAATGTAAACTTGAAGGTTTCGCATAGTTATGTGTATAAAAGCACTCAGAGAAATACTTACTATTTTTGTTATTGAAATTTTATTTTTTTTAAATCTATATAACTGCAATCTATTTATAATGAAGGCTACTAAAGCTTCGGCTCAACAGAAATTAACTGGGTTTGTAGACCTTTTTTCTTAGTTGATCATAATTAAAAATAACACACCATAGAAACCCACAGCTCACTTAGTAGTATCTGCGGTGAGAAATGTTTTATTGTGTCAAGATAAGGATTTATAATAAGCTTCAAATCATCACAATCAACTACTATCACGTATGAGACGATTTTGGGATATGATTCCACTTGCCTTGAGTATTTTGAATTGCAATTGATCAAGATCCCGGTGAATTCAAATCGCTAAATTCTTTACTACTTGAAAAATTTACCATTTTATCAATTTCACTTTCGCAAAAAGTGAGAACCGGAACATGTTTCATATGCAGGGTCGAACAATAAATAGCCGACTTATGAATGAAGACGCAAGTTTTTCAGAAAAAGTTTATTTTTTAAAACATATTCTCCTTTTAGTTCGATACACTTGTTTCAACGATTCTCACATTTCATTCACCGCTCTAAAAAGTATGATTTCTCCAGTTCTTCAAAATTTGATTCGGTCTTCGTTTGCTCTTATTTTTTTCACACTAGCCATGTTTTAGTGTTTGGGAACAAAAAGAAGTCGCAGAGACAAAGAGGTCGGGCAAGTACGGTTTGTGTTGCAGCAATTTGTTCGACGTTTAGCGTTCATCATCAGTTCAGGATCATCTATATAGGCAGCTACTTTTAGGGCCCGACCCATCTAGAAGCCCTGTGGCCCATGAAAAAGAAGTCTTGTTCGTGTACCTTTTTTTTGTATGTAAATCAATATGTAAATGCTCAAGCTTTTTAAGGGGAGAGGTGTCCCACACTTCCGTTGCCTAGTTACATCTATATGGGCTTAATATTTTTATGGGCCCATATTTAGCTTAGTATTTTCATTATATATAAACCCTCATTTATAAGTATTAATAAAATCATTTTCGTTAACTTATTCCGGCAACTGAATCACTGTGCATTAAAAATGTATCTAAATATAAAGATCTATTAATTATAAAGCCAAAATGAAAAATAAATATAGAGAGCAACGAATAAGTCGCTTCTAATTTTGCAAGCAGATTCAAAGAGAAAATAACTAATACATAAAAACGAGTTTTTTCATAAAATGAGGTTATTCAGCCGTTTTTGTTTTTGTTTTTTTAACTTATTTGGGTTGCTTGGCTTTATTCCCTTCACTGCCGAAACAATCCATTACTGTATTTGTTTCTAGGACTCATATTGTTGTTGTGCATAAAAAAAAAAAAATTTGTTGGCAAATGGATTTAAAAACTTACTTTGGCAAGTAATTTCACATTAAAGTCTTAAATGGGAATGTACAAGGCGACAGCGAGGCAAATAGATTTGTATGTCTGTACAATCCGTTCTGATCCTACTATGTGTATCTGTGTTTGTGTACAAGTGCAATAGACTGGAAAATGTTTAGATCTATACTCGTATGCATTCCACCATATTTTGTGCATATTCGGACGATACGCTTTGAAGCAGATGCGATTGCAGCTGGCAAAATTTATTTTACATATAAAGTATCTACATACTCTGAAATTGTAAAGTTTAATTGCCATTTAAATTGTGTTACATTGCAAATGATATTTAAACTATCGCTTCCAATATCATAGCATAAATTTTATAGATTCTGCTTAAAACGAGAAAGAACACTGGCATTTACTATATTCGATTACGATATAAAGATATATGGTTGGAAGTGTACAATGGGTTACATTTTAAGCTAAACTAGATTATATTGTGGTTAGATATACAATATATTAAGACCATTTACTAATTTTTGAGTGTTTTCCAACACTGGCAAAAAAAGAAGTTGATTCGTGAAAATACTATCTCGAAATATATGGAAACTATTAATTTACATTATCTACTTACACATCTATCTCACTCAGTATGTAGCTATCGATCTACTCATGGGAACTAATATTCCGACGTATCTAACATTAGCTGCTTTATCAAAATCGACTCTTGCGCAGTTGTGGTGGCATTTGCCTAGTTGTTTTAGTCATATAATATATATTATATATTATTATACAAAAGAAACTTCAGAGAACCTCACAGCTGAACTCTCTACTAGTTTGCACAAATTGGTGCAAGTGTCGCAAAGTCGATTTTTTGAATAGTGTTTAATGAAAGAGCATATCAAAATAATATCCTATTCTACTTGTCGTTGGTCCATTGTAGCAAAATCTTAACTTTCAAATCAAGACCGTTTTCAGATTGTTATGAGTTTTGTTTTTTTTTTGTTTTTTTTTTGTTTATCGTATTGTTGACCAGCTTATTAATTACGAATCTTAACGTAAGTGGTTTGCTCCTGATAGTTTTGTTTAAATTAATCGAGAAACTAGAAACTATTTCATTTTGAATTTACAGCCCAAGTAATTTGTGTGCTTGTAAATCAATTATCCTACTTGGTTCTCCAGCTTTCCGGGTCCCTCAAATCCAATTAGCATATTGCTATCTTTCTGCTGAACTAGATCTAAACACAACTGTCCGGCTTCCGTATAACTGCAGCGTTTAGTAACATAGATCTTAGTACTAAATGAAGCACTCATATGTCTAAGGAACTTGAACAATGAGTCAAGACTGATCATAATTTGCCAGAGATTCAAAGACTAACCAAACAGCTAGCGCATATCTCTTAAAAGGATGTCTGAGTAGCATTACATTGTTCTCATCTGGATGCCACGTCACATGCACACACCGCAAAGATACTTCACGGTAAATATAATGTTGGTATGCCAATAGGGCCTAGATCCTCCTCCGCGAACAATTCGACTCAAGAAGTAAAGCTGGAAATTCAAACGCGACTCGGTATAAGAAGTGCTCAGATGAACAATGCAGTCAAAGAAGATCTCTCTGCTCGCTAGTTGTCCGAAATGTGCACATAGAGTCAGACTTAATGTCCTAGAGGAAGAGGACGAACTAGTTTCCTATTTCCTCAGCCTGTGCCCAGCCCTTAATAAAACTAGTTTAAAATTGTTCTCACAGATATTCCCGATTTAGTTACAACTCAACCGAGACGTTGATATGTTAAAAGGAAAGTTATGCAGTATACAACTAATTTTGACAAAAAAAATTACCATTTGAAAGGTATTTATTTGCAGATGTTCACAATCTATATATTTTTTGAAAATCGGTTGAGCATTTTCAATGTAAAAGGCTTAATCAATCGTCACTTACACAGCGAAAACGAATACCCATATGCTTTACATTAAATGCAAACGTATGCTAACATGCGAACAGCCAGTTACAAGTTGAAAAGACTCTGCGAATGCGACAGAGACAGCAGGTTGCGTGTTTTACTTTGTATGTGCTTCGATATTTTTTAGGTGAGTGTTTCTCTGTTTGTAGTTGTTGTAATTGACGCGCGGTGAAATAGCGGTATAATGCAATCATATATGTACATAATTATTCCTAGATTGTGGTCGATTAAGTCGCCCGCTGACTGTACATACTAGTACACTATTGACAAGCTCGACAAGACGAATCGAACTAGCCATATCCTACTGTCTGTCGGTTGCACTGTTTGTCTTTGAATAGGCAAATTTGTCATCCGATCTAACTAAAAATCGATATGGAGTTTCGTTGGGACCAACATACGTTCACGATCTCCAAATCGAAATGGCATCATGTTTTAACAGGTTGCCCCCATACAAAACCGAAGGTCTTAAACTAAAAACTTTTTTATTATAGCCAATATTAACTTAAAATATATGAGTCTGTACCAACGCTTAATATTTGGATAAATAGGCGTGGCACGTCTGCCACATTGGGAGTCACATTTTTTAATGTTTTACTATGGAAAACAAATTTAATTCAAAGAGTATCAACTTGAAACTTGATATTATGGCTTCTTCTAGATGGACGCCTTCCACACTTTCAAATATACTCCCGATAGCGAATCCGAACAAATTATTCGAATTCTAAAACCGAAGAACAGGGTACGATTTTTTTTAATAAATCTCTTTAAATGGACTTTAGATATACCATATTTTACAGAATGTGTGCAAAGTATAAAAAAAAAATTGTATTGAGCGAGATTACATAAGCATATATCAAAGCAGATGCTGCTGCGGCAATCTATATAAACAGAAATATTGCAAATGCTTTGCCAAAAAATTGCAAGGAAAAAATTCTAAGAATATTTTATACACTGCACGGAAGGGTCTAGGGTATACTAAGTTTATTTAAATGTACGTAACAGGCAGAAGGAGGGCTGGCAGAAACAATACCTAATCTTGAAAAACGTCAAAAGTTCAGTCGAATAGCTCTATCGACTGAACTTTTGATGTCCGTCCGTCCGTCCGTCCGTCATTCGTATACGTGACACTGATATCTTAATTACTACAAAAAACAGAGCCACCAATCCAAATTCTTCTGATACATAAGCAGATGAATTTTAAAAAACAATTTGCGTGCCACGCCCACAATATGATAATTTGTGTCTTATCACTTTTTTCAATGTCACTAAGCAGCGCTAGTCTCCATTCTGCCTGAATTACTGACAATGGAGACTGAGCTTGAAAAGTGTGTCTATATGGAAAAGTTGGCAGGGTATTTCAAAGTCGTGAGGTTACAATTGCAGCATTCTTTCTTGTTAAGTTTTGTTTGAACTTCAGCTGGTTACTTCGATACGATAAGGTCAAGTAAACCGGAAACAACCAAGTCAACCATGCCAGTTGGCACATAAATCTCGTTTAAAATAACCAAAGGCGCGATACTACAAATGTACAGGAAATATATATCAAGTACTTTGTAGTTTGTGTTTATTTTTTTTGTAGATAGGCGCACAATTTGTGCCTTAAATGTGGCCATTCTGACGCTAAACTTGATGATTATGATGTTGCAGTAGCTGCTAGTTTTACGGCAATGACAGTAATTCGACTGCATGGCTTGTTTGCTTTACGAATGTCCTTAAAGCTTAAAAAAAATATATATTTATACATATATACATATATAAGATTGCAAGTAACTCTATTGCTTCTTTGTAAAATAGTAAACGGAATTGCCAACGAACACAAACCAACATTTCAACGAACATTTTGTTGATTTTTGTTCCTTTTCGTCCTCAAAGAAAAACAAAAGCCAAGCCGCCACCAACTGAATGGTGTTCTACTTATATATTGTAGGTTCATACATAGTCTTACATATACTACAAGTACACAAAAGTAGCAGGCATAAGAAAAACTGCCGACGTTGGCGTCCTAAACCTACCTACTTACTTACTTACTACAATACTGTATAGTAAAATGCAATGCAGAAGGCATATGGATTTTTCGAGGCTTCTTCGTTTGCCATTTTTTATTCTTGGCAGAAGTTTTGCGACTGTTTAGTACATTTTCATTTATTTTCTGAATCCATTTTGTGACTTTAGAAGTTCTTTGGAATAGACTTTAAAAGCTATGATACAGATGCATCATTAAGGGAAAATGCAGTAGATCTAGCAGACATTAGCATCAATAGAACCGTAGTTTTAATAGCTTCAATATGAACTATAATTTATTTTAGCATACAGCGGCCTGTATCAGCAATAATAAAATACATTTCGCAAAAATTACCTTGAATAATGTTAATAATTTCTGGACTCTTCTAAATTCATAGTATTTTATTGGATATTAATAAAAATGCATATCAAATGCACTTTCTTAGAAAATAAGAAAATATATGTGGTGAATCTTCGTTGTATTCATAAAGTCACCCAAAACTATTGATTTACAAGATTTTGCTTAATTGACAATATGTGTTAGTTTGTTATTTTATTTATTACTAGCTGTCCCGGCCCGCATGCTGGTCCCACGTGTTTCTTGTGAATGAATATTTGACGTCGTTGTTGTGCCCTTTCTGCGAGATTCTGCTGCTTCAACGGCTACTGTCGCTCTTTGGGACGAATTGTATGTCGCTCGCTGAAGACGCCGAACTTGAGATTGTTCTGATGTCTCAGCAGCCCGTTGAGATGCCAGATATTCAGCCAGCTACGTAGAGCTGACCGTGGGAAAAACATGGCGTGCCCATATGTATTCCTGCTACCTTTAAGGTTTGACTCTGTGATTTGTTGACAATCATTGAAAATGCAGCTTTTAATAGGAACTGCAGGCGCTTAAAATTAAATGGTAAGTTATTAGGTATGATTTTGATGCGTGGTATAAGCACATTGTCTCCATTTGCTTCGCCAGTTAAGATTGTGGCCTTCACAATATTCCTTTCTAGTTCGGTGACTTGTAAACTTATACCGTTGCATAATATTGTCGCATTCAAGTTGCGCATTAACAAAACGGGTACACCTACCTTCAATTCCAACCTATGGGATGGCACCCCCGATAAATCCAAAGAGTTTAGGAACTCCACGGGATAGAAGGTAGTGTCATCGGATGACATGACTGTGTCGATCGAATTATACACTGATACTTCGCTAGTTAGTTCGTCCAAGATTATTTTATTTATTTTCGTAACAATATCATTTTTTGGTGCCACTATGGTTCTTTCACACAACCAATTTTCGTCTTGAATATTATGAGGTAGATTTGGAAAAACTTGAGGAATAAGCAATGAAATTTAAAAATTTAATTTAATTTAATAATGGCTACTATTTAAATAATTTAATAAAAATTTAAATGAAAATGAAATAACTTGTTGTATGTATATCTAGCTTCCAAAAAGCTTACAATTAACCAATTCCTTCATAAATTATAGCCTATCTGTTATTCTAATATATGAGCTATATTATTGTAAAGTTTCATTACAATACATTCATTAGTTTTTGCGTGAAAGAATAACAAACATCCACACATCCACACATCTACACATCCACACATCCACATGTCCACACACATCCATACAAATTTTCTAATTAACAATATTAGTAGGATGTTTAAAATTATCGAAACAAGCCTCTTATTTGGGCTATTGTCATATTATGCAGTATTAAATGGATGCTTGTCCCACTAATACCCAAGGATGTCACAATATTCTTTTTTTCAGTTTTTCGAGTTCTTCTAAACAACACGAATAGTGCTGGTACACCAAAATGTTATATTATGTCTGTTTGTTTGTCCGTCTGTCTGCCTGTCTGTTCCCTGTTTGTATGAATCAAAACTAGTCCCATAATTTAAAAATATTGAACTTAAATCGGGCATGTAGACTTCCTATGTTCCTAAGCTGAACATAAGTCACACTAACCATGTCACGCGCATTGTTATTGCAAGCCTTCATATGAAAGACTGTTTGCACAAAAGACTTTTATATTTCAGTCAATATCAACTTGAATTTCGTTATATACGAAAACTTTACACATAAATTAATGTGTGCATCCCACACTTCTAGGGGTAACCATACAACCCGCCCACTTTTCTATTTTTGTATGAAAAACTTTTTTTATTTTAGTCAATGTAAACTTGAAAATCGATTTTATGGCTTCTTTTGTACAGAAGCTTGACATATGTATTATTGGGTATATCCCGCCCACTTATAGAGGTACTCCGCTTAAATGAAGACCGCCCACTTTCTGGTTTTATATATAAAATGTTCTTATTGTTCGAGCTAAGCTTAAAAGTTTACCATAATTTGTTAGATGCTTGTGAAGAGCAGCGAAGCTTTGTCTCTACCGAAGTTTATGTTATCTCTTGTTTTAATGAAGTTAATATAACATATACAAGTACGCACGCCAAAGAAGTTGACCTTGAAAAAATGTAACTTCGAAAGTGTTATAGAAAGATGTGAAGTATTAACCAACAAAAGGACTACTATATTATACAAAAATCTCGTAAAGTTTAAAATTAGTAAACATTTTGTTTAAATTAAATATATTAAATTTTTCCCAATTTCTTTATCGCCATATTATTTATTGATTATATAGTATGTAGATACAAACTTGGGCGACATCTTTAGCGGCATTTGCAGGAGCACAAACATCAAATCTAGACGAGAGCGCAAAGAAAATACATGCATGCTACTCGTTGCAGGAAAAACTCTTATAAAATGCAGTAAGGACAACTGTTTACAATAAGCCGTTTGTTGCCTTTGCTACTTTAGTCCTTGTAGTTGTTACTGCTGCTCGTCTAGAATTTGGCGTCAGTACGCCGATATTGGCCACGTAATGCATTTAAGTTTTGTCGAGTGCGACAAAATCAACTCAAAGCGATAATGCAAGAGTAGCAAGTATCTCATCCTGTTCAAATTTTTGCTTTAGTATCTTTATTTTATTCGAATATTTACGAACGTGGCTTGCATTTAACTTGCTTGCATTTTACGGCTGTATGACTGTCAGTCTCCTCCGTCCTTCTATCCGTCTGTATGTCTGTTTGTCTATCTGTCATAGTATTGTCTGTCTGAGTGTCTGTTTGTCTGCCGGATTGATGTAGCTGCAAATAAATAGATAGACAGACAGACAGACAAACAGACGTACATACATAAAGACACTCAGTTAGACGACGACAGTACATCTTTGGCAAATCAGACAGTTGGCACTATTGTTTTTCACAGTTTAGTCTTCCGGTCTGACTGTATATGATGGTTTGTCTGTCGCTGTTTTTGATACTTCATCTATGTGCGACTTTCGCTTTGCTTTTGTCTTCGGATGTCTGACTGACTGTTTGTCTGTATGTATGTCCTTTACAATCTTCTTTCGTTGTACTTTTAAACAGATAGAAATGTTGGCCAAGTTAAATGTAGAATTTGAGATTTCTTTGCTTATCATCAAAAAATGTTTTAAATTATTTAATATTTCAGTTGAATTATGAGTTGAGGAGTTTTATAAAAAACTAGCTGGTACCCAGCGCTTTGCTGCCACTCCCCTTGCAATTAACCCTCCTTCCCTATGATCCCTTACTCTACCTCCCATTCCCCTACCCACCTTCCCTTGCCCCTCTTCCCCTTGCCCTTCTTCCCCTGCCCTCTTCCCACAGCCCTCTTCCCCCTGGCCTCTTCCCCCTGCCCCTCTTCCACTGACCCTCTTCCCCCTGCTCTCTTCCCGTTCTATCCCTTTCCCAACGCTCACCTTTTCCTTCCCCATTTCCCTACCTCTTCTTTCTTTTTAAAAGGAACCCGACGCATTGCTGCCCTTTCCCCTACCTCTTCTTCCCCCTACCTCTTCTTTCCCTGTCCCACCTTCCCTATGCCCCACTTTCCTCATGCTCCTTTACGCTACCTCTTATAAAAACTTTGCTGAAAAGGTCCTATAGATTCTTTTCAGATTGGTATTTTAACCATTTTAAATACAATATAAAAAACGATATCTTTTTGGTATGGTGATAATTGCTCCTTCATGTCGTGTCATGAATCATAATCGTTGTTATTAGGCTATGAACAACGTTTCTGATTTTACATTAATAAGGAAGCCTTTTATTGCTCAGATATTAGAGGCACAACTCCATTTATGTGGTTTGTGATATTAACCATTGACATTTCGGAGTTCACTGTTCCTACTAGCGTTCTAACGTTCTAACGTTCCAAATTCCAATTATTATCAGTGTGAAAGTGTAGAGGACAGGCCATACTTTCGGGTTTATTTTATCTTAAATTATTTACTTCGTTGATTCTTTGATTTTTTCCCTTCAATTTATCGAGTCAGCAAGAAACTTCCAGTGATGTTGGTGGTCAGACAGTAAGCCTTTTCCAATACTATGTAGCATACTCTACAGGTGACAGTGAGCAGTGCTTTAATGCTGGGAACGCGGAATTCTTAATCTCAAAACTCTAGCCATGACTGCCTTAGCGGGAGACTTGATCAGCTCTAGGAGATGAGTCTGTCTAGCCATACTCCTCCGTTCATGCGTTATTCCATCTGCCAGATGGAAGTTACGCTACTAGACCCTGAACTTAATATCAGATAATATTGAAAATTTTGAAACCGTAAGTAATGCCAGGCATACATTATATGAAAACGGGCTTCATATTTGATTTCATTCGAATTCTTCGCTCAGGATTTAGTACATGTTATATCAATATTTATTCCGGTATGACAATCATTAATAAAAGTCTATAGTAAAATATCTCTACTTTGATAGCGATAAAAATTTTTTTTAAAAAAACTTACGAACTGGGTATGGTATTTCAAACATTAAGATACACTTATAACAGTGCCGCATCTAGAGGGTCTAAACCTTAAGTTTAGTTTCTCGAAGTCTTATATTGTTAGTGAACTTTTCTCTCCGACACTCGGACGGATGGACGGGAGAACATAGCTATATCTACTCGGTTTTTGATGCTGAACAATGATAAACAAAGTATAAAAATGAAAGTTTGTGTTCCAAAAAAATGAGATCTTCTGTAGTTTGAGTAATTCAATCCGATTCCGAAGAGTGGTGTGTTCTTAATACTTTCAATATTCTATATAAGTATATTCTTTAATATTTTGATAATATATTGTCACCACTTTTATAATGAGTTTTTTTGATTCAGGATGATTCAGGATTTAGCCGCCGCTCCATTTACACTCTACAGCTGACAGTGTCCAGCGAACATATGCGACTTAGGGAGAGAAAAAGAGAGAGTCATGCAAAAGAATATACTCCAGCATTTTGCTCGCTTGCTCTCACTTGTACTCATAACTTGAAATTTTCACAGCCATTTGGTTTTTGATGCTTGGCATGTTGCTTTGTTTGATTTTATTGCTAAAAAGAGAACAAGCGAAAACGCAAACATACAAGTCTATAAATGTCTTGTTTACTAATTCTTGCAAGACTTTAATATGTATCTACATATACAAAATCCTTAAAAATACACTTTCCACAATTTGTAAATGTAAAGATATCAGTAAATACTAAACCAATTCATTTAAATACTAACTATATATAATAAACTTAAGCTATTTATGTGCAACAAACCTTAGTAGAGACATCTCCATTCCCACTTTTCATACAAGATTTAAACTTACACCAGAATATATGTATCTATGTAGACGTATATAATATGCCCGTACACACATTATTTAACTTAATTTATTATGAAAAAATTTTGATTTGAATTTGGCAGTAATTTATATGCAAATCATTTATTTCTCTACACATTTCACAACTTCCAGCACTCAAACCTTTGCAATATTATAAAAAAATTACGAATATTTAAATTACTCTGGCACGTAAATACTTTTGGCATCAATTCAATTTACAATTTCAGAAAAAAAAAACAACTGATTTAATTAGATCTTTGTGTGTTATGCTAATATTTCGCTTAAATGGAAACAGAATTGATAAAAAAAGTACTTTTTTTTGGTCAGTTAACAAACGCTTATGGGTATTAAGGAGTCTATAAAATAACTCAACGTTCCATATAAAGTTCTTCCAGCTTGTAAATTCCTTTGCAAATACGCCTGGAAATCATTTCAAAATCTCATATAAAGTATTGAAGTATTCGAGTATATCCCAGGATAATTGCAAGCATGCCGAAGCCCAATTAAAAGTTTAACAATGACGAAGTTAGCTGGCAATAAATTTTGTTCGTGTTTCAACTATTCACTCACCTTGCAAATAACGCTCGAGCGCGCATTTGTCAGCTTAATTTCTTACTATGTATCCTTTTTTTTTTTTTTTTTTTAAACCGGAAATGAAATGAGTAGAGCAGTAGGGCGGAAAGGATTTCAACTATGTATATATTTGCATGTTGAATTAAATGGCAATGTAGAGCAGTGTCGTCTCGCTAAACTGTTAGGCTGCTTTTTTTTGTACCCTACACTTAAAGCGACAAGTATCTAATAGCTTCGTGCGAATGTATGTAACAGACAAAAGAGGCGTGGCAAATTCCATAAAGTATATGTTGGTCAATAGCGGAAACTGAGTACATACCTATAGTCATTTCCATCTGCCCATCAGTACGTCCGGTTGTATAGAAAAACAGAACTCCGAAACTAGCTAGCTAAAAGCTAGTGCTACCAAACTTGAATACTTAGACTTGCCTTATACATACTCAGCTTAAGCTCATACATTTTTTAGGATGCTGCGCCCACAATACGGCTTTTTGTATATTATAGGCACAGTTAGTTTAACAATAGATGTCCTATGTGTGTTTAGCCAAAAAAAGTTCACAGTTACTTTAAGAAGCAGAGCCTTCATAGTTTGTATGTAGGCTTTCATTAAACATACACAGTCTATATTTTTTAAATTTTTAAACATTTTTTTTTTCAAATTAGTACAGAGTATTTAACTGTCGGCCAAGTTCGACTGTAGCGTTCTTAGTTGTATTTTACTGCTGCCTTGTTTAGCATACTTCTAGGCGTAATGCGCGCTCGCTACTTGAAGTACTATCCAAATAGTTTAAGTGTGCCGCTCTTTGATGTCGGTGACGTCTGTTCAGATTTTCTTTCCTTCATTTTTTATTACTTTCTTTAGTTTGTTACTTTTTCAACTGCTTCAAGTCTTTAATCTTTCTTTATCTTCTTCCTCTTCCTCTTCTTCTTCTTCTTTGTATTCAATTTGTAAGCGCCAAGTTTTGTTGCAAAGATGGTTACTATTTGTATACCCTACAGTTATAGGGTGGAGTTTGTAACTTTTAACAGTCGAAATAAGGCGTGGTATATCTCATAAAGTATATTTCCTCTTGATCAGTATCGAAGGTCGAGTTGATGTAGCCATGTGCGCTGGTCTCAAGAACTCGGAGTCTCTTCAGTTTTCTTCAGTTAGATAAACGACAGCTGCAGCTCGTATCCTAGTTCCAGTCTGGAATCTTCGAAACTACTTGGCAACAGTTTTAAGCAATGGTACATTTGTTTCATATGTAATTTGGCATTCATAAAATTTTGTCTAATTTCCCTGCCGATCGATTTTCTTGAATTAGAAAAATGAAGTGTCTTAAGATAAATGAAAAGTTTGTACCAGCAACTAACCGAAATTTGTTTATTCTCCCTGTAAATCCAATTGAAAGGAGACTTATTATATGGCAGTTTGCGCAGACAGCGGAGTGTCTTTTATTGAGGATAGGTCAAAGGCTCTTCGGAACATGCCGCTTTGCTATTCTTCAGCTTTTTAATAACTAAATCGACCTCGTTATAGTCCCGTGGCTCTACGGGAATATGTACCCGCATAATCTCAGTGATTCCTGTACATCTGCAGCCAGCCTTCCATCTTCGTCCGTACAGAATAAACTTCGAGCTCACTCGGTCAGAAGCTTGATCTTTTCATAAAATGTATGCATAATATAAGTCAAAAGATGACTTATTTAGAGCAACACTATCCTATTCATTCCATTTTCTATATTGCGGTGATATCAGCCTTGTAATTCTCGAGAACATCCACTAGTTGGATAGTTGCACTTTCCATGTATAGAGTCCGAATAATCCAGGTGCATTTCCTTAATCTATGGTTTGTCAATCATTTGCTGTGGTCGCCATCAAACGCAATCGTATCCGAGGTGTCCTCTATTGGCTCACCCCGGAATGTATGTTCAAAATCTACGTAAGGAATCTGGAACGACATCTTAGTATCTGAACTGCTAACAATTATGGAATATGGCCATCTAACCAACTCCAAAGCCGAATAGCGATGACATAAAGCATATGTATGAACAGTTTATCAAGAATATATATCTTATGTATAATTTAGTTGATGTGATCCATCTGGATGTTACACATTTACACATAAAAAAACTAGCTAACTATATAATTCTGAGTGCAAAGACTACCTATAGCAATATATGCCACATATGTTACGTGCCACTTTAAGAGTTCATGTTGCTTAGATTGACTTTACATGCTGTACTCTTTGTTGGCGTGCAAAATGAAATACTTCAATGCCGGCGGGCAGACAACTTTATACACGTGTCATTTTTAGTTCTGTACGCTTTGTTTTTACTAGATTTATTTTATTATGAGCTGTCAACTGCTTAATAGCTGCACTGAAATGCATGAGCATGTCTTTTACACGCAATATGTGTGGGTTTTATGTGCTCTCACAAGATACCTTTTTATATAATGCCCGAGTTACTACCAAGATACAATAAGAACAACAACAACAACAACAACTACAGAAGTGTAAAGTTGTTTAAACCATATTTAGTTCATTTGGATTTCAGGAAGGTGTATATAGTATAGTATATAGTCATAACCAACACCAAACAATTTTTTTTTCTTTTTTTGGAGCTAAGTTGCTCAAGTGTCTATTGTTGTTCTTGTTGTATGCATTTCTTCACACCATCCATGACTGTATTTAAGGATTTATCTGAGTTTGTTTATGTTATTGTTGATAAAGTTCGTAGTTTGCACTTTATTGTTTTGACGTTTTACAACACTAACACGCTCAGCACGCACTCACACTGACATCGAATAGCATGAATGCATGCCAGTTTATTGGACTTTTACGTGTCTAGTTGGCAGCCCAGCAGCCAGTATGCAACAGAGGCGACTGAGTTTTATGCAATTGTAAAATAACCTAGACGAAGATGTATGTGATAGAAGTAACTAGTAGTGTGAGCAGCTGCATTCAGTGCTTTGCGAACAAACAAAAAAAAGAAGAAGAATAAAAATCATTCACTCAGTCTGGCTTATATTATTTCACACTGCATTAAAAGTTTTTAACCATTGCCAGGCAACAGCAAAGAGCCATGAGCGAGTATAGAACTATTTCATTATTATGAGGGTGCGCTAAATAGTTTTCAGTGTAGTAGCTAATGCACTTTTGCTTCTGTTTATCTGACAATCTGTCCGCTATTAGTCTTTCAGTTTTTGAGAAACTCGTAGTTATAGTACCCTATAATAAATAGGAGTTCGAAATTCTGGTTTTTATCCGAAGGCGTACTTTAAAATTCTAAGTACGAGTTGTACTCAATCTTCTTGTATCAAGTACAAAACGGGTTCGATTTATAAATCAAGTGCAGAAATTCTAAGAATAAGTATACAATTCTTGAAATAAGTATAAAAATCGAGTTCTAAGAAAATATCTGCACTCTAGTCAAGTACGGAAGTCTCAGAATCTCAAGTGAGTCCTTTTTGACTTGAAGTAAGTAGAAAATTATTAAATCTATCTCTGAGAGGAGAAAAACATCTGAGAGCAAAATTAAATTTATTCTCTCAGCTGCTCCAATTTTTTCGCACCGACTGTAAATGGTTTGTGATTCGGCAGTTCCATCTATCAGAAGCTTGTTAGCCGAGATAGTTAAGAAGATGACACTTCTCAGCGTCGTTCGCATGTGTTATGGATCGACACCAGTTCCCTCCCAAAAGAAAAAGGAAAAACTGTAAACATCAAAAAACCTCACATAAAAAACTTTGAACACGTCAATTCGTTTAATCAAGATGCCCAGTCAAAATTCTCATATTTAGAAGTTAGGCGAACCAGTTGACTCTACCTTTAGCAGCAATGCGACAAAAAATTCCATTAATATGGCCCCAAAACGATTTTTATTAACGGTGACGGTCGCTCCTGCGTCATTTTCCAAGAAGAACGGTTCGATGAGTCTTTTCGCACAAATTCTAGCCCAAACTGTGACTCGTTAGTCGTGAAGAGATTTTACATCAACTTCTTGAGGGTTTGCAGTGGCATACTATATGACGATTTTGATTGTTTACTGCTCCGTTGTGCGAAAAATGATTCTTATGCCATGGCAAAAATTCGCTTGGACTGTTATAAGGCGATCTGAAAAAAAATTTGAATGTTGTAGGATTGCCAGATGGCGAAGTTTCAAATGGTCTACCATGTACACGCAGATCAAAAAAATGTAGACGATGTAACGTTGAAAATTACTGTTCATTTGTTAATGCCATCATCGGTAACTTACCCCTTACTCGCAAAATGTTGTGAATGTCTGGAAAAGCATTTTTAATTGCAGAGCTTCGAGAGCATTTTCTGCTCAAATCTTCCAACCCAATTTTTGTCCACTTCAACATACAGGATTGACTTGAAATTCGTCATGCATGTGTGGTCTCGATGACAGTACAATATAATTTAGTTTAGAATAACTAAAAAATTTAAAACCAAAAGTTTGAAACCGCTCACTGAAGATTTTTCCAGAGAGCGCAATCCACTTCTTTAAACTGCTTCCTTGAACTGCTCTGTCCCTAAGCAAAAGGGAAAAAACGCTGTATATTTGTATTATCCTTACCAGGAAATTGAGTCTCGCCTGCCATATAAAGAGCAAACTTTAAGGCTGTAAAGCACGGGTGAGGCGTCTTGACTAGCTGTTGAATTATTATAAGCGATCTATATACCTACACGTCATATCCCTAAGTGACAATATGGCATACAGATATGAGGTATGGCCTCATACTCAAATCGTATAAAAGTCAAAGTTCTGAAAAAGTTTTCTTTAACGCAAATGAAGTCTGAAATTCACTACTTCATAGAGACCTGCGTTTACTGGAAGTTGAGGAGCGGATAGAATTTCACAGCAGCCGCTAATTGACGAAATTCCAAATTTCAAAATTTTCGAGGCAGTTGAACAAAATTTTTCAAAGTAGAGTTTTTTCCATGTGCCACATTTCCATCGAACTTTTGCTCATTAGTTTTCAGACTACCCGCATATTTAGCACCTAGAACAACATACCAAACTGTTGTCATTATACGCTACGCTGCTGCGCTAAAACTTACACCTTTCAATTCAAATGCCAGAATGCAGTTCACCCCACTTCAGCGGAGATAAATATGAAGTATGAGGTGTGAGAATGCACAGGCTGATGATAGTAGAGCAAAAGTTAACCAAAAGCTAGAAAAGAGCGCGTGCAATAAAAAGGACACCGAAAATTGAGCGGCAAGCAATGAGTCTAGCGGTAAGGAAATGTCAAGGATGCATTGCATTTTAATGAAGATATATCCGTGGTTGTGAGTAACGCTGGATATAAAGAAAATGCAAGTGTAACAACGAAGCGCATAAGTGATAGAGCGCGGCAAACTCGTACTTGCATGCGTATGTATTATTGTAAGTATCCTTACGTGCAATCCTACCTATATATGTGCGATAAATTTTGTTTGTGGTTAGTGTGCAAAATTTACTTGTGTGCATTTGTGAGCTGTCATCACGGCACGCGTGTTCCACTTGAACCTGCCGTCAGATACTTTTCACACTATGGCCCAACTGCAGACAAGCTAAGCTTCTCAGTCGATGTTAGCGTTTTGAAGTTTTTATTATACTTATCGTTGTTGTTGCTGTTGTTGTTGCTGTTGCCTTATACACGTGCCACCAACTGACAATGCTAACTGAATGTTTGTAACATGTTCGCTTGTCAATTGAGATACAAATGTGTATCTATTTATGTGTAGATGGTTTTGACTTTGTCTGCGTGTGAATTTGTAAAATGATTTTCAGTGTAAGAGCATAAAACTAATTAATTAATGAATTTGTGCATTGATTTTTGGCTTAAACTACTTAACTAGTGGGGTTGTCGGCATATTAAATGCTATAGCAATAAATAATGTACAAAAGTACTACTACTAACGAATAGCTTGCTTTCTTAGAATGTTAGATCTATCAGAATTTCGTTATAAATTATAATTGACCTGTGGTTCAATAATATCGATACGAATGTAGCTCAATAAGTTCTTAAAATGTCATTTACATATGTCGCAGTTCTGCTATTTTTCGCTGCAAATATTGTTGCGACAGCAAATTCGGTGGAGTTCATTCAGCATATTCGAAATTTGGTTTAAGTATGTATTGGTTCGACTTGAACTAGCAGCGACTGCTAACTACTGATGAAAAGCTCAATTTTATTTACGTTTCTTTAATGTAAATCAGCAGTTTTTCACTGTTGCTTGCAGCGATTGTAGTATGGGTTAATGGACTTCCAGCACTGTTGAAATTTCACTATACGAGGGGTACTATTTATATTTCGGGAATAGCAAATAATAACAAACATTTTTAAATGAAAATGGCTTTATTGTTTTTCAAAATATTCCCCTTGATGATCAATAGACTTTTGCATTCGTTCAAACCATTTGTCATAGCAGTTTTTCCATTCCTCTTGAGACACCTCCAAAACATGGTTTTTGAACGCCTCAACTGCTTCTTCGGCGCTCGTAAAACGTTGACCACGTAGTTTACCTTTGACCATGCAGTTTACCTGGGAACAAAAAGAAGTCATTGGGTGCCAAATCAGGACTGTACGGAGGATGAGTCATTAATTCCATGTTTTGACTGCTCAAAAATGCACTTGTTTGAAGTGATGTGTGAGAGCTCGCATTGTCATGATGGAGAATGTTTCGTCTTTGGCGGTTGGTTTTACGAATTTCTCCGAAGACTTCCGGCAAACAAATCGTCGTGTACCACTCAGAACTGACCATCCTACGTTGCTCAAGAGGAACAGTGGCCACATGACCCACTCGGCCGAAGAAACAGGCGATCATGTACTTCGCTTTGCTTCTTCCAAGAACAACTTTTGTTGGAATTGGCTCGTCTTGGAATACCCACAAGGTCAATTGCTGTTTTTGTTTCCGGCTCATACGCATATATCCATGATTCGTCACCTGTCAAGATTTTATACACGTCTTTTGAAGCACCACGGTCGAACTTTTTAATCATTTCCTTACATAAATCGACGCGAGCCTTTTTTTGAGCGATTGATAAATTATGGGGTATCCAACGAGAGCTAAGTGTTACAGCTCTCGTTGTTGAACAACAAAATGTTCATTATCTCAACTTTCGCATTGAGGAAATATACATATATAAAAATTATTTCCCAATGTATAATGACCTTGAGCCAGCTAAAATTCGTATATGTTAAAGACCTATTATTATTTTCACTTATTTCATATAGAAATATAGGACCTGTAAGTTTTTTACAAATATCATATAGAAATTGGTGCCCATAAAAATTCATGTATTTTGATTTTCACCATGATTTGTCTCAGCCAACATTTATTAAATTTGTACTTTTCCTTATTTATACTAATAATAGAGTGTTCTATGGCCTTTACATTGGGCCCAGCATTCTCAACATTTCCTCTTTCTTGTTGCAAATGTTCGTTCACGTTAATATGTGAGTGACAAAAATACGTTCACTTTATTTAAGCATCAGCTGTTTATGGTGATGATAATAAATATTATGTGATATCGATTATATTTCATTGAAAAACATGTAAAATATTGAGAATGTATAAGATATTGACTTTTATAGAAAAATATTAATGTTGAGAATGAGCAATGGTGGTCAGTGGAAAACTTCTATTAATATTAGAACTTGATTTTCCGTTATCTTTGAACAGTTCTGAAAATCGGTATGTACATTCTCTGAAGCCAGCATACACTCAGAGATCTTAAATGAATGAAATGTACTAGTATATTCATTCAATATCAACTGGATTAGATGACTTCATGTATAAGAATGTATTCTGACATATGATTCTTTTCAAATCAATTTCACATTCGAACTGAATGAGTTTGTCAGGTATTCCACAGAAACTTATTGCCCAATTTGTAGTTTTTGTACGTAAAACTTTTTTTTTTTTCAACTAACGAACACAGAATGAAAACTTCAAATTAACACTCAAAGCAATAACTGTGAAATGACGAGAAGATTGAAAGCAGTTTCGACATACTGCCTGGATGAGATTCCTTTTATAAACTACTAGTACAAGTATATTTGGGCACATTACTTTTCGAATCAACTTCCCTGAGTAATTATATCTGGCACTGATGTGTCAAAGATATTTTAAGTTTGTGTAAATTTTGTCACGTGGAACAGACAATGTCCATGAAAGCCTTCGAATAAACAAAAGTATAAAGAACGATTTTGTAGAAGATCTTCACACAATTTTTTATTCTCATTGGAGGATAAAAATTTGCAAAGTCGTCTTATAAAGAGATTGCTCCACTTCCAATTTTAATGTTATATTTTCATACATATGATTGAAACAAAAAAAAAGTTATTTTGTTCTCCAAATTTTATCAAATTTACTTATTATATTCTGTCCCAATATGTAATACAGAATTTATAAAAATTTTATGCAAAACAATTGAAACAACAAAGAAAATCAAAGCCAAAACACTGTTCGGAATGTTAGAGAACAAATTAAATAACTAAATTCATATGTACTCTTCTATCGTTGTAAGGCAAACACACCCACATACACATAGATCCAGGCATGTTGTTGCTCAGCGAAAATACAATTTAATAAAGCGAATGATTTATGAACGTTTTCTATTTGCATTTGGCGTCGTTGCAGCCACACTTGCATTATTTTTGTTGTTGTTGGTTGTTGTTCTTGCTTTACCAACTTCAATGACGCCAAAACCAAAATCGCATAGATGTCCTGTGATGTGATAATACCAATAATGAAGAGCTCAAGCGAAGCAATGCCAAAAATTGAAGCTGACACCATGTATGACGATGATGATGATGATGATATAGCTGGCATAGCTTTAGCTGATGCTTTGCTGTCTATATTGATGAAAATTTGTAATTTAAACTACAAAATATTGATTTTAAAATTTACGTATAAACATTCACATACCTAAGTAGGTATGAGCAGTGACACTGAAAATGTCTGCAATGGTGTTTTGTGAATTACGTCTGCTGAGTTTATTTGCACGTAAAAAGTTGTGATTAAAAGTTGCCTTTAAAAGTTTTTGAAACTAAGAACAACTAAAAATTATATTCCAAATTGGGTACCTCCAGAACGAGCTGTTTAAAAGCTTTTACCACTTCTTCAGGCATCGAAAAACGTTGATTGTTTTAATGTGCGGTAACAAAAAGAAGTCATTGGGTATCAAGTTAGTGCTGTAAGGCGGATGACCCATCAATTCGATGTTTTGTGTGTTCAAATGGTGGTTTGTTTGAGCCGATGTGTGAGAGCTTCGATTGTTTTGATGGAGAATGATCTGGCTTCGATGGCTGGTTTCTCTCAATTCTTCGAAAACTGATAAATAAATGGTTGTATACTATTTAGAATTGACCGTTCTACGTTCTGTAATGAAACAATTGCAAAATGTCCATTTTTTTCAAAAAAAAAAAACGTGCAATCATTTGCTTCGAATTGCTTCGTTCGTGAGTAACATTTATTTTATTTAGCTCGTCTTGGAACACCCATACAGTCGATTGCTGTTTTGTTTCAGGCTCAAGATCAAGAATTCGTCAAATGCTATGCCCTTGTAGAGTTCCTCTTAAATGGTGCATGGCAGCGAAAACCGTCTTGGTCGATTTATATCACATCAATATACACTTTTTAAATATTGAGAACCTAAGCCGAAATTAAACAAAAAAATTTACCTTGCCCATAAACATAGTTTTCCTGGCGATTTTACAATGATAAAATGAGTTCTGTGACATCTTCCTATTTGAATTAGGTCAGAATTGGGGTGGAATAGATTTTTGTGACAAAAAATTATTTTACGAAATGTAGGGTGAGTATAGGGTATAGAAAAAATATTAGAAAGAAGCGAAAGCGTTAACTTTGTTGAACCGAAGCTCTAATACCATTCACATGACATCGAAAATCGTATTGCCAAACATAAATGTGTGTGGTGGGCTTGTATGGCAGTACGCCAAAAAGTAGGCGGAACACGCACCCGGATATATCGTACAGCTTATAGCTAGCTATATTCTCTTTTTCAATAATAACGCAAACAATGACCAACGTCGAATTTCTTCTTCATCTTATACATCAGACTGGCTAGTTTCGTTAACAATTACACCAATATCAATGAATCATTCATATGTAAGTAAATGATGTAATTGAAAAAACGACTAAGCCCAACTGGTCACAGACATTCTCTCTGTAATGTAACTACCAGTCAAGGTACACACAGTTACGGCATGCAACTAACGTACGCCCTATGTGCCCTATTAGGCAGAAAGCTTTACTTTTATAGAGTTTATTCACTTCGCACGGTTACTACTCGCCAGATTGTAAGGTTGGTCAGCCCTTATCAGTAAGTTACCATCTAGGCCTTCATGGAAGATGTAACCACTGCTTGCAGCAAGGTTATCTACGTGCATACGCGACTTATATGGATAAACTTGTTAAAATAATAGTTTCTAAATTGATCAACTACATACACAAAAGGTGAATTCAATTAATAATATTATTATTGTATAAATTGTACATTTATATCAGTAAACATATGAGGACTCGATAGCTCAATCGTCTAGCGTGCTGCCTAACAATCCAGACGACCCGGGTTCAACCCACGCGCTCGATTTTAATGTTGTTCTATCTAATTCTCTTCTGTTATTTACGCACATTATGCATAATCCCTTATCCTATCTACAACCGTCAGAAGCTGAAATTCATGCCAAATACTATCCTTGCCGAGTTAAAAGTCCGGTTCCACCGGAATTAATGTTTTATGTTTTGTTTTGCTGTAAACTAGTGACATTTTCGGAACTTTTGAATCGATCCCTATTATGTGTTTCCCTTTCAATTGATGGTATCACCGAACTGTGCACATAAAATTCAATTCTGGCCGGTAAACTGATTCAAGCACGTGTATAGTGTTAGTAAATCTACAAAAACAAAATATTGTTTAAACTTGATTTCGCTTAAAAGGATGCTTGACCGGAAACCCTTAAAACGCGGTTTTACCGCAAGGCAATCATATCAGCGCATCAAAAGCCAAATGTGTGCCTCATTCAGCGTGAATTGCAGGCACCACACTGACTCCGCATACTCCGCTGACTGTCGCACTGCACTACGTTGCATGTGCAGCACTTCGTGGCAAGCGCTGTTTTTTTTTTCTATATTCTTTTTTAAATATTTTTTTAAACGATTTTCTTTATTATTAAGTGCAGTACAAGGCCTGCATGCATGCAACATTTCCAGCAGTAAGAATGGTCGTCATCCGTTGAAGTACGGGCAGTATGTGTGTAGGCACTCGTACACGTACAGATGGGTGCATTCAAAGGCGACCGCTTACAGGCGTGACATGTACGTTTGTTTGTACACAAATGCTTCTGTTTTTGCTGCAGTTCTATTTGCTGTTGTTGTAGATCCTTTAATATCCTTTTGCCGTTTGCAACTGATGCCATTTTACTGCCGCTGAGGAGAAGTGTGCATTTGTGGACTTTGGCCAGTTGATTGCCCGGTATGCATTACATATGGCACGCTTGACTTACTTCAAATATGCGTTGAAAGGCATTTGCCGCACGGTGTACATATCTGCCAACCTATGTATATACTGGAATATGCGTACAAATGTAAGTAGATGCAAGGCGTTTTATGCACGTTGCATAGACCATTGGACATCAGCTGTAAAGTTATGCATTTGTTGTTTGCGGTGTTCCTATGGTTTTGTTTTTTGTCTCCACTGAACTTCTGGTGCATGTCTTTTGCATGTTCTACGGACTTACATCACAGGAAAAATTTAATGTTTACGTGTAACTATTTTGCACATGGATTGTTAAGTTTATGCGCAAAGCAATTTAACACGTGTTTTCACCATATTAAAAATGGTGTAGTAAATTTTTAAATAAGTATTTTATTGATAGCACAATTCGTGGAATGGATGCTAAATGGTGTATTCCGTTTTGCCTTTGCTGTGGGTTCTTTACTATCGGATTCCTGGATACGAATGAAATAGGATATTTAAACGAATAATTGCGCATAGAATAGGTTCAGAGAAGGACAAATTAACCAATACAAAACTGATGAGAGATTATATGAGGAGTTAGTTTACAGATCTCATTAGAGTTCTGGTCAATTGTAAGAATGCGTCGTTAAAGTGTCTTCTTTGAAAAGTTACAGGGATGGGTCCAGAACCACTGCCCACAAATACACCCCACCCCCCAAAAAAAAATCTTTCAAATATCATATATGATTTATGTGAGCATATCCATCAGGAGTCGGAAAGTTTGTAACGCAGACTCCTTAAATTCTATTAAATACGAGTAAACTATTGATCAGACCGTCGAGTCGATATAACAATGTGTGTCTGTCTTTTTTCCTTTTGTATGTCCGTCTGTTTGGATGTTGATGTGCATTTATCATACTCAAATTAAAAATAACATAGACCGCGTGAGATTTATTAAGAGATTTTAAAATAGGACCATAACTATTCTGCAAAAAGCTTAAAATCGTAGATTTTATGGTCCTGATCATTCTGTGCATGATTATGTTCTGCCGGGCCACGTAGCTGATGCTATGATATCTTAAACATATATAAATACCTGAAAACTATAAAGCTTAGTCACTGAATCCACTTTCTTTGGAGCGAAATTTGTTCGCTTATCGTCACTTGATCGTCAGAATCCACAAATCCAACAAATTTGAGTCAACCACAGCTCCTAGCATTCTAGGTGAAACGCATTTATAGTATGACACCAATTTTTCTTTTTCTTTGCCAATTTTTCTAAAATTTTTTAAAGAGTCACTTCGAAATCCCTATGAATGTTCAGCAAAGCCAAACCATTCAGCCGCTTCTCTTCCGTTCTGTTGCGTAAATAATTTTTTTTAAATCTTCTCTTGTCTCTAAGATATGATTTGGTCACTCTTTTTTAAAGACTTCAGCAATATTATTTAATTCGACTTCACTAAGATCGGCATATTTTGCAAAAAACAATTTGAATTTTTGACAGTAATGTTCGATGCCTCTATAACCATGACTCCAACTCTTCTTTGGATCTTGTTCTCCATTGCATCCTTCTGTAGCAATTGTCATAGCTTTTCTCGTTGCCATTTTCATAAATTTTCTATAGAAATTGTCAAATTATGCGGAGGGTAGCATGCAGCCACTTATGTCTACCTAAGACTCAGTATCAGAAAAAAAAGTAGAGCGCATCCTATCGGAGAATGGCTAATGAATGAATATCATTTATCGAAATGTTTCTGACAGACGTAATAAAAGGGATGTTCAACTGTTCGATTATGAGCATGGCCAAAGCCGGATAGTCACAAAGCAGATGTACGCTAGTTTCGTCATCCCTAAGACAGAGTCACATGCTGTTTCTGAAGAGAAACATAGCTTTTTTAGATGATATGTCAGTCGGTGATGAGGAGTCAGGTAGCCAATGAGCAGCATAAAGTATGACATGCTGAGATGTGCGTTATTTTATGGTGTATGGTAGTTATTTAGCCTGCCATAGTCCAGGATATTGTATCCAGTGCTGAGTGGCGGAACATTTGGACTTAGCACAACTAAGACCACAAAAAGGTTCTGGACCCACAAAGTGAGTTGCTTATTCAGTCCTGGCCAGTTCATCAGCAATTTGTGTCGGCCAGTGAAGAGTTTAAACGTTGATGGTCCACTACAAGCGATGTCCTTCTCTAAATCTTAGCGACTAGGAAAGAGAACTGAGCAGCGACTGCCCGATTGGGTTGCAGAATACCGAAATATGTCCGCCTTCTTATAAGTTTATCTTCGGCTTTTCTTTGTACTTAGTTCAAGTCGTTGCAGTAATATAATCAAGTCACTATATTTACAAAGCCTTCCAAAGAAGCATCTGATACCCCATACAAAAAATATTCGTGTTATATATGTATTAAAACGTGGCGTTATACCGAAGCTAACCTTTTTTTCTTGTCATTTATAATACATATAACATTAAACTCTATAATTCCTCATTATTCTGCATTACATTTTAGTTGCCTTTTATATAGTGTCTGAACGGCAAACGATTATTGAGTGGTTGGGCTTTATAAACGAATCAAACAAATTAAAGTGTTCCCACAATTCTGAATAATTTATATTTACATTTACAAGATGGGTGCACATTTGTCTAAGTGAATTCAATGCATATGTAGTTGTCTTCCTGTACTGGTTTCAGGATGGCAGCAAACTTGTGCAGATGGTTGAAAGCTGTGGAGTTAGCTCACAGGGTGTCATGAGCTGCTATTAAAAGTGCATTCATCTTTAACCTATCTTTAACAACTGGTTTTCTGTATGAAGACGCTTGGTACGCCTATTTTGTGGGATCTTTACTAGGCTGCATAATCAGACCCCCGTGAAATACATAATGTGTGTAAATACCATAATGGAGGAGGCATACGTTCTGAAACAATATGCTGCTTTTGTTAAATTATATAATATTAAACATATTGACATCATTTGTTCATATTAAAACAAGGATTTTGAATATGTCAGCTTTTATATTAAAATTATTTAAGTGAATGATTTACATTATTAATAAAATGTAATTCAGATACTGAAGTATTTTCGAGTTAGTTGTACAGGGCGCGGCATTCAGTCTGCGCGAAATTGAGACTGTAGTGATCCTATCGTGGCGGAAGTAATACTAATCGACAGGCGTGGTTCTAAAGTCGTAGTTCCTTCCATGTCAGTCGAGGAGCGTTCGTTTGGCGTCGAGGCCTACTTTTGTTTGGCCTCGTTGTTCCTTTTTAACGATAAAACCTATATTCACTTGAATGGAAGCGTTGACAAACAGTACATGCGCTACTGGGCTGCCACAAATCAACGAGACTTTTAAAAATACCTTTGCATTCACCTAAAGTCACAGTGTGGCGTGTAATTTTCTCAGCTGGTATTATTGGACCGTGGTGCTTTTTAAGAAAATGAGATCACAGTGACAGTGGACTCAGATCGGTATTTGAACTTGTTTCACCACTTTACGAATTGGACTTGATACCAACAGGACGGAGCAACGGCACATACTTCAAGAGCATCTCAATAAGGTGCAATTTGGAGTGGCCAGCCCGCTCCCCCAATTTGACTCGTGCTATTTTTTTTTTAGTTGGGTTTTTCTAAATCTCTGAACCCAATAGACCATCAATATCCGTGCAGAAACTGCCAACATACCTGCTGATATGATTGTAAGGGTCATTATAAATGACAGTAATTGGCTTCTTCAGTGTATGGTCAATGGGGGGAGGGGGGAGCATCACCAGTCTGAGATGATTTTTGAAACTGTTTAAAAGAAAACTTTAGATATTGAACCAACATTATAAAAAATAAAATAAAATATGCGTTTTGAAAAAAGGAAATTGTGCTGCCGCACCCTGTACAATGGTTCTACTTTAATTTTACACTCTTATTATAAAGAAAAATATTATATCATCCAACACAAAAAGAAAAAAGAAAAGAAACCCAAATTTGTAAATGTGTTAAAAATTACTTTATATGAAAAATGAGAAAAGTTTCGCGTCAAAAGAAAAAAAAAAGCCCCCATTGAAGAAGTTATACATTTATACAGCAACAAAGACTATAAAAGTTTTTAATTATGGCATATATAAATAGTAGAAAGGTTTGAGAGATTACCCAGAAAACCAGATATTTAGTAAAACAAAACAATTTAAGAAGTTAAAATTGCAGCAGTGACATGTCGTGTACGCTACATCATAAGCAACAATGGCAACCGTATCTACATATCTACTCATAGATACATATATGTAGTAATGTAGATACATTTCGAAAAACTACAAGTTGAACTTCAGCGTCAATGTTAATTGTTGCCCACAAAAAAAAAAAAATAAAATAAAATAAATATGTGAAAAATAAACTAAAAACTTTAGTTGCATGCAAAACCATTCATGTGGTTGACTTTTCTTCGTTTAATCTATTTCTCTTACTGAATCTTGCTAGCAGGTTTGATGTATGCACATCCAAAAGATACAAATGTATCTTATGCAATGTCGACTTTATAGCAGCTGTCGTAAGTATTGTACTACCATACATATGGAACGTAGAAGTTTCAGCATTTAACAATTTTAACAAGCTCTAGTTATTATTTGGTATTTCAACAAAATCAAAAGTTTATTCTTTAGTTGATTTACTGAAAATATTTAAAACTATTGCAAAACTGAATTTGTGTTGCTGTGCAGCTTTAAAACTAATTAAACTGCTTGTTAACACTTATACGCCTAGTATGCTAAAGCGTGACTTGACCATACCATAAGCCATAAAGTCATGTACAAAAATATACCTACATATATAAACCGAAATATAAACTACTGATTGCATTCTCAGAGTTAGCCATGGCAATTGTATTGCACTCGACAAATTTTTATAGCATGTTACGTGTAAATTTTTATGATTGAAACATATAACAAAAATTTTTACACATTTTACAAGCTGAGAACATGAAATGCAAAGCCATAAACAACAACAATAAAAAATACAAGAATAAACATTAACTTCGGTGGAAACGAAGCTTTAATACTCTTTACATGAAATAGCACAATCAAAGAACCAAAAAAAAAAAGTATTTGTAAAACATAAAAATAAACAAACGTAGAATAGTTCATACACGTATATAAAATGGCCTCCAAGTAGGCCCGTTAAGCAACTCTTTAGTCTGGGTTGTTGCAATATCTCCACATTGCATTCCTAGCTTAGATTGGTTGCAATAAAAAAGTTATTCATACAAAAGCATTAAAATGAGCAATGGATTTGTATTGGGGCTACCCTAATATTCGCTAGGGAAAAGGTGTTAGTCATACGTTAGGACTAAAGAGTTAGATCATCGTTAGGGAAAAGGAGTTAGCCAATCGCATGAAAAAACCAAAAAAACAAAAAAAAATCTAATTTAATTTTGTTGTATTTATGCTGTTTATAAAAATTGTCCTTGGACCTTGGTATTCGAACCATGACGTAAACGGCGCTGAACACAATTTCTCTCTATCTTAGCTGCTTCGGCTAACAAGAACCCAAGACATCAAGTTACCCAAGCATAAATGCTATCTCATTGACTGTCGACGCAAAGACTTGAATGTGGTGGTAACTTGCGTATTTTAAGCGGTTCGATTATGCACGACGACGCACGAAGTGCAACGAGTAAATTATGCTTACATGCGGTTGTTGTTCTAATTAGTATATTAGGTGTTGCGGCGCTGCTAACCTTTTCGCTAGCTAAGGTCTAACGACTTAGGTAGTTAGGTATATTGTTAAGACTAGCGACTAGTAGTTAGCGAATCGTTAGTGCACTGGGACCTCGATATTACATACAAGACCAATATATATACAAAAATTTTTTTGTGCAAGACATAAAATTGAATCTGCTAGTTTTGAAGGTACCAAAGCTTAAATACTGTTTTCACTAGATGTTTGCTCCGCCAGACCGAAATTTAGTTATGCTTTTAAATTTTACAAAGCTTGCTTAGATATAACTTATTTTAATATAATAAAATATATTGATATACTCGCATGTATGTATTTGACACGAATTGCGTATTTTTGACTGTTGTGGATGGAATAGATGGTTGGGGCTAGTTTTGTTGACTATAATATAATTATAAATAATTTCTAATTACTAAAAGAATACGAATTTGTGTGGTTTTAATCACACGACCTCTGGGATTTTAGTCAGCACGCTAGACCGATGAGCTATCGTGGCTATAGATTATATCTGTTTTAAAAGAAATTACTTAAATTAAAACAACTTCAATTCAATAAATTACCTAAATTGTAAAATGTTTTTGTATTGGTGGTGTTACTTCTAGTGGTCACAATCATTTTCACTAGTCTAACTATTCTGGTTATGAAACGTACCCACTAACAAAGCCATAGTTTAAAGATTAACGGAGTAGCAGGACTTAATGCTGCTAAAGCATATATATAATTTTTATAGAGTTCGCCAGGATTTCTCCTGTCTGTTACATACATTTGCACAAACTTAATACACCTTTACACCGTATGCGTACAGGGTATAATAAAATAAAACATGTACTATATTTTAATAACACCGCACAGCAATACGAGGGCAGTTTTGTAAGTCAATACAATATTTATAAAATTGCAGATAATCATTGGAAGGCTGTGTTACTTACACTCTTCACTCATTTTGTGACCAGTAATTTTATTTTGTCACAAATATTTTGTAACACCCAGCAGGAGACGCCAATGATAAGACAAGGCGATCTAGCCATGTTCGTCTGTCATCTGTATATCAGTCTGTCTCTCCGTGTCTGTCCGTCAATCGTTCTATAAATAGGAAATACAAAAACCCACTTTTATATTTGAAATCATTTTTGCTATACCCTTTTCACTACGAAAAGTAAAGTGGACGCTTCATATGATCCTAGATTTTACAATAGGCTAAGTTAGCGTTTAACGCATACTATTGTGGGAGCGCTTAACATCTAGCTTATATCAACGCAAAAATCCAATACATGTTCCTAAAAGCGTTCACTAGATGCCATCAGCAGCAACTTTGCCATTTGGTTTTTTCTTGGCTCTCTCGTTCTTCATTTTTCTCTCTCTGAACAGAGATAAGTTTACTGAGATGGTAACTTTAGTGATTGTGACACACCATATATACAACTGGCAACTCTGAAATTTGACAGCTGGCATCAACGATTGTTCCGATTATTAAAATTAGAACGCTACACAATTGAACAACAAAATGAAATGAGTGCCGATTTTTCGAAACAAAGCACCTTCTCACTTTCATCTGAATAGGTTCGTCAACAAACAAAATTGTCGAATTTGAGGCGCAAAAATCCATGAGAAACAAAAGTATCCACAGCGAGCATTTATCTGGTGTGGATTGTGGTCAGGTGACGTGATTGGGCCTAACATTTTTTAAAATCATAACGGAAATGTAGTGACTGTGAATGACATTCGTTACAAGAACATGATAATGGAGTTCTTGTGGCCTCAACTGTACGTTATGAATCTGGAAGACATTTGGTTTTAGCAGGATGGCGCTATCTGCCACATCGCGCATCAAACAATCGATTTATTGGAACAATGATTTCCAGACCGAATTAAATCGTGCACTCTTTTTTGGATTCGCCAGATATGAATTTGTGCTGGCTCAAGGAAATTGGTACATTGATAATTTTCTTTTTGACATGTACTTCTCAATGCGAAAAGATAATTATCACAAGTTTTTTTATTTTTTTTTTGTTTTATTATACAGCTACAAGCTCTCATCAGCCATTGTAAATTTTTGCTTTTCATGAGATCTCTGTGTAACTGTATTTGTAATGTAACATTCTTCACATTAGTCACTAAACAAAATTTACTTTTTCTCTTACGCTATCGGTTTAGAGAGTTTATATAAGCATTGTAAAGAAACCATTAACTATAATTTGTAAGACATAAAATTCAAAATATATTGTACTTATTGATTGCAGGTTTTGCTAAGAAGAGTCTTTCATTGTTCTAAAACTTTCACAACTTATGACATTGATTTTTTAAACTACCCAACAAATAACAGTTCTGACATGTGAGCTAAAAATATAGAGTAGTACTGAAAATGCCACTTGATCCAACTCGACTCGACTGGCATGGTATTACATACTTATATAGAACAGAAGTGCAGCGTTAATGTTGTCCTTCTTTTTGCCAGTAACTTTTCTTAGGCTTTAAGTTTATAGTTGCTAGCAACCAAAACTAGTAAACAATAAAGTCAACCGGAACCAGAACCGCAACCTATAAAACCAAAGGAACGAACAACTGTAGTCGTCGCCATCGTACACTACAACTAAAACATCGAAAGTCAACGCCAATTTAAAACTTCCTGGCCAAGGATTTCTTGCGGCCACTGGGCATCTTTTATATGTTTTCCTTCCGCTACAACTGCTGCTGTTTCTGTTGCCGTTGCAGCTGCAGCTGCTTTACCTTGTTTATTCTTGTTGATTTTTATACTTACAACATAAAGTTTCGAGCACACACAAAAGGTAGCCACCAACGCCTCCGCCAACGTCCTGAATATTGTAAATTGTTAAAGGTGTTTGCCTTTCGGGGTAAAATTTAATGGAAAATGAAATCGTTTAAATAATTTAAGTGACTGAACAGCTTGCAATTTAAGCATTCGAAGCATACTAGAATAAAGAAAAAGATACAATAGCTTCAAGTAAAGTAAAGTAAAGGAATCGATTAAATTTCATGGGTGTACTTACTTCAATAGACTTACACAACCCACTGATTACAATCTATTATTGGAATTGTTGTTGTTGTTGTTGTTTATTTTCATTTTTGCACTTGCCACAAATGTTTTCGAAAATGCCAGTATGTGTGGCATGTAAGAAAAATATTTGTATTTCATAGCAGCAGCAGAAGCACAATCTGTTCATCGGATCAGTATCTGTTGTACATAATTTGCTCCCAAGTGTTTTGGAAAATGTTGGTTCTTCGTCTGCAGCGTTGCGTTTCGTTGCGTTGCGTTGTAATAATCACTCTGATGAGTATGTTTGCAATCAAAAGTTATTCTAAAGTAAAAATGAATAATGCTGCCGGCATTATATGTGAATTAATTTGAAGTAAATTATGTGCACATAAAATGCATTTGCATTAATTATATGGCATAGTGTAATCATTTGGATCAATGTTATATAAATTATATTAATGAAAAATGAACGTTTCTAAAAATTTTAATTTGTTCTAAACTATTTATAGATAGATAGAAGGAGTGCAGACGCCTACATCAATTTATTTATTATACTGCATTGACTATCAGTTAACATAAAATCTAAAAACCTGATAATGGATGGCACTTTTGTAAGCGGTACTAGGTATTGGGAACATAAATATGACCCGATCGATACGTTTCATCAAATTTATGAAGCATATGCATAATTTATGGGTTCTATAATGTCTCCAAGGCTTAGACATGTGCGCTTAAATAAGACATCTGAAGTTTACATAAAAATGTTAACTTAATCGGTTAGATGGTTAGAGTGTATATAGCTAATAGATATAAGTACATACAACATTCATTTTAAAAAATATTTATATGTAAGTAGACAAACGTTCACACCATTCTTAATTCCCTTAAACAAAACATGTTAGCTTGATTTTTGTTGAACAGCTTGTAAAAAGGAACAGGAACGAATGTAAATTTTTTCTAAAGTATTGCATGATCCCTCTCTCAGCTTTCTCAATTTGCTAAAAAATAGCCACAAAAAGTCAACGTGAGTGACGATATAGAAATAAGCAACAGATGAAAATGTGCAGCTTTGGTTTGGCGCCGCTGTATACACACAATGAGAAAGAAGAAGTTAATTTGTCCATCTTCTCATTTAAATCTTTCTATGTACTTTTAGCCCATCTTAGAACAATACTATATAATAATGTAGCGTATTCCGCATAGCTGCTCTCTGTTTTGTTTCTTTCGGTTTCTTGGCTTTCAGTTGAAAGAATAGAGAGACAAATATTCTCCATCTCACATTGTAGAGCAAACCTAAAGAAGAGGAATCAAATAAATATTAAAACACTCACCGAAGCTCTAATACCATTCACACGAAACTTTAAATAGTATTGTAATACATAAAAGTGGGGGTTTAAATAGGGGGTGGCACACGCTCACAAGTGTATGAAGCAATGTAGTAGATGTGTAAGATGCCGCCATATCGAATTTAAAGTTGATATTGACGTTTTCCATACAAATGCATAAAAGTGAACTGGGTTTATATGGGACTACCGTAAAAAGTGGGCGGGTACGCCCCTTTGTATATGTCTATGAAGCGGTTGTCCATTAAAATCCACAAAATCAAATTGCAAGCTAATATTGATCTAAATGATGGATTTTTTCATAAAAAACACAAAATTGCACGGTGGGTTTGTATGGGGGCGACACCAAAAAGTGGGCGGGCCACGCCCAATTGTCTATGTATGTTTAGCGGCTGTCTCTTAAAAGGCACCATACCGCATTTAAACCTAAAATTGACTTTAATAATAAAGTTTTTCTTACAAAAAGTCAAAAGTGGACCATAGGTTTGTATGGGAGCTACCCCAAATAGTAGGGCCACGAAAAAAAATTAAATTGATCCCCAAAAATTTCACTACAACATACAGACGGACAGACGGACATGGCTAGATCGATTCGTCTAGTCGAGCTGATCAAGAATATATATACTTTATGGGGTCTACGATGGCTCCTTTAATGCGTTACAAACTTTCAGACAAACTGATAATACCATTTCACACTATGTGTGATTTAGAGTGGGCTGTGGGCTGAGTGGGCAAAAGGAGAGCACCCAAAGTGTGACTGTATATGTCTGTTTTGCACTGCGAGATATTTAATGCCAATCTTTTTGAGTCACAATAATTTGTACAGTGTACCAAAATACAATACCAAAGCAAAGTAACTGATTCAAATTTTTGATTCTCTTTACCATCAAGCAGCCGACTTCGGCATGCGTTCGTTCGTAACTGTGCGAGAGCACGAATGTGTTCGACCTCCCAGGGCTATGGCTGGATAGTGTTGATTTAAAGGCGAAAGCGTTTTCCGTGACATTCTTGTATTGTTGATATTTTTATTATTCGGTAATTTTAAGATAAAAGGTCAAATTTCGACCACTTGGATAAGTGTATTTTATATATTGTAGAAAGTAGTTACACATACAACCCGTACATCTTTTAAATTTTACTTAAATCTACTTATTATTGTTAATGTTAGCTTTTTCATATAATTGATGCATTCTTTTATGTATTGTACAATACAATATTTTGCTGTGGCTATTGTTTATTAAAGATATTTATTTGGCACATATTGTTATTACAACAAAACATTGCAACAAATTGCTGCCAAGTTGGCCAAGCATAGTTGTCGTTACAGTGCTGTCAACTTGTTTGAAATGTTAATTAATAAAATTATGAAATACGCAGCAAAGTTAAACAATCTCATGAATTTTGCATTGCCATGGCATTTGAAGTAAGTATTTGCTTGTTAGTTTGCCAAAAAAAAAAAGCAGAATAAGTTATCTCAAACTGAGAGCCTGCGAAATGTGAAAGCGTAAGTTGCTAGGCAACATAAGACAAATAAACAGACAGTCGGACATACTAATCTATTCAGTCTATCTGTCAGTCTGTCTGCCTGTTGTAAGTGTCACATTTAGCTGTCATCGGAGTTATCCGTGTCGTCGTTAGGACAATAAAAAGCATTCCTAGTATATGGTTGACATTTGCGATATGAGGTTATTAAAATTATTGTGGTACATGATGTGATTCTGAGAATAAAAGTTAAAGCTAATGTGTGTTCGTAGTGGCTTAATACACACAGATACACTTTATCGAAACAAAAAGTTGCTTGTAACAAGCATTTGCATTGTGGTCTACAATTGTAGCAGTAACCAGAAATAATTGATAATATATATCATGTATATATCTTATTGTATTTTATGCAATATGAAATAAGATAATTTTGATTGGTAAATGTAGTATCTAAATAGCATAAATTTGTAAGTCAGTGATTCGGCCAATTAAAGTTTTGTGGTATTAATTAGAATTCAGTGGTAATAGCAATTAGTCAGCAATAAATGACAACTTTATCAACGATAAAGCTTTAAGCTTTTTGTGGTCTCCATTTGTATATTCACAATGCTCATCAATATTATAGTTGAGATTATTAGGTGAGCAGTATAATTCAGATGGCGGAAAGCACATAAATATGTACATACATATGTACGTACGTGGCACGTTGCACGTGGGCTACCCTTTAAAGTAGAGTTGGCATAAGAAGGGCTCAGAAGACAAAGTAGAAGACAGGCAGCTATGCCTGTCAAGTACCATGAAGCAACAGACCTCAGAGATTATAAGTGCTAGAGACACTTGTGTTTTGCTTATTCATACGCAGATCAAGTTTAAAATTTTTTTCCTTTTAGTTTTTGAAAACATTTTCGTTTAATTTTGCTTTAAAATTTTTAATTGTACATAAGCCGTACTAATTTTTTATCGGTGAAATAGTTGCCATTCAAATGATTTGTAAAACTGTGCAGACATTCCCATGTAATCGCAGCTCTTTGTGGTATTTTTTAAGTTATTTGTATATTTTGAGTACAAATAATATTTCGTCAATAGTAAGAATTTCAGCAATAATTTAATTAACTGTTTGTACCCAAAGGCACAAGTGTATAGTAAGCTTGTGTGAATGTATATAACAGGCAGAACGAGGTGTGGTTGATTCTTGATTCATAGTATCGGAAACTGAATAGATTTAGCCATGTCCGTCTGTCCATTTGGATATATGAAAGAACACAACTCAGGAGCTTCGTTTATAAAAGCTAGAGACAACAAACTTGGACAGTAAGATTTTTCTTGAATGTACGTAGATGTCTTATATTCATTTTTCGTTTTGTGGTACGTCAGAACATCCACAACGCCTACAAAATAATACGGTCATTTGACCCATAAATGCACACTTTTCTAGGCTGCAATACCGGATAAAAGTATTTTTCCTATTTTGTTTTCTTTTTATTTTTAATGAATTCATTTCTTTTTTTAAAAAACAATTTAATATTAAATATTAAAAAATAATTTTTCATTTTGGGATTCAAAATTTCAAAGTACGGACGGACTTTGTATAGCATTAGTTTTTTCTTAGAAAGTGACTTTGCAGAAAGTAATGTAGGCCTGCAATGTACCAAGGTGTTTTTCAAGCTTTTCAAAGATTATTTAAATCAGTATGAAGTGGGCGGGTCACGCCCGCTGATAATTATGTGAAGTGCACTTCCATAAAAAGAGATCATGTCAAATTTCAAGTTTATTTTGACTCTAATGAAAACGTTTTTCCTACTACATTCCAAAAAGTGGATGGAAGGTTTGTACGGGGATTAGCTCTAAATATACTGTTCAACTACATTGATATTGATATGTAAACCGTCGGTCCAAACGAAACAATAAAATTTTTTTTCATACAAAAAAATTAAAGTTTACTACTATTTGTATGTGGGTTATATAAAGAGTAGGCGTGGCATATGAGTTTACATATGTACTCTATTTAACCGGAAAAAATTATGTCTACGAGTGTGCCGGGTTTCTTATTCGACTTGCCAACAAAAAATTGTTCTAGTAAACATTTTTTTAGCTTTCGAGTGTTGTTCAAAATAAAACCTACGAAATAATTGCCATTGTGAATAGTTTTGTGACTGCTTAGTCTGATAAAGTTTACTTAAGCAAGAAAGCTGATAATTTGAAAGCCGTAAACTTCGTTTCTTAATTAAAAAACCTTGTGTTCTAAAATTTTTAAGTGAATTGACAACTGCTGTTGCTATTACTTGTTTTTATCGGTAAAATAGTTGTCATTCGCATGTCATCGTAACATTTTTCCGACATTCACATGTAGTTGCAGAAACAGCGGTTTGTTGCTATTTTTACTTCTACTGTACGAAATTAATGCCAAGTTCCATATATAGTTTGTGTCAGTATACTGATTTGGTACTGATAAAGGAAAGTAGTGTAACTCTAAAACTTTACATATTTGCCAATTTTCAAATTGTTTCTTACAACACTGCACCAGATCAAATGATCAATATTTCTGTTACTGTAACGAAGAAATTATCTGTTGAAGAAATGAAGAATATGTGTACAAGGCATAATATCTGTATCGCTAACTTTGCAGGCAGCGATCGAACAATACTGTTTTTTTATGAATTTGGTTTGTTTACAAAATGATATTTTATTGCTCGGAAGCTATGCAACACTATGATCAACAATGCTAGCGTTAAATTGCATTTTTTTAATATCGATAAACAGAGTTGTACTTAGTTTTGAAAAGAAACAACCGTTAGGTAAAAACTTTTGAACAGAAGATTCCTCTTAACTATCCATTCTATTCCATTTATGTGCGGAGAATTTTAAATAGGTTTAAAATCTTTACATTTCAATGAAAAAAATGCAACGCTCTCGAATGATACTCGCATATTATCGATGTAAATATTATGCCATAATCATTTATTCGTTTTGTTTGAAATCAAATTGAAACTAAAATGCATTTCAAATGCACTTCATTTAATATGTTAATAAAGTATTTGCAGCAAACCTAAATTCGGCTACAATGCTGATACTACATAGTCTCTTTTCACCGTTTTTTTTTACTTAACTTGCTATGCTTGAGATATGTTTTTGTAATTCTGTGCGCTTGCAGTTTTTATTTGCAGTACGATTTAAGACTTCGTTCAGATATAGATATATAACTACTTCGCTTGTCTGTCTGTCTGCCTGTCTGTCTCTCTGTTTGTTTGTTTAACATCTAAATCAATTATATATCAGCTCAATGCTGAAAACTTTTTCCACATGTCTGATATGGTATTTGATGGGATGAAAATAACTAAATAAAAGCGCAAAAACTTTTGCCTTCTAGACGTGCATAAGAATTCCATCAGCATGCTGAAGTCTTGCTTCTTACACGTATATATATGCCACGGAACAATACTTGTAGATGTATTTGTAAGCGTGGCATTCCAGGTATTTCCTTAGTAGTTTTATTCACGACAACATGTCGTATGCGCAATATTTGTTGTACTGCATTTGCATGCCACAATGCTGAGCATTTGTAAGGCATTAAAATTTTTTTATATTATTATTTTTATAATTTGTATGCAAGTAGCTTTATTATTAGTTGCTTCACATATGACTTCATTTGTTATACTCTGCGCACGTAGTGTGAATAGCATTATAATTTTGTTACAGAGTTTGTAACGCATTAAAGAAAGCATCGGATACACTATAAAACGTATATACTTATATATTCTCGATCAGCTCGTGGTGGCGAATCGAACTAGTCATGGCCGTTTGTTACGTGTCTGTGTGTCCAGTCTCTCATTTTTTAAGATATCAATCTGGTTCTGCTGAACGATCTGGTTCATGCTGGACCATGTCGGGCCCATTTTTAGGTCCACCGCTGTTCTATTAACTATTAACTTATCTTAGTTAGTATCAACTTGAAATTTGATGATGTGAGTTCTATTGGACGGAAGCTTCACATACTTAATAATGGTGTTGCTTTTCCACTTATAAAGATAGGCCGCATAACGACCAACCCCCCACTTTGTGGTTCTTGTAGGTAAAATTGTCTTATTTTTGAGTTAACCTTCTTAAAAATGTGGAAAAGGCGTCAAATTATCACTAGAGCATTAAAAGACTTGAAAGAATTTTGTTAGATGCTTGTGAAGAGTATTGAAACTACGGTTCTTGTTCTTGTTTACTCGTATGTTTATGCAGCAGCATTGCATCCTGTCGACGCTGACAGCATAATAATATTTTTATTGTTGAATATTTTGCTGATTATCGTTGCCATATGCAGGCAAATTAATTTACATCTGTGCGGTGAGTAGAATGTAGAAGATATTTATAGTTTCAATTGATATTTTCATATTGTCAACGCAATATTGAACAGCATTTTATAATAATAACAACAGCACAATGAATTTAGTCTATAGCAGAAGATTGTATTTTACATATAGAAGATGTTTATAGAATTAATGCTTTCTATATGGCAAATATATGTTATAACAAAAATAGAAAAATTTTTCAGAACTATGTTTGAGAACGATTTTTCTCCTCTGCAATGGGTCACCATCAAGTACAAGTAAAGCAAGAGTACTAAGTACTTACGTACTGAGAAAAGTATGCCGTAAATGATTGTGCTATAATGAATTATTGGTTCTTCGCCATGCCGTTCGTAAAACTTCGGTAATTTTGTAAGTTATAACATTTACCAAGAGATGATTCCATAAATTCTTCAGAATCGGAGAAGGTTTCATTATAGTAATGTCTCACAAAATTAAAATGTTTTACTAACAACTATTCCATTCAAGCAACTGTGCACATTTTTATGACAGAAATAATAATTATAAAAATAATATTATTATAGTTACTTAACTTAACTTCCTAAAACAATAAGCAAAAAGTAGTCAGATCGTTTTGTCAATTGTTGTTTTTGGGCACTGAAAATCAAAAAAGTGCTCAGAAATTCAGTACTACCCTTCATTTACCAGCCAGGTGCGAAAATATGATTATGTGACTGAATGCACTGTTAGGACTTCAAGGGGAAAAACACTGTCGGTTGTAAATTAGTAAAACTGATTGACTTTTATTGAAAAAACTATTGAGTAAGGATATATGTGGCCGAGTAATGAAGAACAAATTCAATTGGTGACCTTTCTAAGCTTCTACAAATATTTGGCTACGTTTGTTAGCATTTGCCGTTAAAACAATTTATGTGATGTGTTCCTCAAGGTACACTCACGTGTTAGAGGGTTCATTAAACTAGAACTGGAAACTTTAAACGCCGTGTTTCGCCGTTTGGGTAAAGCGTCTTAAGGCGTCTTCCAGCGGGTAAATGTAAATGCGAAGCCGTGCTCATGTATCATGAGCAGTGCCGATTAATTTCGTTCTCGATAGTTGGCATGTCTAGGTCCCAACTAATAACCGTATTATGCCCAAACCATGGGATATTGCGAATGGAACATAGTGAGTTAAGAAGTACTCCGCTTGGTAGGTGCGTTCTGATCTTATGCATCCTTGCTTCAAGTCACATACGGTTAAATGCTTGCTGCATATCTAAGAAAACGACAGAACTATAGCATTTCTCTACAAAATGGTCTAGAATGTGATGATCTCAAATAGTTTTGAGTATATTGGGAGTCAACTTATCGTTATATAAGTATCAACTCGACGTGGTTTGAGGCTTTCCCAGCTTCAGTACCTTAGTAATAAGTATCAACTAGACGTTCAGGTTTGCCAAGATTCAGTACTTTAGTAAAAACAGTACACTTCCACTGTGAAGCTAGGTGTTAGATGAACAGAAACACACTACTGTACTCTACACACTACACACTACTCTAAATGTGTTATTTCTGACAACGGTTTCTATCTCTGATTTTGACACATATTTCTACACATTCGATTGAGCTAAAATATGATATACGCGTGTACCTTCTTGGTTGTCTAAGTACTGAGGCGACCTAGTGGAAACAATTTAAGCTTGAGGAAATTAACTACACTTAACCACAAGTCCAAAAGTTCAAAACATCAAAGTCATGCTAAATACTTTAAAATTGTGTAGACATAAGTTTTAATGGTTCCTCTAAAATATTTCAAAATAATATTGTTTCCTTGTAGTTCTGAACATAAGCACTTTTTGTATAATTGACTGCAGTATCAAAGTTAAGTTAATATTCTATTTACATAAGGTGTTGTGCTCGAAGGAAGAAGAGAACTTCTGCTTTGGAAGCACTTTGATTTTGTATCTATTGTGCTTAGAGTTACGTAAGTAATACTAAAACATTCTCTCAACGAACTTTGAAAGAGTTTAAACTCAATTTGCAATTTCACAAATTGTTCTAAACTTTTAACTATGACAAAAAAGGTCAAAGTGAATAAAATTTATTTTAATGCAATTTGGTTGCAATTTTCCAAAATGTTTCCTGTTAGTTTTATTTTGTGTAAAATATGCATTTTTATAATAAACAATTGAAGCAGAAACCATAACATAATCAAAATCACAAAGTTTGCAATCCAAGCACGTAGCGAAATTTTATAAGCGCACTATTGAGCGATGGCTCAAAGGACGAACAAACGGACGGATTTCGTATGCACACACACACACACACACACACACTCTTATATAGAATGGTAGTGACACTGATGCAAACCAAGCACGTAATTGGCTATTAAAAGCAACAACCAACACAAGAACAGTAAAAAGCATTAAGCCAAAAAAAAAAAAAAAAAAACAAAAAAAAAGAAGAGTGATATCCTAAACGGTGTTAATTGAATTAAAAGCGCTTTTGTCAGAAAATTGGCTTAAAATAATGGCTAACATAATTTCATCGCGAACACACACACAAACACACTTACAATAGAATTAACACACAAACATTCAAACAGCTGAACAAAAAATCAAGGAAAAAACATTAAACATTGGTGGGAACGACACATTAATACGCTTCGCGTTCCTTACGTTTCAAATTGAGAGTTATAGTCTAGTTATAGCCTAGTTAATGCAAATAAATCTCCGAACAACTATATGGATTGCTAACGCTTGCGACTACCTATGTTGCTCCAGGAAATAGGATTTCGCAACAAAAGTTCCAGCAGGTTTCCGACGGTCTCGGCTGCAGGTTCCTTGCAGGCGGAGACTTTAATGTCAATCCTAAATGAATTAGAGTTTTAAAATGCATACAGAGCATGAATCTAAATAGCCACTCATCTGGCGAAGCAACGTACTGTCCTACTGATCGCCACCCCCCCCCCCCCTCTACTCACAGACTTGACGACCGAAAGTTACCTGTACTCGGATCACTGTGTAGAGTCTGTAGTTATCAATGTGCCAGTCAATGCATTAAAAAGGTCTCAAAATTTAGTCCGGGAAAACAGCAACCTGACGCTTTTTCGATCATGGTTGGAGGAATCCGGTTCATGCAAACCCAAACAGCTTAATTCAATGCTTGCTGAAATAAGCAATGAAGAAGTTCGAACCATTCTTGCTCAAGCTAAGCCTAGTAGCGTGTAGCATAGCCTCTGGATCGGTACGAGGTATCTCAAAATGCTAAATAAGAGGAGATCCCCCACGCAAAACCCAAGCGAAATACATATGGTGTAGGTCGAGTGAAGAAAAAGCTTAGGAATTCGCCAGTCACATAGAAACTACGTTCACTCCTTCTAATTTCTGCTCGCAAGCGGATAATGAAGATACCCTAGATTTCATTTATGCACAAGCGATTCATGGTTTACCTAGTCATGTCCCCATGCATATAACGGCGATCTATAATATCATCTTAAGACTCAGCCACTTCCCTGCTCAATGGAAGTGCGCCGAAATCATCATGATTGCCAATCCTGTTAAGCAGGAGCACAAGCCATGCTTCTATCGTCCGACTAGCTTTGCTGAGAAAACTGTCCAAAATTTTCGAAAAAATAGGTATTTCTAGGTCGAGTAGTGTCACTGCTGGACGAAGTTCTCATGATTCCCGACTACCAGTTCGGTTTTAGAAGACGCCACGGGACGCCTGAGCAATATCATCGCTTGGTTCATTTAATGGAATATTGGAGTGAATACAGAAAAATCGTCTCATGCAACATTCACAATGGGACACACCAACCGAGTTTGAGGATAAGATCCTGCTGTACCAGACTGCAATAATAGCTGGTGATCCGTTTACAACTCTAATGTGAATATCCTGCAAAGGTTTCAGTCAAAGCTCCTGCGTAGGCTCGTTGGTGCCTCATACTGTGTCAGACTATGTCCAACGTGACTTACTGATTTGAACTATCAAGGAATCTCACGACTACCACTATGCGGCGAAACTGCTAGACAACTGCCTGCAACTGAGAAGACTAAAGCGCCTCGACCCCGGTATCTTTGCTTCACTAGCCCAGAGGAGTGATTTTGATAATGAAACCAACTCGTTTTTCAAGAAATAAACACTGTATAGGATCTACGTTGCCTCCAATTAATGCGTTACAAACAAACTATCAAACTGTTAATGCCCCTTCAAACTAATATAACGCGCGACATAAATGTAAAGTTAATTTTAGAAAATTAACTTAATACATGTTCGAATAAATGCCGAGAATATTTGAAATAATACTAGAACTTTAGTATGGAAAATTTGTTGAAAAATAAAATTGATTATTTCTTTTCCGTTTTTTTGTTGAAAATAATCCCAGCAAAATGCATTTTTCATGTTCAATGACTGAGCTGCAGGAATTACTTGAATGCACGCGCAGGATTTTCAACTGCATTGCCACAAATACGAGCACATGAACACATAATATACATAAACTCACAGATACTCACACACACACACACATATACAAGTTCACAGTGTGCGAAAGGCAATTGATGAGGCTTGCATAACGCAGTACACGCTCCTATTATTAAACACGTAGAAGTATGTAATAATAATCAAGCGGAAACTCGTCCACAACATCCAATGCAATTGTGCGAAAAAGTTAATAACAATAATATCGTGCTAGTAAATAGAACAAAGCGCATTTAATCCGATAGGAAACACAAAAAATAATAAACTCAGAACAAAGCGTAAAGGAATTACGTAAAGTACTTCAAGCAATTGCTGCAAAAAAAAAAAAACTTCAGAGTCGAATTATATGCGAAATTCAATTGAAACTTAAAGCGAGCGAAAAAAATTTAATCAAAAGAAATTGTGCGCTTTGGTAGAAACAACACTTTGATACCCTACTTGAGCGCTTCAAGGGAACATTAGTTTGCTGTGAAGCTACAGATGGAAAATTAAAAAGAAGAGGAACGTTTATAATCAATAAAAGGGAACCTTTAATACTTTTCACACGCTTCTATAAAATTACTGTTAGTGCCAGTTGTGGTTAATAACAAATTTGCAGAAATCTTCACAGTCTTGATCTTTCCAACGCATGCTTGGTCGCCTTTTCGGATGTTTTACACCAATTAATTTGTGTTTGAAATATATGTGCTGCAGTCTGGCTGGACTATGTAATCCTCCATACGCAGTATCCGATTACAGCTGGAGTGGAATTATCAGCGTCTTATAGATTTTTACTTTCGTACTTCGAGTTAAAAGTACGAACTTCTTATTCGTTTGCTGAGCCCATAGTAGCATCGTGAGCGAACGTGATTATTCGCCTGATCTCCATGCTGATATTGTAGTTGCTGATATTGTTATTGGGGACAGACAAAGTCCTCCGCAACACTGAAGTTGAAATTATCCATATCACAGCCCGTCCAAAAATATTTGCGACTAAGTATTTCACCTTGTCCTCGTGCACCGCTAGACCCACGAGCAGTGACTGTTTCTCAATCTCCAAGAACGCAATGCTAAATGCAATGCTAATAAGATTAGACATCACCCTGCTCGAAGAGGTTCTTTCTGACCTTGACATAGTTTGTGTGTGATTTGCATGATATACGAATGATCTTTACTGGAATACCAAGCTCAGATAAGGTGTGGAAAAGCTTCCTTCTTATCGGCTACTCGAAAATGATCATATAATCGATGAATAGGTGGAGTGTGTCTTTTTTGTACTTACGGGTTTTCTCCAACTCTTCTTTTAGTATGAAGCTACACTGATATCGTCCTATTAGTGCATCTGTGTATGGCTCTAACCGTTTAAACAGTACGTTCTTACAGTACAGTAAGAAGACTTAATCCAAGGTTTACGAACACAGCGGAGTCTCATTTCTTGAAGGTAGAACGAAGAATATTGAGACTTCAATCCTTGGGTATGCCTTCATCGGACCATACTTTTCATAAGTGTTGAATAACATTTCATCGGAGCCTGCCGCTTTGCTATTCTTCAGTTTTTTAATTACTGAGTCAACCACGTTATAATCCGGTGTCTAAAAGAGGGCCATCATCAACTGGTGGTACTAAAAATATTTCTCTATCTTATCTACCACCCAAGTAAATTAGAGAAGTTACTTTTCATAGCCTCTGTGCATCTGTAAGCAGCCTTCCGTTTTCGTCATTGCAGAAAGAAAGTCCTTACATAAAACCTTCGGTTAGACGTTCGAACTTTTGATAAAAATGTTGGTGCTTTGTTTCTATTACATGACACCTCAACATCCACATGATCATGCCTTTCTTGGTCTTTTTTTTGCGTCTCAAAAGACTTCTACTCTACAATTGAAATCGCCAAGCACGATTTTTATATCGTGATTGAGCGCTTCGTGGAGACATTGCAGTCGGTCGTAAAACTCATCTTTAGCCTCATCGTCTTTCTCTCCTGTAGGGACGTGCACAAAATTAGGCTAATATTACAAATTGGCTATGAGACCGTGTAGTTTTCAACTAGCCACCGTGCAATTCGTTCTTCCGAGCATGAGAACTATTTATAATAGATATCACAGAACATCTTTTGTGGTGATGTGCAGACTTTGCAGTTCTGGGAGGGTCAATATCACACGTGGATCGTATGCGAGGATTACTCTGTTTCTTTACTGGTAAAATATTTTTTGCGGTTCCCTTTCGCAAAATTAGTTTATTAAGAGACAACTAGAATATTTGAAAATCCAATTGTAAATCATTTGAGTTATATCGCATTATCTCAATTATGACAACAAATAGTGGATTATTAATGTATACATCACATGATTTACTATGTCACATAGTTTTAAACGTTTACATGATACTCTATTTCACATTAAACTGAAGTGTACAAATAGTCAAATAGCAACACAAAAATTGTGGCAAAATAATACCGACTATTCTAAAAACAAGAAAGATACACTTAGCAATTGGCTTTATTTTGGTTTAATATGATTGTATTTATAAACGAGAAACTTAATGCAAATAAGATTGCAAACAGAATTCAACTGAAAGCTAAACATTTTGGTAAAACTATCTACCATAGATTCAGTTTGTTTTCTTTTCCACCTCGGAACTTTGGATGCAGCTTTAAGTTGAAAAAATGGCGCACAAAGCCATTTGCTGGCTATAGTAAAACAAGTTTAATTTATAAAGCGGACTGGACGACAGGATAATACAATAAGTAGAAAAAATATGCTTAAGTCATGTAGTGAAATGTTTATGAAATACTGGAAACGCCAACATTAAACAAAAATAAAACTTTATATCTGCAACTTTGAAAAGGTGAAAGCGAGAAAATCTTGAAAATCTTCATTCGCGCACACTTCAGGCTGGATATATATTACTATTCGTGCTCAGCAATGTACAAGTATGTAAGCTGTTTTGTATCAACATAAATACAACCGGCAGCCGAAGGAGCATCATGTTGCAAGAGATCCAATTCTGTAATCGTGTTGTAAGTCAGGTCAGGCCAGTGCATTTGGCGTGCAAAATCAGATTGAAAGTTTCATGACATTCAATGTGTATTTGGAAGTTATCTGTTGAAAAGTGTACACACAACATCTGGTAGAAATATTAAAGACATTCGTTACTAAATTTTAAATGAAAGTGAAAACTAATGCTTTAAGCTTAAGACGGATTTTGCGCAACTACGAATCAACAACGCATGGAAAGTATGCTCAAATTGGAGAACATGCGGCCAGACTATGATTAACATACGAATACAATAGATATACAGATAGATAGATATCCATAAGCTGTGTGGAGGACTGCTACTTACATATATTAAAAAAAGTGAAGGCATTACGCATTTTATGCTATTTCAAAGCAACTACTTTACTGTACTGTTCATTTAATGACGAATATATAAAAACGTTTTGTGAATTATAAGTGCTTCTCCGAACAACATTGTTGATCTCCATAAAGTCTCCCTAATGGGTTTTGCAAAGATTCGATGAAAATAAAGAGACTATTTCCTGTCATCACAGACACACAGCCAAATAAATGTCTAGATAAACTTGTCTTGTCTTATGAGTTAAAATATTATTATCGTATTACTTTATGCTGGAAGATTGCTTTGACTTCTTTTGACATGTTGCTATTTTTGTTGCTCCCGCTTAGTTGTGTTCTGTTTGAGATGTCTAGTTTGGTGCATAAACCAGTCTAAATTTGAGCGATGGCACGGCTTATGTTGACTTTGACGGAACCAATCGTTTGCAGCTCATTGGCATAACGTTGCGACTTAAGGAAAGCCCGCAAGAAAAAGTCTAACTGGATCAAATCGTACGGTCTCTGTGGACAGTTCTCGTCGCCTCTGCATGAGATAACCATGCCCTCAAATCGTACGTGCAGATTGCATTGATCCATTGTAGCATCAGCTGTGTGGCACGTAGTGTCGTTCTGTTGAAACTACATATCGTTCACATCGATTTCATCTTATTTGTGCCACAATAAATTGGTAATCATCGATCGGTAGCGCCCTGCGTTGATGGTGACGGCGATGGCAATTCCATCGTCGTTTTCGAAGAAATACGGACCGATAACGCCACCGGCTCACAATCCACACCAAACAGTGACTTGCTGTGAATGCATTGCCACCTGGTCGACCTCGTGTGGATTGGTATTGTCCAAAATGCAGCAATTTTCATTGTTCACGAAGCCATACATAATTATCTTTCAGGGCCAGTAGTTTTTAATATTAAATAATTATTTGGAATGACCAGTATCAGGCGCGCAGAATATTCAGAAGCACAATTGCACTTCTTCAAAAAACTACAAAAGAGAACGAAAGAGTTGAATCATATCAACTTTTGTAAACCACGATTGAATTAAGCCATACTCACGGTCTACGGTTTATTTTACAACTTCCTCGTTTGATACGTTTTTTTTTTTTCAAACATGCTCACACTCGAGAGTTGAGAGTGATTATGTTATACAACAAATCGCAGTGTACGTGGCTCCCTCGCTGAATTGCTTCATTTGACGGAAAGTACATATATGAGTAACTATTTACATTTACATTTGGTGCAGTATGTCTTTTGTTGTTGTAACGCTGGACAACAACTCGTGGAAACTTTTACACTCCTTAACCAGAAGTGGACTCTATGAAATTCGTTGCGAGTATGCTGAGGCTGAGTTTCAAACATTAACATTCTTGAAGCCCAATACTGAGATCGATAAAACATTTTGCTACCGAATTTATAAATTATTACTGATATGTCAAACAAATAAAATCAACATGTCCCAAATCAACATGAAATATTAAAATCAGATATTGACTGCCTCGGAATCTCCTACTTAATTCCACGGAGTGGCGATGATCTTACGTTTCGTTGACGTACGGGTGTCTTATTTATAAGCGAATATTACTTCACTTTTCGATGATAATTGACACATTTTGCTTCCAGCTTTTTTCTTATCTTCGTTATTTTTTTCAATGTGACATGTAAGTCATATTTTCCACTTTCCCATATACAGCGCAGTAATTGCATGCATGGGAAATGCATGCACATTTCATTAACCAGATGCCACTCAGCACTTGTCCCTATTTCTGTCTACACATTTATGTAAAGTCTGTTACACAACTATACAACACTTTTTGTTTTTTCATTTTTGGTTATTTGAATAAACTTATAACTAAAGCACTAATTTTTTTAATGTTATATATTGAAGGAATGTCGTTTTGAGAAAATGAGAGGTTCCTTTCGCAAGTCATGCAACCTTCGAAAAAAATCTAGGACATCTAAATTAAAATTTTTTCATCTGAGAATATTATCTATTTTGAAGGAGAATGGATTAAGCATAATTACAAAGCATGCAAGTTATAAGTGAAAGTTTGCTTACCAGGTTTCAGCGCCTATCAATGCTTTCAGTAGCCAATTCGAGCCCTGCCATCTTGTAAAGCTTTTGATAAGTTGGCATCTTCTTTATCACCACTTGCAGAATGGAACACTAGAATGTTGGAATGGGCAGTAAGTCGAGTTACTATGCTCTTTCTAAATTAGCATCTTATTTCGATCGTTGAGCTTATGCCTACATTTAAGCTAAAAAATAAAAATTTTAGAACTAGCTAGTGAGTAATGTAATATTTTTAAACTGTCGCATGGTTTTGTTACACACCTTATATGAGTTAACTTCGCAGGAAGCATCTATGCAAAAGAGTAGACTACAGTTTACGTTGTATCTGAGAAACGAAAGTAAAATGGATGCATAACATTGGTCGGAGTTAGAAATGTTCGTGTTGGTACACTTGTTGTCGATGTTACTATTACTCTTATTTGTTGTTGGTTTGGTTACTGTTGTCGACATACTTACGTTATGTAAAGATACACTCACATACTCAGACACACACACAAAATCAAAACTCTTCTCGCTGCCAAGTAACCAAGTCGTCAGTCTGTTTGCCTCATCCTGTGTGCCTTAAACCACTTCCTTTCAGCTCAGATTACTTCACATTGCTGTGCCTACAACGTACGAGTATCTTTCTGACATATTACTTAGCTGTCTGCTTCAATAGTATATACTGTAGCCATTTTACGCATTCGTTTGCCATAGTATCTTTCAGTTTAGTAGGTGACACCGTTGCGCGTAGGTGTCACTGACTGCTTTCATCGTCATCGTCATCGTGCACAGTCCGCCCGTCTGTCTGTATGTCGTTTTGGTGTACCACTTAGAAAACCAACTGCAATAGAAAATAGTACACCAGTTATTTACTTGGTCGCTCTGCTCGGTTGCTTCTAACAAGGATTTTTCCCGGTTAAATTGAATTATTTGTGCGTTTTGCTTTCGGTTTGCTGTTCAGTTATTCTAGTTAAACATTAAAGTGGAATCCTTCACTGATTGCGGTGCTGGCGTATGAAAGATTCACAACTACTACTTCTTCATCTTTGACTGTTGAATGTGCGTATAGCAGATACTTTTACGGTGTGCCATTGCTCTGACTGCAAAAATCTTTTATGACTTTTATATTCTCTATTCTATATTTTTAAGGCAGTCACTTGATTTCGATTCTCATTCATCGTGTTGTGTTGCCTTTTGTCTATTTATATATATGTTATATTTATACATTCTTTCTCTACAAAGTCTCTTTACATGATATTCCATTTGTATACCAGCCTTGTTAATGCCAATTAACAACAATCCTTATGGGAGTATATGGGATCCTTACAGATACCTTGGGAATTGAGTTGGGAACAGTGTATTTTAGGTAGTTATCTGATTTGTATATTTTCCAAGCGGCGTATCTTCACTACAATTCTTTGGCAATTCCATACTTCAGGAAACCGCCATCAGTTTCTGGAATATATTATTTTTGGTGCCACTTTCTGGCATAGAAGTATACCGTAATACAATTTTGGAAATTGAGGCGGGAAGATGGTAGGTATTTTAGTGCCAACTATTGCTGATTTCATTTCCGTTCCCAAAAATGTACTGGATCATCTATTTAACACATAGTTTTCTTGCCAGGATTGTTCAAGTGCCATATCTTCACTACAACTTGTAAGGATTAAGGCCATACTACGTGATGGTATGCTGAAAAAGTTGTGTTTTGATGTCATTTTCTAGAAAGGATTGGATATAAAAAATCCAAGAAAATGTCAGTTTTATTTTCCACTTCAGTGAAACAAACCAGATGCTTGCAGAGATGAAAGCCAGCTTTATTACATAGGAACACTATTTGTATGATACAATATATTAGTTGAGCAATAGTCAATTACCTGTGATTCAATCACGGCGACTAAAAAATCACTGATATCAGTTGCCGCTCGATATTGTAAATACGGAAAATAGAAATTCTCTGCTATTCGCTTTTTAGCATTTGATGAATTCTAAATTGTGCATATTGAGTTCGCTATGTAGTCCAGATGTCGCATATTAAGTGCGACACCAAAGAATATCGGGGAAAACGGCACGAACTGTATGCGAATTTTTATATGTCATGTATATGTATATGTCATAAATACAGGATGATGTGATGAAGCAATAACTAGAAAGTAATTTTGTTTCTCTTTTGGATTATATAACTGCACATTCTAGCGCTCGCTTGCTACTCGGATCATTTTACACAATGTCTATTGTACCCTCTTTTCCCATTCTCCACTCATCAAGGTACTTGCAGATCAGTCGTTTGATAAAGATTTTTGGAATTTTCTGTTCAAAGCTCGCATAAATAGCTAACGGTATAATAAAAAGAGGGAGTTGCAGACTTAACCTCATATTGCCCGCTTGCTGCTCCACTGCTTCTATGTGTGTGAGTTTGAATCAGTGCCAACATTCGCGTGAACATGTAGGACAAATGCATCTAAGGCTGTCTACTGCTTCAAGTTAAGCGAAATGTAACCCTTTGTCTGAACTTGGCCGCTTTTAATAACTATTATATTTCACTAATGTGCTCGCAATTGTCTTTGCTTTAACAACAAAGAGTGGTATATTCGTGATGTCTGAATATATGATATTCTGCACACTTCCAAGAGTTATATTGAAATAGGAACAAGAAAAAACGTTAACTTCGGTTGAACCGAAGCTCTAATACCATTCACACGAAACTTTAAATAGTATTGTAATACATAAAAGTGGTGGGGTAAATAGGGGGTGGTACACGCTCACTAGTAGATGTGTATGAAGCGATGTGTGAAGTAGATGTGTAAGATGCCGCCATATCGAATTTCAAGTTGATATTAACGTTTTCCATACAAATGCATAAAAGTGAACTGTTGGTTTATATGGGATTACCTCAAAAAGTGGGCGAGACACGACCCTTTGTATATGTATATGAAGCGGTTGTCCATTAAAATCCACAAAATCAAATTGCAAGCTAATATTGATCTAAATGAAGGATTTTTTCATAAAAAAACACAAAACTGCACGATGGGTTTATATGGGGGCTACCTCAAAAAGTGGGCGGGTCACGCCCAATTGTCTATGTACATTTAGCGGTTGTGTCTTAAAAGGCACCATATCGCATGTTTTTCTTACAAAAAGTCAAAAGTGGACCATAGGTTTGTATGGGAGCTACCCCAAATAGTGGGCGGGCCACGCCCGTTAGTCTATGTATGTTAAGCGGCTGACTATAAAATGGCGCCACATTACATTTCAACTTAAAGACAATAAGGCTAGGATGAAAACTGGGAGAACATGTTTGCAGTTGATATAATTAACAAGTGTAACAATTGGCATTCACTGTTCGAACTTATTTGGTAAATTATTTCTTTATCCGTCACGTTAGCTTGGTGGCGACACTGATTGAGTTGCAAATTGCATTCGTTGCATTCGTTGCATTCGTTGCGTTGCGTTGCGTTGCGATGCTATCCGACGCCATCGATGCCGTTACGTAAACGTATAAGTGTTTACCACTTGACGCCATTTTGCCGGAAGTGTATGCATGTAAGACCTCATATTACGTAAATGTTGTAAGTGTGCATGAGAGTGTGAGTGTGAGAAGGTGCGTGAGTTTGTTTTAAGTATTTACACGCAGATTGAAGTGTCAACATTCGCGCAATCACGCACACAAGCACTCACGCACGTTCTCTCATGCGTTTGTTTTAATTAATTTTTTTTATACCCTGTAAATTAATATATTTAAGCAGGGCATAGTGTGTGCCTTAAACTTACAAAATGTATTTAACTATTAACTATAGTTTCGAGTAAACATAAAGTATATGTATATGATAAACTTTACGAGATGAGTCTATCTAGTAGTGAGTGGATCCTTTCATTTGTTCAAGTGATTGTTTGTTGTTGTGAATCTAAAGAAAATGCTATGGCAGCTACAATATTGAAGAGAACGTTTTCAGATCTTAAAAACTGTCATTTGTCCTTTTCGAAATATAATTGTGACTGCAGCTTTTGTTAATTTTTATCCAACAAATTTGTTATCACTCTGCAGGGTATAATATAGTTGGGTACCTATAACACGGAACCGTTTTTTATACCATTCACACATAGTGTGAAATGGTATTATCAGATTGCCTGAAATTTTGTAAGGCATTAAAGAAGGCATTGTAGACCCCATAAAGTATATATATATTCTTGATCAGCTCGACGAGACGAGTCGATCTATCTATGTCTGTCTGTCTGTCTGTCTGTATGGATGTTGTTGTTTTTTGGGCACCAATTTTTAAGACATCCGGTTTCAAGTTGGCACATATACTTCTTTTAATTGCAGTTTAATAGAGTATCAAAAGTGACATGCCACGTCCACTTTTTAGGGTAGTCCCCATACAAACCACTCTCCCACTTTCGATTTTTTGTATGAAATTTTTTTTTTATTGCTGTCAATAGTATAACCTTAAAAATTTACATGGCGGCATCTTATGAAGGGACTCTTCACATATGCATCAATCAATTTTCCTCATATATCATTTCACCCCCGTTTACCGCTTGGGGTGAAATTTTCTTATATCGACGATACACGTATTAAATAATTTGTTTTGTAAAATATAAGAATTTAAGAGGATCAACACTTTGCATAATTATAAAGAATCGTGTCACGCCCACTTTGGTGTAGGCTCCAAACAACTTGCCTGTGAGATTTTACAAATACCTACCTAAATTCACAGTTTGAAACTTCATGTGAATGGTATTAAAACTTCGGTACCACCGAAGTTAAACTTTTTGTTTTGTTTTATTTTTTTTTTTGTTTTATTTTTTTACGTACTGTAATTACAGTCAGACGTCCTGGAACTTTAATTAATAAAAAGTAATTATGTTAAGTAAATTATTTACTTTTTTGGCATACTGTTCGAAGAAGGTCATCCAAAGATAATAAGATTGTTTACATCGTTAGGCGTGAATGGTGGCTTGAGGTTGTTATGTGTTTATTTAAATTGTATACGCTTTACATGAAATACTTCATTAAAATTTGCAGAAGTTGGTGAAAATTCATGAATTATAATTCAGGAACAAATATTTTTGTTTTTAATATTCTCAAAATTTATGATAAAGTTTATTCAAAATCATTTGTGCACAATGAGGTCACTTGTTTTATTTGAATGTGAACTAACATTTTCAAATATGTAATATAAATCAAATAAATTCAATACCAAAGTCTTCTGTTTCTTCTTCACATACTACTTGTATGCAGTATTTTTTCTGCTTACGAACTATAATACAAACTATATCTCACTCTCAAATTTGCACTTTCAGCTCCACTCAATTTCGCAGCCAAAATGCCTGTGGAGCTCTATTTACGACTACATATAACTTATCCTTTCAAATATGCTGCATATCTATTTGCAGAATTATCCAAGTTTATAGCCAACGTTAAATGCATTTTATGCATATTAATTGCTTACAATGGTAAATGCAACGCTGCGAGTTTTTAATAGTGCGCTCAGCTCCTTGTGCCTCCTGTCATACTCTCCAGCATGAATGTTGAATGTTCTTTTTAATAACTTAAAAATATCTGCGATGCAAAAGAAACAAAGTAAAATTTATGAAACACAAAAAAAAAAAAAAAAAATAGCGACAAAATTACCATAAACTTTATGTTGGCAACGAAGGCAATAAAAACGTATCAAGTAATTCATTGTGCCATATTTATATGGAGCCTTGTGCATCCTTCCGTCCTTGCAACTCACACGCTGGATTTCATTTTCGATACCAATTCATTTTTTATTTTTTTTTTTTCTGCTGATAGCACTTTGGCCAAGTAGCATGCAGCAAGACATATGTTGAAAGTATGTGGTGCAGTTCCATATGAAGTTATTTGAAATTGAAGTGCGAGTGATTCTGTTTATGTATTTTCCCCTGTTGTGTTATGAATGATAAACATAATTTATAAATCGATTGTCTGGCAATTAATTTACTCAAGTAACCAAAAACACTCAAGAGATAAATGGTAATCCATAAATAAAAACTTTTTTTTGAAAAAAAAAACTATTTGTTGAATTGTGGTGAGTTGACTCTTTGGAAATTAAGCACTTTATTTAAGACTAGCAGATATATACGGCGTTGCTCGGGGCAGAATGTTAAAACTGCAAATCGATTTTGTAGAAAATTTCAAATAATATTTTCACTCCCGTTTCCGTCGTAGGTAGTATTTTTCAAAATCGGCGAAAATCGGTTTTTAATTATTTATTGTCTAGGTTAAAAAACGAAGTTTGAAGACAATTTCACCCCCGTTTCCCCTTTGGGGTGAAAATTTTATATATCGATGAATCAATGAATAATTTTTTGTGTAAAGTATAACAATTTAAGACGATCAAATGACAAAAATCAAATTACCTATAAACAGGGGTCGGCGCTCGAAGTATTACCAACTTCACGCTGCTGTAGCAACCAAACGGCTAATGACAGCTCGCTCTTGCTTTGTCAAGCATCAGTCTGTTATGCTGTTTACAAGAATACGGAAGCATTTCGTTTACGTTGCAGTTAAAAAATGTTATCGAAATGGAATTCAAGCGCAACAGAATTATTGCTTTGTATTTGGCTGGAAAAATGAAACCAGCTATTGTTAATGAGCTACATAATTTACGTGTGAACAAAATGTTTGTGTATTGGACCATGATACATTATATTGATACTAGTAGCACCAAAAAACTGGCATGGAGGTGAACAACCAAAAACAGCAACATCAGTAGAAATTGTCAGAAATGGTTAGAAAGTGAAAGCCAAAATTCAAAGCGCAGTTCAATAGGCAAAAAAAATCAATCTGTCTGCTCATAGCATGGGGCACATATTAAAAAATTAACTACGATATAAATACGAAAAGATTTTAAACCATGTAAACAATTTGGTAAAAACAATTGGATGTTTCAACAAGATTCGGTACCATCCCATGAAGCCAGGGAACGTTTTTTACAATATAACGATCCTAGCTTCATTTATTCACAACTATGGCCACCATATTTCCCGATGGATTTTTGTATATGGATTTTTGCAGAAGGCCAAAGTATCAACTTAAAAATATGAGACGGTCAACGTCATAAAGTTTGCTGTTCGCCGAGAATGGGACAAAATATCATTGTACTACTCGTTATGCGTGTGAAGCTTTCTCGGACAAACTCGATGCTATCATCCGCGCTTAAGGTGGCTACATCGAACAATAACATATTTTCTTAAAATTTGAAATGATTTTACGATATACTAAAGTTTTTAAATAAAAAAAAAAAAAAAAAATTGACAAAATTACAGCATTTTTAATTGTCTGCTGTCTGTAGAGAGGAAGGAGCTACAGGGGTGCCCAGGTCATATGTATTGCATGCACATTGGTTTTTGTAATGCTCTTCAGAACATGTAGACTATTGTTGTATACACACACGCAGCGCTTTGCATTAACAGTGTAAGTTACACAAAAATTTTCATCGTTCTTCGTTATTTGTCTTTCTACAGCACAATGCAAAACAACAGTGGTTGGTTTGGTTGTTTTTTTTTTTTTTTGCCTATGGACAGTGCACACAAACACACGTAGCTCTTTGCATAAGCCAGCGAAAATTATACAAACAATTTCATTGTTTTTCATTAGCTTTATTGAAACTTTTTGCCACACGTGATCTAGCACAATCTTTGACTAAAAAAAAAAATAAGAATTTGTTTGTTTATTGCTATTTTATGCACACGGTTTTAAATTTAGATTTTTAAATGAAAACATTTTGTTTTTCTTTGCAGTTGTGTAAATCCTAACTTAAATATATAAAATGATGACCACATCGCCGCAGGACTTCTTTGGCAATCCCTATGCGCTCTTTCGCGGCCCGCCAACCGCGCTGCGACCGCGTGAATCCCCACTGCATACATATGCGCTTGATTTACAGACAGCAAACAAGCGCAGTGGCAGCAGCAGCAGCAGCACCATTGGAGCCGGCTGTGGCATGCACACAGAGACGGATGTGCGTCCACCAGCACCACCGCCGCCATTACCGCCACCACCGCCATTACCACCGACACCGCCGAGGTAAGGTTTGCTGAAACAGCTAAATTAAATGCAACATCGCAATGCAGCACCAATCAACAAACGCGATTATCTACAAGCAACAAAATTTTCCAAAACCAAAATCAAATAGTATCTTAAAAACATCAAAAACATCAAACTAGAAAGAAAGAGAAGAGAGAGAGAGAGAGAGAGAGAAGCATACAGATGACATGTGAGAAGGTTATATATGAAAACACATTCTTTAAACTTACTTCATATATTTTTTTTTTATTTTTTTTAAGAATTTGTGTTTTTTTTTTTGTACGGAAGTGTTCTATGAATTATTTTTTTTTCGAAGTGTATCTTTTTGTCTGATAAGAAAAAATGAAAAGCCCTTAACACTTAACGGCCACTATAAATGAAAGATATATAAAAGATATAAGATACAAGATACAAAAGTATCTTTTTATGTAGTCAATAGACTTTTTTGGTTGGTTCTAAAAAAAACTTTACATATTAAACATTAGAATGGACTAAACCCAACTGTGTTGCCAATATGAAAGTGTTTGCTACGCTATTATGATTAAGATTTAGTGTAATTAGTAATTAAAGTAAGTTACATATATACGTACATAAAATATGAAATTTGTAAGAAATGACGCCAAGTAGTAGATTTAACTTAATATTACTAACAATTTAAATGGTAAAAGCTATTGCAGAGCACGCCATGAGACACTTGTACTTAGACTATAGTTAGTTTAACTATAAAATAAGCTAAAGCATTTACATATTGTAATATCAAAAAGAGCTAATAAGTATAGCATATCAGCAATTTATACTAAACAAATATTTAACTATTTATGATATTCAAAGATATTATACACAACTTGTAGAACGAATTTTAAACACCATAATGGATTATACCTGATACGTAGTCGTATAATCTACAAAAGCTTATATTCTAATGTGAAGGATGTGTTGTATCGATTTAAGATACTCATAGATATATAAATAGATAAATAGTATTAGAACTTATTTGAAAATAACTTGAAAATGAAGCAGCTAAACTTATGGGACCACAGCGTCCAAAAAACGAAAATGCAACACTGCATATAACTAACTAAATTTAACTATATAAAATATTATATAGATACTAATTACCGTAGTAATGCTTTAAAACCATAAATGCGTAGAAGCTTTTGAATAGCTTTTTAACATGCAAAAATTCTAAATAATTAATATTTAAGTAGACAGACTTATAACTTAAAATAACTGCTAGCTTGCCTAAAAGATATACACTAAAGCATTAATCAAACAATACCTAGTATTACATTAATATACGTATACGAGAAGTTTAGCCTCCACATACTAACCAGACTATAAACTAATGTGCTAATTATTACTAGAACAATATACATATTTAAATAACTAAAGTTACTTACTAAGTAGTGCATTTTCTTATATAGTATTTAGTAATATATACCAAACAATAAGCTTAGAAAGCAATCAATAATAATAATAATAATCCATTAAATAGAAAAATAGCAAAAACTAACATACTATATGTTAAAAGTATAACCAATATATTTTAAATTATATTCAATAATGAAGTTTCAGTCGAAATAAAAGTTACTAAAATGAGAGCACATTTGTAAAATTTGCAAATTTACCAAGAGTACAAAAAATTAAAAGCTTGTAAAATGCACAGATTTAGCTTAAACTTAAGTAAGTAATAAGTTTATATATATATACATATTCAACAATATCAAAAAGTAAACATTTAAAATAATATTACATCAATCAACACAAGGAAACAAAAGTAAACAAACAAACAAACAACTAATCAATATGGAGCAGCAACAACTGACATTCACAACGAATTGACAGTCACAGCAATGGATCAACTTTAATCTTCTTCTTCAATCAACATATTACACATATACTATGATATCTGCAAAAGCAAGTAAACATTTATAATTAAATTTAACAAACCTACTAACTAACCAACCAAAAAGTAATTTATAATAATTAAACAAAAAGAAAATTTTCAAAAATAATTGCCATTTGACTACATAGAACATTAGCTTCTCTTAAAATATTCTCCAAACAAACTTAATAATAACTCTAATCGAATTACTTTTTTCGAAAATACTTAAAACATATTTTTTAAGAAGTCCTACTCGCATATTTAAAATCTCTTCAATCAACTCATAAAATAAGCATGAACTATGCCAACAACAGCGGTAAGTGAGCTTTATTATATTACTAATTGTAGACTTAAGTAATGCATTTAGTACGACTTAGCGCATAAAGTAAACGTTTAGCGTTTACTTTTAATATATCTAATGCTGCGCATGCTTAGCATGTGTATAACAAAGTACTCGAAGTACTGAAGTTGAGTCATCTAGATTAAACTTCAAGCTAGTTTTAGTGTATGGTGTACTTCGTAAAAAATACTCGCAGAAAACGCTTTCGCCTGAAATACTCCCAATTTCATTCATATTCGAGGGTAACACATCTCTTTCTTCTCTATATCTCCAAATTTCATACATAAAATGTATTTTGAGGAGATTTTGAGGTGAAAGCAATGTATAATGAAGTTTCACCCGCGAATAATCTGAAACAAATTTGGAAATTTCAAGCCTAACGGTTTTCTGTGACACGTCGGAAAGCATTTTTTTTTTTTTTTTTAGAGAAATTCTTATATACATAGAACGATATAACTTTTATCTAGGTCTACACTGCATGTCGCTAGTAAGGAAGTTACAAAATATGAAAAAAATCTCTTTTAAATAAAAAATATAAAATATATATTTTAGGTTATCTAGCACAGCAGCAATTTTTTTGTAGTAAAATATGCGATTTAACATAGTATTTTCAAAGAAATATTTATATTTATCATTCGTCAATTCAAACATAATTTCTAGTTTAGAGTTGATATTCCACAAGTATTGTCGCAAATTTTCTTACCTTATGTCATAAAGATACGACAGTACATACTAATTAAAATTACAGATTTCAGATTTTATGAACAATAAGTCAATGCTGGCAAACTAAATTCGATCCGTTTTTGCCACAAATTAATCACCAAGGTTCTGTGATGTTATTACCAGTGAATGGCATTTACGCTATTCCAAAATGTGGTCCGCGAATACTTTATTATATTGTTCATCTAGCTAAAAAGTACTGCACATCTTCGCTTTCAATATAATTGAAAAAAAAAAAAACAATAGCATTCGTACATTTTGAAGATTTGGTCCTTCTCTGTTTGAAAATGTTTGAAGTTTGAAAACCTTGAGACGACTTCTTTTCTTTATTTGCTGTTGTTACCACTTTTTCACTATTATATATGCTGTATGTTTCACTTTTAAAGTGTAATTTCTTTATTGATTTAAGAACATTTTAACTTGCATCTGAAAGAGAGTATTGGGATCTCGAGATGACGAGGAGAAGCTGGAGAGAAGAATCTATTCACATTATAATTCTGTCTCATGATTTAACTACATTTACTGTAGCTCTAGTAATTGTTGTTCCTAAATTTATCATTCGTTTGCAACTGACGGGTACGACGACATACACAAACCGTCACATACTCAAGGGAATGCCAACGCCTAGCGTACATATCATCAATGTCGAACATAAACAAATTAAATGTAGAAAAAGGCTTTAAGTGTTTAAGACTTTGCAAGTATATATCTGTGTCTATAGCCCAGTCATATTGTATATAATAACACGCTTGGCACGCATAGTTAAACATTTACTTAACACAACACAATGCACAATGCAGTGAAGTGCAACTGAGGGGTATCCAAAGGAATGCAAGGGAGTATTACATTGATGGCAACCGTGCAACCACCTAAGGGATTGACAGGGACGACGACGGGTACGACGACAGCCATGTAATAGAAACAAAATAGGCCGACAACTTGATGTAATACTAGCAGGCTGGAAGGACTTGCAGGCAGGCTGCCTTTCCGCCACTTTGTCCGTATTTTCAAACCAAGTCCAACGCATGGTCTTAGCCTGCAGAATTTGCTGGCAGAGGCGTAGCAAGTAAAATATTGCATAGGATAAACGCGTCTGTCAGCTAAATCAGTTATTTAAAATTATATTTCCGAGACTATCTGTATATAATATATAGAAGTTCTTTAAAATTGTCGATGCTTTCACCAATTAAGTTAAGTCTTAACTGCCCATATTTCAAAAATGCCAAATTTGAAAGGCCCATCTCATCAGATGCCTACTTGTTGCGCTTATGGTTACTAGAATGGTTATTCACCGCCTTTCATTGTGTAATATGTAATAATGAAATATGTGCGTGCCCCTGAGTGTGTGTGTGTGTGTGTGTAAGTTTGCCTGCACATTGTGCACACTGCACTCAGTGCCGCAAGGCATTTGATGGCCTCCACTGAACTCCCTTGCCACATAGAGCTAGACGACAGCGACATACCAGCTGCTCACAATTTGCAGTGGACAAAACGTACAGTTGGCAGGCGGCCATGTAGACTTCGACAGCGACTTTGTATGCTTCAGAGAATTTTTTATAGCGTTTTCACAATGTTTAATTTAAGCGTGTATGTAGTATGTAAAAGCGCTATAAAAATCGGAATGAGCATATTGACAGCGTACTTCAAAATTAGTAGTGCAAAAACATGCCAAAATTATGAGACCTACTCCGAACTATCAATATTTATTATTTTTTATAGTAAATCAAACTGATTGCGGCTTACTACCTATGCCATTATTTATTTCAGTTGAAATCTTCCTAAGACATAATTAATGCTATACGGTAGATAGTTAAAAAGTTTCATATTCTCATTTTCTTAAACTAAAGATTTAATCTGTGAATGGCAAAATAATTTGTGTGGCAACACTGAGAACCGAAAAATCTATACCACTGAAGCGACCAGCCGACCAGTATGACCGTTAATGTATATGAAGAGTACAACTGAGAGCTTTTTATACACTGTAGCCAATAGTATATGCGACTATATGTAACTGGCAGAAGGAGGAGTGCTCGACCTCATAAGGTATTTACATACATACATATATTCTTAATCAGCATCGTTTGCTGCGTTGCCTTAGCTGTGAACGTCTTTCTGGTTGTATGAAACAAATTTCAGAGACTTTAAGAGAGACACCAAACTTAAATTTTTAGAATATATGCCAATCTATACACAGATCGAGTTTATTGAATTTTGTTGCTGCCACGTTCATAACGTCCACCACATTAATAATGCAGCTAATTGACTCGAAACCGCCTAGACGGAAAATATGTAGTTCTTTTATACCCTGTACCCATAATGTAAAAGGGTATATAACGTTTGTGCAAAAGTATTTAACGGCCAGAAGGAGGCGTGGTAGATCCTATAAAGTATACCTATATATTCTTGGTCTGCATTGGATGACGAGTCGATATAGACATGTCCATCTATCCGTCTGTCCGTTCGGCCGTCTGTTTAAACGAACAGATTTTGAAGACCAAAAGAGATAAAGACTTCAAGTTTGAAGATGTAGACTCTCCTTTTTCTCTTTTCAAATATAAAGTGTTATAATGGGTAAATCCATACAAACCAGAACCGCTTTTTTATTTTTTTAATGAGAATTTGTTTCGTTTAGTTTTTGATTACGCTAGAATGGTCAAATTTGGTGTTTATAACGTAATTCCTAATAAAATACACCTTCCCTTAATTTTTGACTCTTTTAAGAATATTTTGATCTTGTTCTTAATTAGGCTAAAACCGGAACTTTTGGCATATTCGTCAATCTTTACTAAAGTTTTATATATGCCCAGATCGGACCACTTTAAGGTGCGTCCATGCCAACCTATCCAGTTTTTCATAAATTCTGAAAAAATTATTCAGTTTTGACCACATAAAAATATAATATATTGTTCTTATAAAGAGCCTTAAATAAGGTATAGGGTATCTCGAAGTCGAGCACAATCGATTGCAGCGTTCGTTCTTGTTATACCATTCATACATAGTGCGAAATGATATTATCTGCTAGTCTGTTTGTTGCGCATGAAAGGAGGTATCGTAAACCCCATAAAAAAATATATTCTTGAACAGCTTAACGAGACAAGTCGATCTAGCTATGTCCGTCTGTCGGTTGTTTTTATTGCAGTTTAATAGAGTATCCATATTGTCATGCCACGCTCATTTTTTAGGGTAGCCACCATACAAACCACCGTGGGGGTGGTTAAGTCTTTTTGTTTGAAAATTTTTGTTAAAGCAGGAAATATCACCTTAACAATGGACATGGTACATGTTTATGAAAGGACCTTTCACATATATACTTATATATATATATATATATATATATATATATATATATATATATATATATATATATATATATATATATATATATATATATATATATATATATATATATATATATATATATATATATATATATATATATATATATATATATATATATATATATATATATATATTTCAAAGGGTGTGATCCCTCCAGTTTTTGGGGTAGACCCCATACAAACTTTATTGCACGGAAAACGTTTTTGTTGCAGTCAATATCGACTTGAAATACCATAGCGGCTTCTTATGTATGGACACTTCACGTAAATGGGCGTGTCCCACCCACTTTTGGGAGTAGCCCCCATACAAATTTATCACGCACCATTGGGATTTTGTGTAAAAAACTTTCTTTTTACTGTCAGTATCAACTTAAAATTGTATATAGTGGCTTCTGATGGCTGAACGCTTCACATATAGAAAAAAAAGGTGTGATTCCAGGTGTGATAGCTCCATATAGTATAAACCCATTGCCCACTTTTGGAACTTTTCATGAAAAACTTTTTCATTTCAAGCAAAAGGAACACTTCGCATAATTAGCAAGTGGTGTGTCACGCCTACTTTTAGGGGTATGCCCCAGCAAACTTACATCGCACCTTTAGGTTGTTAGATTTTCAAAATGGTTTTTTCTTTACAGCAGCAAATTTTACAGCTTGAAATTTAGTGTGAATGTTATTAAAGCTTCTGTTCCGCCGAAGTTTTGTTTATTCTGACTGTAAAAATTTTTAATAAAATTTTTGTTTTTTAATTTCAATGTCAACATATTTCTCCATTAGCAAGGGTCCAGAATATTTCGTATACGTGAATAAACGACTGCTCCATTGTTACTTGTTTTGTGGCTGATGTGGGAGAACCATATCTTTCAAAGTGTAGAAGTTATAGACTATTTACCAAAGTCGTAAAGTAGGGGAAAAACTTCAGATCCAATGCGAGAGTACAGATTTCGAGTTTAATGTATCTAATTTGTATAGTCTCCGATAAGAAGTATCCAGACAATATGATGAATGGGTAACTAGAACGACAAACAATCAAATGGGTATATATATGTATATATTCATCTGATTAAGCTGGTCTAGATTTTGTCAGACTTGTGTAGTATTTCAATTTCAATGAAATTTCGAAAAAATGTTTATTTTTTAGGGTTCTTTGATATTTCAACAAACATAATATATATACATAGGTACCCAAAACCGACTCACTTTACGTAGACATTTGACAAAATTCTTTGTTTAAATAGTTATACTTAATTTAATTCAAGATTGAGAAACGCCAAATTCATCTTTAGAATACATTTTAATAAAACATCCTGCAACCGACTTCAAATTTGGTTTCTACTGCAATACGTGCATCTTGAAAGAAATAAATCTGAATCTGTTAGCATTGAAGTACTCTACACAATAAATAAATTAAATGTTGACAAGCGTTTGTCACCATCCAATTCAGTCCATGTTTCCCAGTTGCAGTGCTGCTCTCATGTCTTGTAAATATGACTTTTTTACTTTTTACATTAAAATTACACAGAGTACTCTATACATAACCGTATATAGAAATTCTACTGCAATGCTTCGAAGCATTAGAGTGCAATTTTGTTGCTTTAGGCTTTGAATGCATTCATACGAAAGACCAGCGTACATACTCGTATTTCTTAGCCTACTTTGACCCATTTCAGCAAATGCACTCGTGCAAAACAATTACAAAAAAAAAAAAAAAAACAAACAAAATAAATAAAAATCTAAAAAATAATTACAATAAACCAGCCTCACAAATGCATAAAATGTGTTGTTTCTGCTTATGTAATTAATTGTTATAACTTTAGTATGCAACGATGCGTATGCATCATATTAGAAAAGGTGAATGTATGCAGAAAATAATGCAACCAACCATTATTATGCAAGAATATATACATATAAGTACTACGAGTAAACGAAATAAAGGCGATTTTTTAAGGGGATGAAATTGCTTCAAAATGTCTAATTTACTTTTGAAACAGCAGAGTACATATATAAGTTTTATACCATACACATTCACATCATATCTCATCAATATTCCCAAATTTCTATCATATTGCTAAAAAGGCGCAATTTGTGCTAAATAGGTATGAATATACATTTCACTATACTAAAAATTGTTAAATCATTACAAAATTTAAGTAACTAAAGTAAATTCCAGCGTCGCCGAGCAAAGGCAAGTGTGAAAAGTATTTAAGCTTCGGTTCCAAGTTCGAAGTTAATGTTTTCTCCTAAGGTCAATACTGAGATCGATGAACATTTTTTAAACCGAAAAAACTTCATATAAAAAAAAAAAACGCTGTCAAACAACAATCAAAATTTTTTGATACGAACTGTTTTTCATCGAGTACTCAGATAACAAAAATGTTTGCTACCGAAAATACTTTATATACTCAAAAATCTGGTGACAATTAGTGTGACCTTTTGCATTACAGTCAAAAACAAAAATAATAATAAATCGGTCATTTCATAAAAAAGCATTTCTTGTCCGTGGTGAGTGGCAGAATCTTCTAAAAAGTTGATTCTTGCGGGTAAATGTACTTTCAGCAAAAGAAAAAATACAAATTGATGTGCACTTCGGTTTAATCATTGTTCAATCTCGTGCTTCAATAAGTACGCGTGATGAATAAAACTATTGTATTTACGAATGTTTTGTGAATTCAATCTTTATGCTAAGTTCTTGTCTCTGCTAGCATCTTTTTCACGGGTATAGATTTTCTTTTCTTTTATTCTATAACACAATCCTCTCTAGGAAATTACATCATAACAGAACTCTTTATACAACTCATTTTGTTTTCATTTAGGATTGCCTTAGTTCTCATGAGTTATAGTAAAAATATCGTACAACATATCACTTGATCAATCCTGGGAACGACAGTGTGGAAATAGATGCTATAATATGTTTCTAGAATCGAAGTATGACTAAGTACCTGAAATACATACCATCTTCTCGCCTTACTTGCTAAGATTTCTGTAATTGTCTGGTAACACGGTCTTCTATTTTCGTGTCATGTTATCTGACTTGTATTTAGTGCCACTGTCAAAATATCATATAAAAATATTACTTTGTGGTCAAACGAGGCGCATGAAATTTGACAGCTACATTATCAGTGTTAACCAGTGGCAGCAGAATCGCATTTATAACACTAGTCTAAAATGGTCAAAACCGTGAAATTTTGTGCTATATCAGCAATTTATGCAGTTACGAGGGGTACTATTTATATTTCGGGAATAGAAAATAATAACAAACATTTTTAAATGAAAATTCCTTTCTTTCTTTATTGTTTTTAATTTCATTCATTTCATTTCATTCGTTCAAACCATTTGTCATAGTAGTTTTTCCATTCCTCTTGAGACACCTCAAAAACATGGTTTTTGAACGCTTCAACTGCTTCTTCTGCGCTCGTAAATCGTTGACCACGCAGTTTACCTTTGATACTCGGGAACAAGAAGAAGTCATTGGGTGCCAAATCAGGACGGTACGGAGGATTAGTCATTAATTCGATGTTTTTACTGCTCAAAAATGCACTTGTTTGACGATATGTGTGAGAGCTTGTATTGTCATGATGGAGAATGATTCGTCTTTGGCGGTTGGTTTTACGAATTTCTCCGAAAACTTCCGGCAAACAAATGGTCGTGTACCACTCAGAGTTGACCGTCCTACGTTGCTCAACCGGAACAGTGGCTACATGACCAATTCGGCCGAAGAAACAGGCGATCATTTGCATCTTCCACGAACAACTTTTGTTGGATTTGGATCGTCTTGGAATACCCACACGGTCGATTGCTGTTTTGTTTCCGGCTCATACGTATTGCACGTAGCATTTTGTGTGGGAAATGGTTGCTGCGCCCAACAAGTGCAGAGAAAGAAGTTAAACAGCTGATGTTTACTTATTGCGTGTTTAAAAACACTTTTTTATTACTTTTTTCAACACTGTTAACAAAATGAATTTTCCAAAAATGTCGCGCGGCATTGCTGACAAATTATATTTTTTCATGGTCATACGAACTGGAGCGACTATCCTAGCAATCTGAAATGAAAATATAAGACCGTTTGACCAGGCCATTAGGAAAACTTCTTCTGTTACGGAAGCCCAAAGATTGTGACTTTCTCTGACTCTTTCTCGTTGTTTCTCGTACCAATCAAATCTTTACAAGAAAATGGCATAATCTGTTCATATTAAAGAAATTTATATTAAGTTGAGTACGGCACTCCAATTCACAATCTTCATTACAATCACATTAAAACCAAATGAATGGTTTTGTGTTTTCTGCTTTTAATGTATGCAATTATGTTTCCAAAGACATTTGGATGCTAAATGTCTACATAAATATTTAATGTAACAGTGAACATAAACGTATACATTTGTTCCTCCATAATTTCCAATAACAAAATTTCATTTGTTAGATCACACTTTCTTCCATTGGCAAAACAATGAGTTTGGGCTTAAAGTTTTGAACTACATATATCTCTGAAACCAGTGATTAGATCATAGTGATTTTTTACTTACACTCGTATACTGTAAAACGTCGCGTCGTACGAAAATTCCAAACGGCAGACCATTCTGAACTTGACTTACTATGCCTTAAACTTTGATCATTGCTGCCATGTCAAATTGATGTTCAGTTTTACAATGGTATTCTATCTTTGTAATTTTTTAAGCCAGGTACATTTGTTTTCAACTTAAGTGAAATAATAAATCAGTGAGTATATTCAATGAAATTTTTCACAAAATATATTCAATGGATTCAAATGTTTTTCTTTTTTACTCTGCTGAAGTTTATTTGCATTGAGCTGTGCATTTTAAAGTAGCCAACTGAATTTGCAAGTCCAATAAGCAAACAAGCGGGATGACCTTCATGGGTGGAGGACAGCATGCAGATTGTGTCCTTTGATTTACAATTGACAAGTAGTTCATAAATAAATCAGTTGAAGTATCTGTACGAGTATACATATATGCAATATATATTCGAGCATGTTTGTGTAATCATTTGGAAATAAATTCGATATTAAATTTTAATGCTTAATCTTAGAAATTTTTACAAATAATACCTACTGATTATGCCACATTGCTAGATTTTATTTAATATTTGATTAAATTTTGCTTAAAAATTATAGCGTATGGTAATGCCAAAAGCTATTGCAAGGTGTTAAAATATCTTAAAGTTTAGCTAAACGTTGACACTTTGCCATGGAGTACTTTTTATCTTTTTTCTACAGAAAATCTTTTTTAGAAGCAAACATTTCTATAGGCATATGTCACAAATAGAATGTAATCAGCAGTAAATCATTAAGGCTTTAGATGTATATATGTATATATCTACAATAGTATACGAGCATTGGAGTTCTTTAAATCTATCTATCTGCAAACCCTGCGGCGCCTGACAACTGCAGTTGATGCATTGCAACGCACTCAGTACACTCTGTCCAAAAATGAATTATATTTGTAGCAATAGCTAAATAATAATGATTTGTGTGCAAGTCTACACAGCCAAGTGCAAAATTGAAAAGTGCCTGAAGCCACTTTTAAGCACTACTCACACGGCATATAGCTGTGCATCTTGTATCTAAAGTGAGAATGAGTTCTTGTCTATATCAGGTGTACAGCAAAAGGGAACGGAAACGGAAACGGAAACGTCTAAGACATGCAAAAGACTAACTTAAAGTGCAAAATCCATTCGCATTTGTTTGTTAAGAAAATGGACTATGGATGTCTTTGATATCTTAAATGTGCGTCTGTGTGTTAAAGTCTTTTAGAATTTATTTTATTTTATATTCATTGTGGCATTTTAAATGGCGACAAAAGTTAATTATATTTGCATAAAGATAAACTCAGTTGATTCAGTTTGAGCTTTTTTCTAAAAGTCTTTTGAAAAATTAAATATATAATTTACTTCAACAGCAAAATATTTTGGAAATGCTTTGCTTCAAAGTGTATGAAACTTTAAAATATTACTATATAAAATAGTAAAATGGCTTTTTAGTGCTTGTAAAGCTGTAATGGCTTTTTAGTCTATAAACACTTTAATATAATATATAATGAAACATTGGCTTTAGCAGTTCTGAAGTATTTGCTTTATGAACATATGTGCTTGTCATGAACACATTGTTTCCTTTAACTCGAGGCATATACGAGATAAAGGAAATCGTACATATAGGTGCTTCATTTAGAAGAATGCTCATTCTCATTTCCGCTGCAAATCTTAAACTCATCGTTTATTAGGTCATCAGTTGCACACTGCTTCCATTTGTATTGGTTCTTAAGATACAAGTGATTTGTCTGCCAATATGGAAAATCAAAAGCAATGTATAAAGAACTCATTCTCAGTTTTTCTGTGAGGTGTGAGCCCAATGAGTGAAGCTTCTTGATGTTTAATTGGGACTATTGCCAACTCCCTTCGATTTTTTGTTGTACCAATTTGAGTCAATCTTCTTTATAGTTTCGCTTTATAAACCGATTCAACGACACTATCCACTACCAACCGTGGTAACGAAGACAACATACCAGGAAATGGTGATGTTCAAATATACACTTTATCGATAATGATAATGCATGCGTGATAATGAGTTCATATACAGAGTTCACATATCTCGTGAGGTGTCTGCGAGATCAAAACTCATAATAAATATATTTTAATATTCGATTCAAAGCTTGAAAGCGCTTATAATTCTTCATTATTTCTTTCCAATTTTTATATACTTTTCATACACGGTTTGATCTAAAAATAACCGAACTTTTTGCCTATAAAATAAAAGAAGCATGGTATTATATTCCAAAGCTAATATTTATTCAAAATACCATCCGTTTAACTCAATACAACGTTTGTAACGCTCAATCAATTCATTAATAGACTTTTTAAACTCGCTTTTTAGGATGGTTTTTAGCACCAGTGTCACGGCTGCTTGTATGACTGGAATGTCAACGTAAAAAGCTCCTGCCCTTGCAGTTTTCATTTTTGGGAAGAGAAAATAATCGCACGGCGATAGATTAGGCAAATACGGAGAGTGGTCGATGAGACAAATATGTTTTTTCATCACAAATTCATTGACTTTTTTGGTCTTGTGAGTTGGTGCATTATCATGCAATAAAAACAGCTGCTTCCTTTGAAATATTCAGGTCTAACGCGTAGAATTCTCCACCACAAACGATGTAATACTTGTAAATAATATTTTCCATTGACAGACCTTCTAAAACAAATTCCTACTGTACAATACCCTTGGAATCATAGAAAGTTATCAACATTGTCTTGATTCTTGTCTTCTGAAAACGCAATTTTTTGGGTTTTGGCTTGTCTTTTGACTTCAATTCTTCAGATTGTCGCTTAGTTGCAGGATCAAATTTAAAATGTTTCATCACCAACTATGATCGAATCAAAAAAAAAAATGGAGTGTTTTCAGCTGCTGAAATTATGTCTTTGCAATGCTGTACACTAGCGATTTTTTAATCATCATTTAACTGATGTGTAACAAAAGGTGCACACACCTTTCTGTTAACATTTTGTAGATTGTACAGTAAGATGAATTTAATTCTTCTGCCAGCATTCTCACATTGAGGTTTGCATCGATAGCGACTATTTCACTTACTTTTTCTACTAACTCAGCACGATTAGATGCTTCGGGTCGTCCAGGTTTTGGATCATCATTTAAATCATCACGAGCGATTTTAAATCGTGTAAACCACGTATAATACAATTATCTCTAAAACTTTTTTTTAATAATTCTTACGAAATTTTTTACCGAGTTTGAAACAAAATTCAATATTTGCTCTTTGTGTCATTATGTTTTTACGACATAACTACAAAAACTGCTGTTATTTAAACGTGTGTCATTGTTTGATAGGTTACAAACTTATCACAGGATTAGCATAGACTTAGCTGCTTTCGAAAGAAGAAAAGTGTACCTTTCTAACACTGCCAACATTTTATAGATGGCGCTACGTGTTCTATTATTTAAATTAAAAGTTCTGTTACATTTAGATCAGACCTTGTAGTGTGAGTAGTATTTTAATTTAGTCACTATGTTTGCAACACCATAAAGGAAGCATCAGAGACCCGTGAAAGTATATATATATTGTATCGTATATTCGTGATAAACCCGACGAGACCAGCCACTCAAGCCATGTCGGTTTGTCTGCATGTTGGTCTATCTATTTTTTTTTTGTCTGTATTATATTCCCACAGTCTTTGTAATATTGTAAATTAGTATTAAGATATTTTCTAACCATAAGCGCGATACATACACTTATATCAGTAAAATTTGACGACTTGACAGCTCAACCGTGCTTACTAACATTAGGACGTAGATTCAACTCCCACCCAATCGAAACTTTGCCCAATTTTTCATATTATTACCTATTACTTTTTATTTCTAATTATTTCATACGCAACAACATTTTTCACAAACCTTTATGCCAAATACATATATGAGAATATATTTTATAGAATATTTTTAATTGAAAAACCAAATATAAAAAATTTAAAATGTTAAATTTGAGCATACTTTCTAAAGTTAAAAAAAGTATTTAAGTTCCACGTTTTTCTCTTGTTTTTTAAGTTGAGGTGGTGGACTATTCTGTACACGCCACATTATGTTATTGTACTTAGTAGGCATTGATTTGGCTAATAAAATTGTGAGACAAATTAAAGCATACCATAAGATTATAACAAATATTTCGGAAAAAAATGTACCACTGCGGTTACTTACCTAGAGACCCTTTATCATTAGTTTAGTTTATTTTAGTCTTTTCTAGAGGGAGAACTTTTCTCTCAACCAGACATACGGACGGACAGAAGGAGATGGCTATATCGAACCTTCTTTTTACGCTGATCTGGAATATATATATATATATAGATTTTATGGAATCTCCGATGATTCATTCGTTATGTTATACACATTTTGACAGTTCAACAAACTCAATATGACCTGCTACAAATACATTTGTATTTGGGCATTATGCATTTTATAGTGATCCGATCAGAAACTATGTAAGATATTTTATAAGACTACTTTTTATAGTGGGACTATCACGTTTATTTTATACACTTGAAATGCTTATGGACAATTAGAGTCTAAACATATCAATTTAAAGGCTCTATCAGTCTCCAATTTCGCAGAGTTCACTTGCACTGTCAGATGGACGGTTGGTCTCATCTATATTCACTCAAATTTTACTGCTGATTAAGAATGTATATACTTTACGGGGTTGGTTTCGTCTATTTTTGGCTGCTACATAAATTTGCAGAAGCTTAATATACCGGCTTACATTATAGGTACAGAATATAATAACAAATGCAACACATTAACATTAACTGAAGTATTGACCATCATTAGCTACGATATTCTGCTATCTGTTAGATAGCATCAGAATTGTTTCCAAAAAAAATTTAACTACTATCTAACTAATACAGCGATTATAATATTACTTGCTTTATTGTTAAATTTTTAGAAACCTTTAAACGACAATGCTATCAGTTTCTTGTGAAAAACATATGAAGGCTTTACTTTTATAAAACGGTGTCAACACCATTACCAACGCTTTGCTTCAGTATTGACTACTGCATAGCTTCAACCACTAACTTCTGTAGTGCAGCACCGTGCATAGACTACGTTCCTACGTATCGAAGTTGTGCTGCAATCGTTGGCAAAAGTCGAAATTATGACATTCATTATTGATTTTGAACCTTTTTAAAGTGACATAAAGTTAAACTTACTCGTGGCATTATTAGCAGCAGAAGTAGCCTTACATGTAGCTACATACTACGTACACACATACTCGTAGTTGAGTTTTGAAGTGGCTTCAGGTCAACTTAGTCTGTTAGCAATATCCGTTTCCGCTTGAAAATTTTCTTTCTGCATTGTATACAACTATAAAAGGATATTTGACGACAGTAACAATTACACTTGGCACAATTTATTGAGGCGATAATGTGGTTGTACTCATCTATACGTATTTATTTTCCGTGTCACGGTAGACTAGTCTTAGTTGTACATAGTTTTTAATTACAGGTTTCGTCTTCCAAACACGTGTCCTTTCATTAGTTTTTCCATGCTAATATTCATGCAGCTAGTGGTTGCTACTCAATATATATGCATACATATCTTCTTATGAAAGCAAGACAAGCACTTCACAAAGCCACTTGCACACAAACCCTAATACAGCATATACTATTTTATAAGAGCGTAGTCTGAATAGTTTTGTTATAAGGCAACAAATAGTTCGCGAAGAACTATTTTTTAATGGTAACTTAATGTTTCGTAAAACCTATAAATTTTAATGCAATAAAGTATTTGCTAAATTTAAGATGCAGGAAGAACTTGCAAACATTGATATATAGAATCTATACTAAGACAGGCATTCTTCGAGTGGGTTAAAATATTTGATAAAACAGCAATGGTGTGAGATACCAAATGGAATCTTGCTTTATTTTGAAGGCACAATGAAGCTATGAGGGCGATTTGATAAGTCAGTGACTTTTTGAATTTTTCAAGTACTTTGAATGCAACACTACTCCTGTCAACTACCATCTATGCATAGACTACAGTGAAATTTTAAGTAATCTGCATCATTAAATATGTGTTTAACAGCCATTGAGTGCAGCTATGAAAGGCAGACAGACGGACAGAAATCAGAAACCACTGTTTCATATACTGTTTGGTCGCTGAAGTATTGCAATGGATTCATATTTTAACCACGTTAATGAAACGGTGCAAAACTGCTTCTTATGTCTGCTTTCAGTGGCTATCAAACGAAGACTTATTGATACAGATTGAGTACTTCAGAGACAACCCTCAAAATAATATAGTCCGAAATTCAAAAAGGCACTGACTTAACAAATAGCGGTCGTATTATGAATGGAATAGGACCTAATGCAAATGACCGCCTCACTACGTTTGCAATATAGCAATCATTGGGTTAAATTGTTGATAACTCCAATCAAATGTTTACTGCGATATAGCAAGCTGATCTAAAGTGCGTTTGCTTAGCTTGTGCGAAGCTATTGTATAATATAGGGAAGAAGTTTTATTCTCTGATATTGATTAAGCTGTCATAAATTAGACAGATATGGCAACGCTATTGTTATTTGTACTCAGTTTGGTTTGCCATTTTATCATGAATAGGCTAACGCCAGAAAAATGCTTGCAAATTATGCAAATTTAGATCGAAAATTGTGGTTCAGTTCCGGAATGTTGCTGTACGCTACGTTTATTTTACAGTCAACGTAATACTCCATCTGAGCGACTAATTCGATTAATCACGGATCGTTTTTGCATGCTCTAAATAAATAGTGGACGAATATTGAACTTCTAGAATGCGCCAAATCCGAGCCCAAAATCATATTTAAACACTAATGGCATAAAATTATCTTTCTAATAAAGCCGATTTTCAATTTGAAATTATGTAATCACAGTATTTTATTTCAATTCAAAGTTCTACACCTCTGAAAAAGACACCCTATACAATAGTATACCGATTTTCAGACATTGAAAATTTAATGCAAAAATACCAGCTGTGTACTTAGTAGGTGAGTTAAATATCTTAATGACAGACAAGTGTAAATATAAACAAAGTAATTTTTGTACTTCCAAACTTTTTCAACAACACCGTAAAGTTTGCATATAAGAAGTTATTTTTTGTCACCCTGTGTGCACAATAAATCGCTCTAGCAGTTCCTCTCGATCTGGTGCTCGTTACTACAACAGTATTAAATTAATTTACTTTACCCTTTTAATATTTCGAGTTCAAATAGAACTTACTCCAAGCTAACTCAATTGTCTACCAAATTATTATAGTAAAGCTGGTGCAGATGCCAGACAGACTCTGTCAACTGGTATGTTTACACCTTGATGATTAATTACTTTAAAGTAATTCATCTCAGACTAATTACACAAAATTGTTATTTGAATAATATGTTCCTGTGTGGCATTGAAGCTGTGTAAGTAAAGTTAGGTTACCAAAAAGAAGTAGTACATTAGTATTCCCTCAGCTTTCAGATTGATATAAAAATTAAATTTCTAATGCAATATAGTATTACACAATATACTACATTGTACCTACTCGACATTAAATTGCATTGAACTAAAATGCTACCGGAAGCGATGATGTCTGTAGGAGACACCGATGGTAACAGCTCCACCAAACGTGCAAGTCGACGCCTTAACTTCAATTGTACACTTCGCATACAAGAACAGGCACCGGACCTAAGCAGATACACACAACTTTACACAAACCTGCTTCTAAAGTGAGTGGGAGAAATCTTCTAGACTCCATGCATGTCGGACACCATCGTAGTGTCGTAGTTGACATCGCTGTCTTAATAATAATGACAAGCGACTGGCCTAGGGACATGCTGTAACACCATTTGTACGAACCTAAATGCAACGCAATGAAAGCCATTTGGATATGCGTTGCGATGAATATGCAGCAGTAGGTTTGGATATGCGTTAGCAACTAGGTTAGGAAATGGTAAGGATACTTAGCCCTCGGCAGTGCACAACACAGCAGAGGATGTCGACGGAGTCGGTGTGTAAAGTAGAAGTTCTGGACCAGCATAAACAAAAGCAGCGTAATATAGAAAATGCGACTATCTGACTGACTGATGTTAGTTTGTGTTGCTCAGCAAATATGCGTAACCAACTAAACGTAGTTGCTACAATTTGTGCCACACATTTACGCAGATAGAAGCTGCTTACAGTAGAAACTATGCAATCGGCGAAGTTGCATAGTTAAATTGATTAATAACTGATAATGAACTGAAAATGAAATACACTAAATTTTTCACAATATTCACAATAACATCGTGAACCATTCGCTGGTTTTCTGTGGCGTTAACCGATTCAAGAAACATAGCAGGAATTTCAAATTGTAAAGCAGATACACGGTACGTCCGTGTTTTTGATAAAACTGATTCACCATAACACTTTTCCGGAAATTCCTGGTATATTCCCGTTACATAATCAGACGAACGGTCACGGTTAGGATGACTCAAGAAAAACTTTATGGGTTCTACGATGCTCGCTTAATGCGCTACAATCTTTCATATAAACTGATAATACCATTACTATGTATGAGTGGTATAAAAACAAGCTGATCGAAATTCAAGCGAAGGAAACGTAGTCTACAAATGGTGCGTCTGATGGTGAATAGTTATATTTAACTCAATCCCTACTAGCTATTAAAATATCGAATAATTGGCCATGTAGGAATCGATAGACATTAGTTGTAGATAAGAAGATGTTTACTATTAAAGAAGTGGACAGCTGTCAAAGCAATTGGTCAACAGAGGCTCCTGGATCATAATCCACTGTAAAACATCATCAAATCATATTTACGTTATAGTGGTTCTGCATAAAATCTTTAAATTTTGTTGGGTCAGATGAAATTCAAATGAATAAAGTTGTGTGTCATCGCGTCGTAACGTTTTGGATGTTGTAGATCTTCCCTGCAACAGAACTTTGGCGAATAAGAATGAAAGAATTCTACCAAGATTCCGCGCATGCCAGAAAAAAACAAAGAGCCAGAAAAACTCAGATATACGTGTATGTTGGAAGCTATGACATGTGCTCAGGCTCATCAAAACTTTGATACTCTGAAACAATTACTGATGCGATAGTGGGACCGAATAACGGTATAATACCTGCGGGCTATATTTGTGTATTCAGTTTCAATTTACTGTTTAATTTTTGCGTTTTTAATAAATCTGTTGTTGTGAACAAAAATTGTACCATTCTTTACCATCTTTTTTTATCTTTTATTCACAATAGTTTCCTTGTGCGTTTTTCACACTCAATAAGCATTTCGAATGTGTGTTTCAGGTCATCGGAATGCCGGTCAACGCCTTTTGGATGGCTTCAATGTCCTCATAGCGGTGTCGCTTCATTGGCAAATGAAGTTTTCCAAAAAGATAAAAGTCACACGTAGCCAAATCAGGCTAGTACGGTGAAGGATATACCTTTCCAACGCATGTACCTACCAATAGGTGGCGACACCAGAAACAGCTATTTTTAAAAAGTCCTGTTTCTTTTGCGACAGACCTTGTAGACCCAATTTCTCCGTCAAAATAATTCCATTTCCTTATAACGCAACGAAGATTTCGATTTCAGTGCTGATCGTAAGGCACGCATTAATACAAAATGAGATATTAATGCGTGCCTTACGATCAGCACTGATTTTGGCCGGCCCGACCATTTCTTCTTCAATGTTCTCTTTACAGGCTGCCAAGGTGTTCACTTAGTAGCGAAACTACTTAAATGATTAAAGCCCAGTTCTCATGTTAGCCGAAAATTAGTTCTGGTTTGAGCTACATTTACAATACTTTCATACAAAATGATGAATTTTCGTGCGAAGTATGCAGAACGCTAGGTTTGATCAAATTAGGTGCATAGATTTCAAGAAATTGTCTTGTAAAATTTTGTATTGATTCGTTATTTTTTATCACCGGCCGGAGTCAATGTATTGGGCCGGAGGTGATCAATAGCGGAGCGGTTAGTTTTTAAAATTGGCGCACTCCGCAGCTCAGGTACAAATAATTTTAAGTTTAAATCTGAGTTTTGTATTCAAATTAAAATTCACATCAACGCTCAGCGATGCATGCAAGCGCGATTTTCTATAGCGTGTATCACGTGTCGTATACGCATTATGAATTATTTAGAGTTTTTTATAAACTGCGATTTATATGCAGAAACTTTTAACAATCCACGCCAAGTTTTATGGCCTTTGGCTTTGCAAACTGGTATTTAGTTTCTTTTGTATACGAAGATTCGTTTTTTTATATATATTTATGTACCTAATAATTCCTATTTACTCGTGTTACAATATATTTTTCGAAAGCCTTTGGGCAAATTTAAATTAAAACTGAAATGTATCTGAATTCGCGTGTTTAGTTCTTGTAATTGTTTGCGCTATGTAAATATTGATTAGCATTAATTGAATTTTATATGCACAGAAACGAGGTATTCGTTTAGCGATGTATAGTATGTCCCTACATCTATATTATTATCAGAAATATTTACTTTTGATTTGAATAATTTATATATATATATACTTTTTAATTATTACAAAACATATTGAATTACTTCATTACATTCAAATGCATCCTGCTGTGTCCTTTCATTGTACCTGCCAACATTAATCCGTGCTGTGTAATATATGAGTGTAGCATGTCACATGCAAAGCGTTTCCCGCCATATCCTTTGCCTTTTTTTATGCCTGCCTTCGCTATGCAAAGTCAAGCACTGTAATTCCTGCGGAAGTTTGCTCCCTCTTGCATATTAAGATAGTTTTTATTACATATTTTATAGAAGCGCTTTCGGTTATGAAATCTTAAGGTGCAACTGCATGCGCTGTATTGCATGCTTATAGCCAGTCGATAAATGAGAAACAACAATTTACTTTAAATTCGGTTAAACCATAGCTAAAATACCGTACATACATATTTATGGTATGTCAAACAGATGAGTCGAACTAGCCGTGTCCTTCTGTATGTCCGTCTGTCTGTATGTTGTTGCTCATTTTTGGGGACCAATTTTTCTGCTATCCAGTTGAAGTTTTCCACATAAACTTCTTTTATTGCAGTTTAATAGAGTTGATACTCTTGGGCCCGCCACGACCACCTTTTGGGGTAGCCCCCATACAAGCACTTTTGTATTTGTATTTATCGGAGAAAAACCTATTTATTAAAGTCAATATTAGGTTCAAATGCGATGTACTGCCTTTTTATAGACATCCGCTTAACACAAATAGACGAATGGGCGTGGCCCGCCCACTTTTTGGTGTCGCCCCCATACAAACCCACCGCGCAATTTTGTGTGTTTTTATGAAAAAATTCCTCGTTTAATTCAATATTAGCTTGAAATTTGTATTGATGGATGTAGGAGTACATACCTGTGTACTCAGTATACCCAGCTTGCGCTGTTATACGCATTTTGTTGTGGGCGTGTGGGCGTGGCACCGCCCAATTTTCTAGGGGTTGTAATCTCATGCCAAATCTCATCCATCTGCCTCAAATAGTTACTGACATATGACGAATTTGGTTTTTCTCTTTCTCTTCTACTTTTCCAGTAGATCCTATTTATCCCGGTGTATGTACAAAATCTTATATATCTGCTTCAAGTAGTTACTGAGATATGACGGATTTGCGTTTCCTCTTATATGGTGGGGCTTGACAATTCACAAAAAAAATTAATTACAAAACAAAAAAATAAAGAAAGGATTACTTATATTCATAGTTCGAATCGTGAGTTATGGTCTTGAATTCAACCTATAGAAAAAAGCGCTTCAGTTTTTCCCGAATTTTCCAATATTTCTTGTATTTTTATTCCAATTTTTCATGCCCTAAAATCTTTATTCAGACTATTACAAACATACTGCAGACGCAGTATTCAAATATCGCTCGAGCTCGCACCTAATTTAAAAGATATATATCCCGTCTTATACATATGAGTTTTAAGTAGTGCTGGACTCTACATAAGACAATAGATTATATTTCAGAGGTTTGATGTATGGATTGCCAGAATACTATATTTAATGAACGTGCTAAGATCAAAAAAAGAAAAAACAAACTTAACTTTATTTTCACAAAAAGAACTTTTTGAAAAACTTCAAAATTTGTTCAAGTCGCTAATGAAAAGTTTTAGTAAACTTAAATAAACGTAAAAAATCGTTATCAAATGATAGATAGTCAAATGCTTTTAAGATTTAAGTAAAAGTTTATAATTCACAGCGTTTGAAATAAATAAATATACGAAGTGAAGCTAAATAAAAGCTTGTAAAAACGCTGATGAGGAGAGATAGGAAACGAGAGGGCATATCAGACGTAACAGCAAGCAACAGCAAGAAACAGTAAACATAAAAAAGTAATAATTGGGTAAATAGTTGCGCTATTTCCGCGTGTCCCGTGACACATTAACATTTTTTGTTATTGTTGGTAAGCTAAGCTAGACACACCAAAATGAAGCTTTCGAAAATTCTTTTAAACTGTCCCACATATATTTCTAGGTCAAATAATTCTTGAATAAATACTCCATAGCAATCTATAGTTTATATAAAGATCAATAGAATATTTTTATTAGAAAATACTTCAACTGTGAAGATTTTCTGCTAGTGAATCAATTTGAAATTTAGGAATATACGATACATATTTTATTCTTATTGAAGATCTAAATCTTTGAAACTAGTACATCTAAATTATGACTTAAATCAGTTGAATAACATTAATCGATCTCGCATTATTTGTGTTTCCATTAGTGCGTGAATTACAAAAATAAAATAACTCAAGAACTTTTTACGAATAACACTGATTCCAATCCAGCTGAAAGTCGGCACCTATCCTTCTTTTTATTGCAATCAAATAGAGTATCCATATTGAGTCAATATCAACTCAAAAATTTATATGGTAGCTTCTTACATAAATATATTAATAGGTGTGATCCCTTTTTTTTTGGGATTTATATTGCAGTGAATATCAACTTATAAAATGTACGTGTGGTGGCTTCTTATGGACGGGCGCTTCTTATAGCTATCAATTGGCGACTTTTTGGAATAGCCCCTTTACAAAACTACCACTCAATTTTTGGATTTTGTATAAAAAACTTTTCTTTACAGGAAATAATAACTTGAAATTTGATATCATTGCTGATGAAGGGAACCACACAATTAATTTTTCCCAAGCAAATTTTATAAATCTACTACTTACACATATTTTGTATTGTGTATAAAGAGGGTATTACATGAACTATTACATTGAACCTCGATACCAAATGTTTTATAGCTACGCTTTATTAGTTCGGAATGGATCTGATATTACCAATGATAAACTTGTACAAACTCAATGTCCAATTTAAATTCTATAAAGTATAGTTGCATGTGAAGAGTATTAATACTTCGGTTTCAGCTAAGTTAACCTTTTGTTTTGTTGCTTCCTTTTCTATGCGAAATTTTATTATATTATATAATTATATGCAAGCTTAAAATTGTAAATTTAAAAATAAAGCATTTTTATGGTAAATATTTTATGTGTGGTGTGAATGACTGTGCACAAGTACAAAATTTAATGTGAAATTAAAAAAAATATTGCCTACTTTCCGGCGCGAGTGTGCCACGACATTTTAACCCCTAAAAGTATGCAATGCATTCCTATTATTTACACTGACCAAATGACATTGACAACAGCAACGCCAAAGCATAACCAAACTGCTAAAGTAAAAAAAAAAAAAAAATTAACAAGTACACAAGTATATATGCAATATTTATAATCTAATTAACTTATTACATGCATTTAAAATACCAAGTGAAATTTTGCTGCCTTTCAACCCATTCCGGCAACATTTCATGCAACTATGACTACTTTGTAGCTGCTGAAACAAAAGGAAAAGAACAAGCGAAATTCTTAAAAATTTTATTTGAAAGCCAAAATGAAAAAATATTTAAGCTGCTTTAGTAATTTTTCTTTTCTTTTTATTGGTCTGCGTGTAACAGTAGCTAAAAAAAAATAGTTACAAGCGCCGCGCCAGGCAACGCTCTTTGGGTTGGTGTGCAACCTTCAACTGTCACCATACTGTGCCCATTGCGCATTCATTCATACATCCGCTACCAAAGTTATTATGTACGCAATATAAGAAATAGACAAATTGACTCAGCACCAGACATATAGCTAAACAGATGAACTGATATAGTAGAACTGTAGTAGAACTGTAATATCTGTGCAATAAAGCGATTATCATTAGATACCTTTGGCGCCAATTGGTCACATACAACTGAAGCTTCAAGCACTCATTGAGAGCTTTATTATTTTTACTCGAATATTGAGTGTGGCATGGAAAGCGACTCAAATTACAGCTGATTTTGACATATGCATTTTTAGCAGCTATTGCCTGTATTAACTCACTAACGCCCTGCATGCACCTATCTACACAGAAAAAAAAAATGTATGAAACTCTTGTTTTTACTAATAATTTGTGTACCTAAAATTTTTAATTCGTACTCAGTTTTCTTGAATCAAGTAGAAAACGGGTTCGATTTAGAAATCAAGTATGGAAGTCCTATGAATAAGTACATTACAAACCATTCTTAAACCAAGTATAAAAATCAAATTCTATGAACAAATCGGTACTCAAGTCGATATAAAATAAACTCTTTATGACTTGAAGTAAGTATACAACTTTTAAATCATTATCATAAGAGCAAAATTAAATTTACTCTCTCAGTTGCTCAATTTATTGTAAAACCCAGAAACCCAAAAGCATCTTAATAATTATGTAAAGCGTTTGTTAATAAGAAGTTGATATTGCCTTGAAGGAAAAAAAATTGTATTCAAAATACCAAATTTTGGTGGTGAATATCAATATATATTATATTATTGATATATTGATGTTATATTGATACTGTGTTGATGATATATTGATGATGTGTTGATGATATATTGATAATATATTGATTATATATTGATGATATATTGATGATATATTGACAAGTCAATCTAGCTATGTCCATCTGACTCTACGTCTGTCCGTCAGTTCATCTGTCTGTCTGTCTGTCTGTCTGTCTGTCTGTCTGTCTGTCTGTATGTTGTTGCGCATTTTTGGGGACCAATTTAGTATCTTAGTAAACAATCGCTTCATAAGCACATACAAATGGGCGTGTCATATTTGTATGAGTCATATTTAAATCAATATTAGCTCGAAATTCGATTTGTTGGATCTTAGTACACAGTCGCTTCATACACATATATTTACAAATGGGTTTGTCCCGCCTACTTTTTGAGAAACTCCCATACAAACCCACAGCTAACTTTTATGCATTTGTATGAATAACGTCAATATTAACTTGAAATTCGATATGGTGGCATCTTACAGATGGTCGCTTCATACACATCTACTAATGGGCGTGTACCGCCCCCATTTAAAGCTTCCCACGTTTATGTTTTACAATATAATTTAAAATTTCGTGTGAATGGTATTACAGCTTCGGTTCAATCGAAGTTAACGTTTTTTCTTGTTTTATATTATTTTTCAAATATTTAGTAACGATAAAAGTTGTATGTCCTCTGCGATCTTTGACCTGTCACTAATGGGTTAAGAACTGCACTAGCTGCCGCCATTGCACTTCGTTACTGAGTTGCACCTACTTTAACCTAAATACCCCATAATTAATTATTAAGCATGCATTTAGCTTTCATGCTTCCTACTCTCTGATCCCTCAATAACATGTGGCCCCTTTCCTAGCATAGTAGTATCTACGTATATTGGAACACTCGTATTGAGTACTTTTTACTTTTTGCTCAATATGCTTTTGTTATTTTACCCGCGTGCAATTTATTTCATATTTGCTCAAATTTTCTTCGCTTCGCTTGGCTTTGTTTTGTTTTGTTTTATTTATTTTTGCAAAGTTTTCACTCATATGGAAATTATTATGAGAAAAAGCACAAAAAGTTTACAATTGGCTAAATTTGTTCGGACGCCAGTTTTATGTTCAGACAGTAATGGAGAAGACGTCGCGATATTCTAATATTACGATATAATATTTGAACGCTATTAATTTGTGTGTTTAAGACGGTACTTCAGATACGTTTACGATTTTAATAACCAGTGAATTTGAAGTGAAGATACATTATACATTATTTAAGATACATAGAATCTTAAGTAAATGAAAGAATTTGGAATTTTTTCTTAACATTTTTAATACACTTTTTTTAATGCCTTTGAGAAACAGGTGAGTTTTAATTGAAATTCATGGATACAATGATAAGATCAAAGATCAAAGATCAAAGGCAGTTAAAGACAGCAAATAAAATAATATTATTATTCAAATGTAGTGAGATTTTCATGCAGCTCAAATCATTACATCAAATTTCGATTGATCATCTATATCAATTGATATTCCAAGCTAAGAACCTGTTGTCATGCGTATAAAATTTTGATGGTTTTTCATATCGAATTTCAACTTTGTCGAATTTGTTCAATTAAACATTCTACTTTCATTTATTCTAATGACAAATTGAAACCATTTTTATTGATAAACAACCGTAAGAATGTTTATCAATAAAAATTTTTCAGACCTGTTCCGGTTTTCACTTTCCAGGCAATTAAATTCAAATCGCAAAATTCACCCAAAGAGATTTAAAATTTTTTTAGCTTTACTTTCACAAAATCTTCCACAAAGCGGAAACCGGAACAAACCAGTAAAAAAAAGCAACAAAAAATAGTATTTTATTATTCAATACGTCTAAACAAACTGTTTACCGCCTATGCGGTAAGAAAAACTGTTGTGATGAAGAGTTTCGTAGTCCAAGATCCAATCATGGTATTCATGTTTAGCAGTCTTTATTGGATGTCACTTCCTACTTTTGCTTTGATTACAATGCATTTAAATATGCGCAGAGTCTACCTAGACTGTGGTGGTTTGATCTGGACCTATAAAGAATATTTTATTAGGATTAACTTAAGTTCCATATACACCACATTTCGTACTTCTGTATATAGAGTGTCCGCACAGAGTGTACGATTTAATTTAAAAATATAACGCATATTTTTTGAGCAAGTGATGACACTTTTATTGCTTTGTAAAGTAGACATGTTCCGATTATGTATGTAATAAAATATCCAGAAAATGAGCGCCGCAACTCTGAACACAGACCCTGGCTCGTTTTATGAGATTGCATCTGACATTTTGACAAAGATATGGTTCTATCTTACCGATGACGTGATGTATATCGGCGTATCAGCGGCTGGGACACCCTGTCTATATATAGCTTAAGTAATAACAACTTGAAAGGTGTGGATATGTTCGTATGTCGGTTGGAGTTGACATGTTTTAATAAACTCTGCCTAAAAGTGCTACCAAGTTTAGTAATTCAATCTTCTGAGAATCTGGTATTCATGGAGGCAGACAGTCGAATGGTGAAGTTGCACCATCTTGCTGAAACCACATCTGAAAAATATTTCGACATATTTAAAAATAGATCGTTACTTCACTAAAAAGCATGGCCTGACAATGCAGCTTGTTGAAACTGCACATCACTGTGACTCTAGCTTGATGCATTTCCGTTTCATGGTGTATCTCAGATTTACAATGATTTAAGACGTAAAATTAAGATTGAACATAATCTTCTGTCAAAATTCCAAGCAAAGTGGCAAGTCTGCTGGGTTCAACTTTCTTGTTGTTTGAACTTTGTAGGGACAAACAATAGGTTCATATATTTGTGCAGAATTGTCACTAGTAATTGTCTGCTTACACCCATTTGAGCAGCAAAGTTCTGTGCCGAAAGACAAAAACTACTTTTTACGGCAGCAGCTAAAGCAGCAATCATGGTGTGTGTAATGAAACGGATTTGAAAACCGGAACTCGAAGGTACATATATATATACTGTATATATTTATAGGTATACGCTTTTCTTTGCCTCCTTTTTACGGCTATACTATTAGACGAATTTTGATAAAATAATGTACCATTCGGAAGCACGTACATGTTCACGTACTCGAATACACACTCTAACACTTCTCTGCTGCTCAGCGCGCACGCAATTGGTATGCTAACATCATAGAAGTAAAAATAATCAGAAGCGGCAGTAAAAGGAGCACAAAAAAAAAACGACCAACAACGAAACAAACGACACGCTTCAATCAAAATATTTCTCCAATGAAACACAATGCTTTTCTGGCTTATCTTTTGCACTCTATTTGCAATAGAAAAGTGTTGGTTTAGTATTTACAGAAAGAGACTAAATGAATAAAATTTTCCATTAAATCAACATTGTTTATCTCCAGAAATCTGTCGAATTGTATTGACCGCTGGAGTAGCTAGTATTAATGATGATTTGAGGCTTCGGTAGCTCATCTACCTAGCGTACTGGTTAAATTTGAGCTGAACAAGGTGAAGTTAGTTTATATTGAATGAATTGTTCCGAATCAATAAATCATGGAGATACGTTTAGGTAGTTGCACCAAGAAGAATTCAATGAATGGTTCGGGAGAAGCCTTAAGCTACCAAAAACAAGAAAAATGTTAGAATTGCTTCAACCTTAGACATGTGTGTAGTTAAGACTCAGTTTCGTTAAAACTGAATAGTAATTTACTTCCGCAACCACCATCTGAGAAACTGCAGAATGCATTGCGCGTTATAATCATATTTTGTCGGGGTATAAAACTTTTCACAAACATAAAAAAAAAAATGTGCAATCAAATGCAGTTTTACATTTCTTGAAATTTAATTGCTTAACATCTGGAAAAAAAGTATGTGCAAGAATCCTAAGTAATCAAAATAAAAGTGGTGCACTATCAAATTCAGGCTTAAGTTACAGGCAAATTAAAATCAAATCGAATTACCTGCCGGCATATTTATTGAGTTTTAAAAAGCAAACGGACAGCTGGCTGCATGGCAATAGATGTTCCAGAACATTGTAGATTTATTAGAATTTCTTTAATTGCTGCGCTGCGCTGCACAATCACAGGTTGACGGCTGACAGCCTGTTGAGTTGCTTCTCAGTTCCAATTCTCTGGACTGGATTGGATTGAACTAAACTGAACTGAACTGCTGGATGTTCCTTGTTCGAATCGGCTTCGTTTGCAAGCTGTGCCGAGCTGTGCTCGCGGCGCATTAGCGACGATAATAATGTCAACAGTTTTGAACCATTTATGGTCAACGATGGCAACGATTGAACAATGCAAATTTTAAACCACATTCCAAATGATGGCCTCCGATGATGATGCTGCTACTGCTACTGCATCTGATGATGATGATGATGATGATGTTGATGATGCTACTTCTACTATGAATTGTATTTTTTGCTTCCTATACTTATACTCGTATAGTAGAGTGTTGTCGTTGTTGTAGTTCTTGTTATTACTCTACGCTGGCTGGCTGCCTGTTTTGGGTTACAAAATTTCCTGGCGTATTGTTGCTGCTAGCAGTCAAAGTCAACGCGAGCAGCAGATTGCTGCCCCCGTAGTGAATAAAGCTATTATTTGCAACACAATTGAACCGGCAACACAAACAGCAACAGCAACAGCAATTTTTGTTCATGCTGCTGACTAGAACAAGGAATGTGCCATTGTCGCAGCATTTATTCAAGTTCAGTGAAATGCAGCAGTTCAGCATCAATAGAATTGCAAAACGAGCCAAGTTTCACCGAAGTTGTTACACACTTCACATGTTGTTGCTCGAACATTTAAAACGTTTTGATCTCATATTTAAAGCCGAACCGGCTTAAAAAAGAACTATATTTACGAAATATCTCAACCAAACTTAGAATCAGTTTAACAAATGTGTTAATGAAAAAGTTTCTTCATTTTTATGAAGACTTTTGACTTGATCTCAGCAAAAGTCGCGAATTTTACTAATAGCCTTTCATACCAAAATTGGTGAATTCGATTTTTCGTAACTCCTTTAAGCGGCTATCTATTTTTGGTTGATTGGTTTAAGAAGACGGGTCGAATGATCCCAGCACTTGAACCACATTTTGCGACTATTGTGTTTTCTTAACATGAAAGAATACCCGAATTTTAATAGAGAATTGATAGAGAATTTAGTTGCTCTAATTAGTTTTCAAAACTTAACTCACCCAAATTTTCCCAGCTGTTCCAGCGGCTGCTACGAAAATATCTCTTCTCTTCCTTATGAAAGCGAGAATATGTAAGATTTCCACTTTTTTCTTTAGATATGATCTGAATTGGCCACTATAGTATAGCATTCCCATCAGATTACCCAGCTCTTTGCTGAAGTTTGTTCTCCAAAGGAAGTTTACCTCCAAAGATCATGCTAAGTCAGTTTTCGATTGATTGTTCTGTAACATAAACGATTGAACGATTTTGGATAATGCACCGTTGGAGCGAACGCAAAAGCTTCTCAACGTGCTAGCTCGTTCCCAACTTCGTTCTCCGTTATGTTGCTATGCGCTGGCAGATTTCTCGTCGATGTGTGAGCCATCACTAAAGATACAGAGATGTGGAATATTTCTGTGTATATCAGCAGCTTAGCATCTCACCCTGGAAAGGGAGACACATAATTTAGTAACAGGAAATATTAAAAATTTTGTTGATAATAAAATTGGAATTTCAGTTAAATTTTAGTCGGAAACTTAATGCGAAAATGGGTAATAACGATCGACGTTTAATTCATATTTTCAAATGCTGTATTCGACATCTCTGACTCAAACTAACCAATAATTTGATAAAACTAATTTCAACTATGTTATGTAGTGTATCAGAACAATGATTCTTGTTTTAGATTCATGGTGTTCGCTTCTTAGGAGGTGTCACTTACATGTATAGACAGATACACAGAAAGACAGACAGGCAGACAGACAGACCGACCGACAAACACAAACACAAACATACACACATGGACACGCGTTGAATGAAGGCTCATCTTCTTGTGGCATTACAGGAGCACTTTTCGCAATTAGCTGAATGAAATTACCACAGCGAAGTAGCAGAACAATAGTTGCATGCAACAATTTAGATGAGACAGCATACACTTTGCAGCAATATTGTTGCCAAAGCTGAAGCGCTGTGTAAATGCATTCCTGACGGAAGACATGCAGTCGCGTTCCTCTAATCTAAATGTTTAGCAACGACATTGATGGCAAGCAGTCAGGCATATCAGGCAGGCAGCGCGCTGCAAGCCACAGAACGGGCTCATCAGCACGGCTTAGCCTCATCACACTGGCAGCGGCGGCATCAGCATGAGCGGCAACTTGCAGCTGTCAATCGTCATCGTCGTCGTCGACGTCGTCGTCGTCGTCGTCGTTCTTGCAATGCTGAATAAGCCCGCCGGATGAAATGGCAGCAACAGCATCAGCAGCAGGCAACACCGAACGGTGGCAGTTACAGTTGCACTTGCAGAAATTTAAAGTAGTGCAATTATTGTAATCCATCTAGCCAGCCAGCCAGGCAGCCAGCCAGCCAGTCAGTCAGTCAGTCAGTCAGTCAGTTAGTCATTCAGCCTCAGCAAGCTAGCAATTCATTCGTCCATACGTTCAAGTGGCGCAGAGTTGCATCTAAACGTACGCTTGCCGCCATCGCAGTCGCCTTTGTTCCGTGGGCGGTTTTATGTTACATTTAACCGTTATAAATGTGATTGTTATTGGAACTTGCTGCAGCAGTATACGTTATTTAAGGTTGGTGTTCTCTGATCTAGCTAAATCTAAAAACCGGCATTAACCCATTAACCCTGTTAGGCTGAAGTGCGCATGCTTCACTTATGTCTTTTTGTTGTGATTGGCGTTGCACGTTTTTTTTTTTCGGACAAACGATTTTATTTCAAACTCGACTTTTTTTTATTCAAAAAAGTTTTGCCAATTCCAGTTTAATTGGGTCAAGATTTACAGTTTTTATTTTTAGGGTGTAACTACATATACCATGAGTCTGTAGGCTTGCAGTAACTACTTTGCAATAATTGGAATTCCGAAATGCACTTAATCAGATGACTGGCTACGCGCAAAGTAAATTATTATGAATACAGCTACAATATATTTTGAATAGATAGGCATCAGTATGTGTGAAGGGCAGCTAATTGTCTTCTTTAAATTCGAACCAAATTAAATTTTCTGCACTCAAAGGCATCTATGAAAGCAAATACTTATCGTAAGAAAAAAGCCGTTGAAGATTCTTCGTAATCGAGAGATTTCTTATTGTAGATAAGCAAGATGTATAAAAAAGATGTATCAAAAAGTTGTTTACAATATCACAGAATTGTCCATGAAATACGAAATAACACATTTGTTATGTTGTGTGAAATGGTATTATCAGTTTGTCTGAAAGTGTGTAACGCATTAAAGAAGGCATCGTAGACCCCATAAAGTATATATATTCATGATCAGCTCGACGAGACGAGTCGATCTAACCATGTCCGTCTGTCTGTCTTTCTATCCGTCTGTCTGTATGTTGTTGCGAATTTTTTGCGACCAATTTTTATTGCAGTTTAGTAGAGTGTCAAGATTGACCCGTTACGCCCACTTTTTGGGGTAGCCCCCATACAAACCCACCGCCCACTTTGACTTTGTTTTATGAAAAACTTCTTTATTGTAGTCAATATCAACTTAATAATTGATATGGTAACTTTTAGTGGTCGGATGCTTGACTGGGTGGGATCCGCCCACTATTTGGGGTAGCTCCCATACAAACCTACTGCCCATTTTTGTGTTTTTTTTTTATGAAAAAATCTTTATTTAAATAATTATTTGCTTTAAGTTCGATTTGGTGAATTTTAGTGGACAACCGTTTCATATACATATACATATGGGCATGTCCCGCCCACTTTTTGAGGTACTCCCATATAAACCCACAGTTCACTTTTATGCATTTGTATGGAAAACGTCAATATCAACTTGAAATTCGATATGGCGGCATCTTACACATCTACCATCGCTTCATTCACATCTACTAGTGGGCGTCTACCACCCACTTTTTGGGGTAGCTCCTATTTAAACCCTATTTATATTTTACAATATTAGTTAAAATTTCGTGTGAATGGTATTAGAGCTTCGGTTCAACCGAAGTTAACGTTTTTTCTTGTTTTTATTAACTTTGAAATACACGGGGACTAATAAAAGTCCGGTTAGAATTAACATGAATGAATTAATGAATGAATGAATTAACATTTTCAGTTTATTATATTTAATTTTCATTGTTTTTTATCTTCTCTGCATAACCATCAAACATTTTAATTACTTTAGTTTGTAATTCCACCCTTCAAAACAGTCCTGAAAATCGCTCTTTTAGCTTCTAAAGACTTTTTCCTTGAAACATATATTTTCTTCATTTTCCGAAATTTACAGTGCTGGAAATTTATTGATGCCAGATACCGTAATAAAATGACTTTTACCGGTCGAAGACTTTAGTCGAGTATCTCGAGACCCCTGCTCTACCGACAAACGTCTATTCTGGCATCTTCAAAACCACTTGGATTTAGTTTAAAGAAATGTTGCAAATATTTCATATTCGGTTTGGCATTCATTGAACATTTGTACTTGCTTCAGTTGACGCAGAAATTCATAAAGAATCGCATAACGAATTTTACGTTTTGTTGGTGGTGTCATTTCTTCTCAACTTGCTTCAGAAATTTTACGTTTTCTTGCCTCCATGCCGATCAATCCTCCTGAAGTAAAGAAATATATTGTCGTATTGAGAAACGTTCAACAGTCAAAATTCGCATGGGGCCAAGTCCGGTGGAGTCGATGTCTGAGGCATGATTTCGGTGTTCTATTTCGTCAAAAAATCAATCACGAAGAGGCAAGGTCAAAATTCTGGAATTTCGGAACAAACTTCGCTGCTACAAGTTTCATGCCCAAAAAATCCGAAAAAATTGCATCGATGTGCCGCATCCTCAGCAACTTCTATAATAGTCATTCGACGACTCTTCAGAGCAATTTTCTTTACTGCTTTACCATTTTCATCGGTTGTTGACGTACCGGTGTGTACAGCCCGGCCGTCGTTACTAACATATTCTCGGCATTCTGTGAATGGCTTGTACCACTTGTAAACATTTTGTAGTTTTTTTTTGTTTTTTAAATATGTAGGGTAGACGGTTCAATACCCCCAAAATTCATATTTTGGACAGCGGACAGACCAACATTCGAACTGTCATTGTCATTAAATAGAGTAACATGAGTTTTTATATGATTTTCGAGCAAGCATATTGCTCAGCCGACAAATCAGTAAATTTCGTACGCTTATGAAATGATCAAATTTCATCCAATTTGGAAGGTGAGTTTATGTAGCATGCGCTATTCTTCATGTATCTACATAAATCGCAAACATTTGTCAAATAATTGACAAGGGCCTTCAAGGAATCATGTTAAACGAATTGTAACAGAAAGAGATGAAAGAACCAAACTGAACAACAAATAGAGAGAGCAGTTAAAATCCCCAAGAGATTTGGCATAAATGGGTAGACTCTAATTTTCACACGCTGCGTATGTGTCAATGGTACATAGAAAGCGACCAGGATATATGACGTAAATGAATGAGAAATCAAAAGAGCATAACGTAAGTGTTAATGAGGTATTGCAATCATAAACCGTTAAGCTGAACACAGACTGTTCAGCATGACAACAGATGCAACAAAACATTCGTTGTGTTACTTAAAGAAAAAACCAGACAATGTATAAACATCCATCCAATATTTTAAAAATTTAGATGAACTTCCATACACAGCTTTCTGTGATTGCGTCACTTTTTACTTTGCTAAAATTAATCAATGCCAAATATCCACTCGGTTTATATTTCAATATAAAACAAAAATGCTGCAAGTGTTAAGGATTCAATTACACTTTAAAAAGCTTATCTTTTGTTTCCTTATAAAAATCTTATCGTTTCGTGTTAACTATCAATTAAGGCGATAAACGTCATGTCTCAACTGATTGCCAGAAGCGGCAAAAAAAAAAAAAAACATATGGAAACTAAAACCAGAAAATTAAACTTTACTACAAAATTGTTGTTGCAACAACTGCAACTTAATTTCTCAGAACAACAACAAACAACATACTTGACAACAAGAACAACAATCGTTGATAAGCAAATATACAGCAACAATCACAACAACAACAACAAGAAATATCCAAAGATATCATCCAGCAATCAACAATCAACATCAAACAATCATTCAACGAACGGTTCAAAGGATAAAAATCAGCAGGTGGCAAGCAACTTTTCCGGTTGCATAGACAACTTTCTTTTGCAAAACGCTGCAAAACCGGTTTCAGTCACTGACAGCAACAGCAGCAGTCGCTGCCGCTGCTGCTGCTGCTGCTGATGATGATGAGCAGGATTAGATCAGTTTTTGGCGGCGTTGCATGCAAAAATTATGTTTTGTTGTACGAAAAGCGTCACAGAAGTCATTAAATGTAGTTAAGACATCTTACTGGCAGCTTTTCCATAGCTCTCTTGCTTTGCTTTCTGCAGATTTTCAACCATTTTTTTTTTTTTTTTTTTTTTGGTGTGGAAACTTAAATCAATGTCAGCTGTAATTAATGCTAGAACGTATTCGATTTGAATATCAACAGCTGACCAGCTGCATCAACATTGCATTTATGGTGTTTTTAATTAAAAATCATAAACATAATTTGCTCTTAGCTGTTGCATTGGATTAGATATAAATTTGTATCTTTTTCTGCTAGTTTTTTCTTTCATTTTTTGGTTTCGTTTACGATATATTTTTGCGGTTAATTCTTGTCGTATAAATGTTTTGTCGCTACAGTTTAAGTCAAAACTTAATAACTTAATTTAACAAGTCGTGCGATTTGTAAAACGTTATAAATACTTGCAAATCTGGACCGTTCGTCTCTCAGCCTTCGATTTGTTGCTTGCCACAAGGATCCAGATGCGTTTTCATTGCATTTCTTTTTTTCTTTTGTTTTAAGGCCAACATGCCGTTGCTGCAACATTTGCTGATGATGCACCTGCAGCATTAAAACGAACTGCAGTGGCTGCTGTAGCTTTTGCAGCAATTTTTCCTCAAACAGCGCTGAGCGATTTTCGCAATAAATCTCAATTTAACTGGCGCCCGGGTATGCGTTCAATTGCGTACAGTGGTTTGAGTACTTCGAAAAGCCATGCAAAACTTATTCAGTTTATTACACTCTTTACACAACATACTTATCATAACTTTTGAGTTTTTTCCACTATAGGGCATATCTCACATTCAAATACACTTGTATTTGCAAACAAATGTTAAGCAAATATTTTTTGAAAAGCTGTTTTGTAATTGGTCCACTACATACAAAAGATGAATCCAATTAAGTTTTACATTAAATTTTATTAATAACAGCTAATATTGTATAAATTGTATCAGTAAATATTTGTGGTCTTGATAGCTCAACTGTCTAGCATGGGAACATGGATATGAGCCCCGCTCGACTGAAAATTTCTTTAATTTTAAATTTTCCACCGAAGTTAAGAATTTTTCTGGTTTTCACTTCTCCATATAGTGAGTTGAATGTATTGTGCTATGTGCATCGATACTCATAAAATATGCATCACTGACTCAAGGCTTTTAGTTTAAAAATTGCCGCTTGAAGAAACAACATTTTAATTACCTCAGCTGGTTGTTTGAAAATTTGTTTTACGAAATATTCCGTTCAGTTCAGGAAAATAAGATTTGGTCTTTTTATACTCTGCGGTGCAGGGCCAAGGCAATACAAAGTTTTTGCAAATGTATATAACTGGTATAACAACTCGAGTCGATACAGCTATGTTCGTCCGTCACAATGTCGCCTCCATTGTATATTTCAACAAGCAGATCTGAGAGACTGTATAATTTAGAGCCTACAAAATTGGATTTTTAGATTCACCTGCTTCAAACGCAGTTCAAATTTAGAATAAATGTTGGATGACACGCCAACCACTTCCATAATGCGGCTGCTTATCTCCTATATGCGTACATTACGCTATTGGCGCCATGTAGATTTCGCATCGTAGAACTAACGTCATATAGCTCTATTGGCGCCATCTATTTTTTTTTTTTTTTTTTAATAAAATTTTAAAGGGTAATTTGAAGTCGTGAACTCACGATTAAAGCATTCTTACTTGTTTTTTCTAATTATAGTAACTATAATTTAAATTTTCTGCTAATATGGATTCAGTCTGGAAACTTAGCCGCATTCAAAAGGTGACCTTTGAGAAATTAACTTAGAAACTAAGTAACTTTATGTAGGGCAAGATTTTGAGATATTATAGTATGAAAGATTAGTGAACTAGCTGCATTTATTCTGTGCAGTTTTCATTTGAAATTTGCAATCGAATTTCTGCTATTTGTAGTGAAGGTACTTTATCAAAATCTTCAGCCAAAAGTTGGTGTGTTCGATCCTATTGTATATTGTGAATTTGTATGTCAGAATTGTACTATACTCACACGAAATTTCAAATCATATAGCTGCTATATAGTAGGTGGATTTCTATGTGACTAGCCCTAAAACTGGGCTTATATGTGAAACGTATAAAAATTTCGACAGAACAAAAATTTTGCACAGATTTTGAAATTGATGCGTTTTTTAAAAACTGATAACTACTGTTAAAAAAATATGAGTCACGTAAGAGAATTATATGTGAAAAGTAATATCGAAAATGTGTGAGGCTCCATAAATTGAAGCAAATTCTGGTCTGACCAAGGCAAGTGATGCACAATTTTTGGTTGAATACTTCGTTTATAAACTACTGGCGACTAGCCAAATGTTAAGTTCCGAATTTTGAAAATGTTTTTTTAGGAAACATGTAATTTTTGTAACCAAAGTCAACAGTCATTGAGATATCGCACATAAACGTACTCATTTCTGTTCCGTGAATATAAAATGTGTGCCAAGCTTGTTTATAACATGTTTTTGACGTGATACCCTCTATTAAATCGGTTGGTTTAACGCAGAAGCATGACTCATTTCTGACGTTCCGTTTACCGTTACGACACGACACTAAACGAACGAAAAGCAAAAGGCGGAACCTGTAATCGTACACATATGAATACATGTGACGATTGTGTCGTTCCGCCTGAACAAGCAAGCGATAGACAGACCAGCGTGCATTGGCTTGTTGAAAGCTATAGTTATGTGTGAGTGTGCATTTGCGAATTAGTGTTATCGAGCGCGCGGTGGGGTGCGGTATGTACTTGGTAGAATGTATGAATAATAACATTGTAAGTGTATAATAAAGTTTGTTTCAAATAAAATACATGTACAAAGTAAACAAAGCACGCACACCATAGATCAAGGAAGGAACAGTTACTTTTGCATTTGAGTACCAAAAACAACAACAAAAGGCTTTTAAAGTTGCTGGTGGTCAGTCAAAGAGAGAGAGAGAGAGAGAGAGAGAGAGAGAGAGAGAGAGAGAGAGAGAGAGAGCGTATATTTCACTCTTTATTGTTGGTAACGAAACTCTTTCATATGACAAGTTGTTTGTGTACTGATTGAATTATTGGAATTACATTAGAATTCAATTCACAAAAGTGTGCAATTTTTCATCAATGTTTTCTTATGACTTTATCACGTAAAATTACCATTCTTTTTTTTTTTTTTTTGAAATTTTAAAGCTTTATTTAATTTGTCACAACATGTCACAACATTCACGTAATGGACAATCTTCTTAACTTTATATTAAATTTTTGACCGTCCTGCATACTAACGCTTGTTTCAGATCAGATACATATAGAAAGCCGATTTATTCTTTAAAATCTTATCGCTGTAAAAAATATGATTTCCATTACTAAATTTGTGTATGTTCTTCATTTTTTACTTAAATAAGAAACCATATCTGAAATCTGTCAGAAATCTTACAAAATATCTGATTAAATTAAAAATCAAAATGTTCACCTCTGAACCACTGTGCACCGTGCTGACGTGCAAGCGAACGGTTTTCTAGCTACTTATAATTTTTAGCTTCAAGTTTTTCTTTTGCCTTTCCTACAACAACTTTTCTTTTAACTTGAGATCGTTCGCTTGTATATCGCTAAGCGTCAAATTTGTAACACAACCAGTTGAGTAGATACTTTGCTGGCCCGGCCCGGCCCGGCTCAGTTCGGTTCTGTTCTATTGCTGCGCAACTTCATCGGAGGCCTTGCATACTTACACACTTCACAAATAACTTCGCATGCAACTGTTCTTCGATTGGTTCCGTTCGTTTTGCAGTCATTTCGAAGTCGATTTACTGTACCAATGTTGCCACTTTGTTGCAGATACTTCTCAGCATCACCATCAGCAACAGCATCGTCAATCGGGGCGGCGCGTCGATTATTATCCTAATGCAATTTATATCGCTGTAAAGTTATATACGAATAGTTGTTCTGTTTGGTATTGTTGTCGACTTTATTGGCGCTGCAGTCAGTTCGATTTGTTGCATTAATCTGTGTACAGCAGCGGCAGCAACAAGTTAATAGCAACAACAACAACAATGGCTATATAATAATCACTACAACAACAACAACAATAACAACAATAACAAGTGCTTTAAGAAAACTCTCATTATTGGCATAGCATCGATAACAACATTTACCAGATGACGACCATCTCTTTCACTTGAGCAGCACAATTGAGATTATTTTTTTTTTTTTTTTTTTTGTTGGTTGTTGCAACCAGTTATACACGCGTCACATGTGCAACGGATCTTGTTGTAAGCACATGCACAACAACGTCATTATTATGGTTAACTAAGCTAGTATAAGCTTAACTATAATGTATATTGTATCTGCAACAAAATGCTATTGTACTTCAAGCCATTAACGAATTTGTCGCCATTTATCAATTTGCTTTGCGCAATTTTTCGGTTTTTTTGTGCGAAAATTGATTGAGAAAAGGATTGTACCTTGAAATTTCTGTATATTGATGGTGTTCAATAATATATATTTAATAATGCAACGGTTACAGCTAGTGAATGCGGAAGAGCGAACGAGATAGATAAAGAGCGAGTGAGATAAATTTATGTAAAATCGAAATGATAATGATTCTGACATCGAACGCTTTGGACGGCATGATCGAAAAAATGTTAATACTATTTTCTTTCTATCAATATAAAAATGTTTGTTTGTCTAATTGTCCTTTATAGACTTCTAAACTATTCAACTGATCGATATGAAAATTATGAAGTGCGTTACCATCGATAATGAAGAGGTTTCTGGCTATATATCATTTGGAAAAATGAGTGGTGCCACGAGCACCCATATAGGAGAAAGCTCAAATTCATCAAATTTTAGCAACTTATTGATGGAAATTTGGTACATATGTAAAGGGCACCGGGAAAAATTGCGTGCATTGAAGAGAAAATAGAAACCATCATATTACAGCAACTAATAGATGCAGTTAGATCAGATTTGGTACATTACTATGTATACGAGGGGTACTATTTATATTTCGGGAATAGCAAATAATAACAAACATTTTTAAACGAAAATGGCTTTATTGTTTTTCAAAATATTCCCCTTGATGATCAATACACTTTTGCATTCGTTCAAACCATTTGTCATAGCAGTTTATCCATTCCTCTTGAGACATCTCCAAAACATGTTTTTGAACGCCTCAACTGCTTCTTCGGCGCTCGGAAATCGTTGACCAAGCAGTTTACCTTTGATACTCGGCAACAAGAAGAAGTCATTGGGTGCCAAATCAGGACTGTACGGAGGATTAGTCATTAATTCGATGTTTTGACTGCTCAAAAATGCACTTGTTTGACGAGATGTGTGAGACCTCGCATTGTCATGATGGAGAAGGCTTCGTTTTTGTCGGTTGGTTTTACGAATTTCTCTGAAGACTTCCGGCAAACAAATGGTCATGTACCAGTCAGAATTGACCGTCCTACGTTGCTCATGCGGAACAGTAGCCGCATGACCCATTCGGCCGAAGAAACATGCGATCATTTGCTTCGCTGTGCTTCTTCCACGAACAACTTTTGTTGGATTTGGCTCGTCTTGGAATACCCACACGTTCGATTGCTGTTATGTTTCCGGCTCATACGCATATATCCATGATTCGTCACCTGTCAGGATTTTATACACGTCTTTTGAAGCACCACAGTCGAACTTTTAACCATTTCGTTACACCAATCGGCGCGATCCTTTTTTTGAGCGATTGATAAATTATGGGGAACTAATGTGCAAGGATGCCTCTATCTCACGATATGTCACATGACGATCTTGCATTATCAGTTCAAGCACTGCATCGATGTTTTTGGGCACAACAACCGATTTTGGACGACCTTCACGGAATTCGTCGGCGACCGAACTACGACCACAATTGAATTCACTATACCAGCGATATACTGTGGTCCGCTACACAGTTACTGGGTCCGAAAATGGTGCTTTTCGGAAGGCGCAATGTCTGGTGTATACAGCGTGTGGGACAAAACTTCAATTTGAGCGTTTTCAACTTGATTTTAACTGATTCAGTAGCGTGTGACCAAGAATTATCAATTATACATAATCAATGGACTACTTCTGAGAAAGCTATTGGTACTTTTTCCAAACTCTGCACCATAAATCCATTGATTTTGATAAGTTTTGTTTCAAATATTCTCTCGTTACTTTTTTTTGGCATATGAGAATAGTTTCATCAACGTGGATGTGGAATACATTTTAAAAAATTTTAGCATTACATTTTCTGACAACATTTTTTGAACAAATTTTTCTATGCGCTATCTTGAAATTCCTTCTCAAACGCTGATAAAAGTTTATGAAAGACTTCGTAGTAGATCTTACGCATTTTTTCATCAACTTTTTGTGCTAAAATATTGCTTCCGCGAAGTGTTGACATTGTCCATGATTCCTTAGGCTTTTGAGCTACCTTTGTTACTCTGTTAGATCTTTTGTCTTCTCGTGTTGTTTCCTCACAGTCAATGCCACAAAGCTCTGTAAAATTCTTTGATTTGTCAAAAATAGTTTGAAATATGACGTGCTTTACTCTTAAAGCATTTGGAAAGTAGTTTCAATTAAAGCTATTGTGCTATCATGTTATGATATCATTGCTTTGTAGCTGTTTTGAGAGTGTATTCGTAAATGACAGCATATCCTACAGCATGTGTAAACGTGAAGTAAAGGATGACTTCTCTACAGTATTTTTTATGTTTTCAGCTTCTCAATATGATGGAATTTATCGTTATAAGAAGTACTGGTAAAAATGATTCAAATTGATTGATTTAATTCTTTTTGAGAAATAATGAATGTGAATGTCGAGAAAGAAATAAAATTGTATACACTTTTTACTGTATCAAAACAATCTCTCAGTAATGGAAAATTGAAAATGAATCGTGTGTATATATCACATCCTTGGAGGGGCAATGTCCTTCCAGCCCTAACAAATGACTTCCCTGGCTGCAAAATCAATTTATCGTGTCTCTGCTTAAATTGCGATCGTTTTTCTTCAATACTCGGCTCAACAATTGTTGTTGGCAACAATTCCGCGTGGTTTTAGCTCATATTTGTTTAGCTCATAGTGGACTACATCCAGCTGATCCCTCCAAATACAGAGCATAAACTTGTATCCATCCGGAATTAACGCATAACTTTGATACTAGTGTCAATTCTATGTAAAAATATCTTCCTTTTCTGTCGTTAAGCAGCTATTCACTATTCACAGGTCAAAAACGACTTCCACGTCTCTTGGTTTCAATTCGTATGGCAATTTGAGGAATTTGCTGACTGTTGACAAGTTAACGCCAAATGATTCAGCTAATTCTTGAAACGTTGATTTTGAGCTGGAAGACAAGAAACGGTCTGGGCTGCCGTAAAAGTTCAAAGATGTTGAATTGTTGTCACTGCTCTCTGAAGATACTAATGTAAATTTAAAAATATGTATAATTAATATATTTTCTTCTATTGTCATGGATCTTCAGCGAGCAGTGACTACAATTCAACATCTTCGAACTTTTTCGGCAGCCCAGATCGTTCCAAACCAAACTTTTAAACCGAGCAAACCACTTCCTACACATTTGCTCAGCTAAAGCATGATCTCCATAAACTTTTACTAAAAATGTATGGCTTTCGGCAGTTCTCTTCTTCATATTAAAGTAATTAAGCAGAACACCCTATAAAAACACTTCATTCGATACAAAGTTAGACGTATTAATTAAAGCATAGATTAAAGCATAGATTTTAGAAAGTGAAATATTGGAAATGCACTAGTCGCGACATCTCTTCGGAAATGCTAACAATACTTCATGGCATCTATCACGGTTCGTTTTGGCTGATACATATGTAGTACACCCATTATTTGTATGGCTGAAGCGTATAAAAATGAAACCAATACAAAAATCATATTGCGTATACGTCGTGTTTGCTATGAATATACATATATATATATATTACTTGCAACTACAAATTCAAGCTGAAATTTTCACATAAGCTTAAATGCCAAATGGCATACTTTAACAAACCTTTTAACCTGCAATAAAAATAATTCCATAAAACTAAATCTGGAGCACATAGTAGCCACAACGGCCATGAACAATACTACTTGTAGAACAAAAACAAAAGAGACCAACCGAGTCGTCATGAGGAACTTAATAAAATAATTGAAAATTATGCCATATCGACATGCAATAAGAACAAAGAGTGCTGTTAACAATAAGAACTATAGACACATATAACAACAATACGAACTATGCACGTATAACAACAATAATAACTGTTAAAACAAGAGCACAAAAGTGCAACCACAACAACAACAACAACAACAAAAGCGTGAACAAGACAATCAATAAATTTAAACAGCAAAAACCGATAGCCCAAGAAGTAGCAACTGAGGACGACATAAAAAAATGAAATGAAAAATAAAGAGAAGCCACATGCAACACACAAAAGGCAACAGGTAACAATTGAAAATGTTGCCCCTGTGCCACAAATTCACATACGTTAGAAAAGATACTCGTCCATAGGTATATACTATGTGGATCTATATATCTATATAAATATATATATATATATATATATATATATATATATATATATATATATATATATATATATATATATATATATATATATATATATATATATATATATATATATATATCTAACAGCAGTTGAGCCATATCACCGTTGCTACTGCTGCTTCCCTGTGCAAAAGGTAACGTTACATGCCACACACACACACAGCCATGCACACTCAATTGTTGCTTTAATCGTGGCTCTTTGTGGCTGCCACACTACCTGCTCTATACAGCTTTCTTATTGCTTACATTTCGAGTTCAATTTCAAAGATTTCTCTTGAAAATTGCATAGCAAAGTTTGAATATGATTTACATTGTGGTAGCACGGGGAACGCTCTGTACAAATAAAGATATAAATATGAACTGCAAACGAATAACGACTAGAAGTATCTATAGAGCTGGATTTAGAAGTTCTCAATCCTGTGTGTTTCTTTATACAAATTCAAAAAAAAAGTAAGTAATTTATTGAAAAAATGTTTATTACATATTAAAATACACACTTTATGAATTTATTTCTTAAAAATGATATTGTCCAAATGTAAACCGTTGCGTTCACGGCATTCATTTAATCGAGCACTAAAATTTCCTATGACGGTTCGGCAGGTATTCTCCGTGATGGCGGCCATTTCGTGACGGATATTTTCTTTTAATTGATTAACAGGGAAGTCGGTTTGTTGCCGTAAAATTTAGATTTGATGTAACCCCACAGGAAAAAGTCCATAGGGGTTAAATCGGGACTTCGTGGATGCCAATTTATGTCACCTCTCCTGGAGATCAATTTGCCGGCATCCTGAGGCTTTAATTCTAGCACCAGCTGAATTTTATAGGGGTGCAGCTTTAAATCTTTGTGTAAAATGCGGAACAATGATTATCTATGCACGTTTAAAGCAACAGCACGCTGCCGAATCGAAAAATCCGGGTTGTCACGAACAGACTGAGTAACACTGTCTACGTTTTCGAACGTTTCGAACCTTGGACGCCCGGATTTTGATTTTTCCAGCGTTGAACCAGTCTCTTTAAACTTCTCGACCCATTTTCCAATGAGTCGCGGGCTTGGCGCATCATTTAAATGACGAACATGTCGAATACAGTCGCTGAATTACCGTTTTTGTAAAACTCATGTACGTACAACGCACAGTCCGCTTCCGAGAAACGCTCCATAGCGACTAAATTCCTAAAAGCTAGGCTACCGCACCCCTCGGAATAGTTGCGTTGACGCAATCAGCAAATCAAATGTGACACCCAAATGTTCTGTTTAAACCATTATATTTAATTCTGCACACCTTCTTCTGAGACGGCAATACATGTCTTAAGTAAGTTTTATTTAAACTTTTTGATGTCATCAGCAGCTTGTCATCAAGTTTCACTTGATCCTTCATCAAGTTTCACTTGATAATAGCTCAATATCTCTCTATCAGATGAAGTTCTGGATAGTTTGATGAGTGCTCCTCTTTTCTTTTAATTTTTCCTAAACTATTCTGAGTGGAAATGACGCAGTGAGCAGTTGGTAAGTCGGGCCTAAATATTGTTGACACATTGTGTTTTATATAAAATGATATAAGGCATCTCTCTAGATACTCCTTCTGCTAATTTTCGACGATTATTGTACTTTTTGTGAAAAATGGGGTGTTTGATAAGCCTGCTAGAAGAGTACTTTCTTGCCAAATTTTCCCATTCTAATGTCTAACTAGTCGACAGTATCACTTTTCACTTCTACGTATGTAAAATTAGGGAACTGGTAATGTTCTTGAATACATTTTAACATCTTCGTCATCCGTTACAACGCACTGAGTGGGGTTTTTGCGCAAGGGGTTCTACAATTTTCGGAGCCTGCATTTACCCTGATTTTTTTTTGGAAGTTTTTATTTCATTTTTTTAAGTTTTTAAATTATATCTTTGTTTTACTCCTTCGATCATAGATGCAATTGCTTCGAACGGACACTGACTTGTTTTTGTTCATTAAGGTCAGTACCTTTGTGTCCAGATATGTATGTCTTATGCCTTTTATCTTTAACTTTTCGTGTATATCTCGGAAACCTTCTCGCTTGAGAAAACAATTTTTAGTATTAAAATTAATTCAATACAAATTAGCAAGTTTAATGCGAAATCGTTTAAATCAGCTCTTGTTAAAATGAATGTGAAATGCAACAATATTTTCCGTTGCCAACAGTTTTCCACCTGTTCCTGTTTTTTTGCTTCGATTTTCTTTAATATATATTTTTTTTTTCTTGACTTTAGCCTTTTCCATTACCAAGAAGCTTTATATCGTTAGCTAATTTTATTGTTACTATAACTGTTTGTTTGAGCCATGTTTGTTGTTGTCGGTGTTTTTTTGTTTGTTTTTTTTTTTGTATGCATATCGCTCTACAGACATGCCATGCCGCACAGATATATCAATTCTATTAAACATTAATATCGAGCACAAGATACACGAGCGCACACAGTATTCAGTAAGTTGCAAGCGGTAAGCGGCAAGTTCGTGTGGCATGCCGTGTTGCTGCTTTTGCTGCTACTTTTCAACATGTGACTAATCATGCAAACCCAATCATGCTGCCACGAGTTGTTTTTAGGTTGCACTTTGCTTGTTGGCCTAACAAACATCAACAAGAAAAACATCCACTTGCCACATTGAGCTCTATAAGATGAAAAGAAAAAATAAATAAAATAATAGTAATAAATGGGAAACTGGGTAATCCATTTGGCTGAATGGCGCTGCTCGATTGCACTTGGCTACCAAATGTTGCTGCTCGTTATTATTTTTAGTGTCCGCTATTGTTTTTGTTGTTGTTGCTGTTGCTGTTGTATAGATGCAATATACAATATCTACCTAGTTATTCAGTCGCTGATGTTGGTCCTCAATGTTTGCTTCAATCTTACTGGACGTCATTGAACAGATTTTTATATTATTTTAGTGGGGTTCTTTTCCTTTTATCTGCTGCACAGATCTCTGTGGCATGCTTTATTGTTGTTGTTGTTGTTGTTCTTGTTGTTGTTGTTCCATTCAATAAAGTTGTTGTTCATGCTCATGTTAGTCTGCTCGAAATACTTGTTGCACTTGTTGTCATTTATCTGCTTGATATGCTGCACCAAATGACGTATTTCCTGTAACTGTTCCATCAGTTGTCAGTGCTTTCCGTTAAATGTCCTTGAAATGAATTTGTAGCTAATGAACTTATTGTAAATATTTATCAATTACACAGTGTGAAATCTGAGTATATGTAAAAACTCTACTACTCTGGTTTCGAGCCTAACATCGAGCTGTTCGACCGACTTGCTCTACAATGTATATCGCCCCTTTGAGCACTACAGAGATAGTTAATATATTTTATCTATACTTTAAACTGAAAGCAAAGGAACCGAAAGAAACAAAAAAGAGAGCAGCTATATTATTTATTATTAAAGATGTAAATAAAGAAATGGACAAATCAAATTCTCCTCTATTTTATTGTATGTAGGCAGCAGCGCCATAGGAATAAGCAGCAAATTATCGTCTGCTACTTATTCCTGTGGCGTCACTCACTTTGACTCTTTTGTTGTTTTTTTATTTTTTTTATTATTTTTTTGGCAAATTGAGAGAGCTGAGAGAGGGACAATCTTTGTGATTGGCAGAAGGCGTTACAATGTTTTTACCTACCTTAGGCGCATTACTTTAGAAAAGGAAAACATTCGTCCCTGCTCCATTTCCAAACTCTTAGGGGATTCAAAAGGGTATGAACAATTTGCACTCGACTATTTATTCATAGATAACATTTTACTTGAATTTAATTTTGTTATACTCTTATTTCCGTAGTTTATAAAAATGTTATTCGGTGAATAAACTAGAATCCGAACAGCGACCTGCAGCTCTGAGTTCACAAACTCATCGTCTCAGCTACTTCGGCTAACAGGCACCCAACTTTGCTGTTTGCTGCATAACAGAGAGTTGGCTCTTTTCCGTTTTTTCTTTTCTTTGTTTGAACCCTCTAGTATCTGCTGTATTAGCAAGAGTTAGTTCGGATTGGCCACTTGCTTTCGAACAAGAATTGTACATTTTATTTGTATAGCACTTCCATTGGAGCAAAGGTGAAACCACTTACCGTATTTGTATCGCCTGACGCTTTAATAAAGAAGGTAGACTAAACCATCCATCATGTAAGTATACTAGATAGCTGTTCGATTTCTGTAAAGTAGAGACCACCTAAGTTTTTCCGTCTTGCACTTCTACAGACTGGACACGAGCAAAAAAAAAATGTTCTGACCATTTACTTCTTCTGTATATAAAACATTTAGTATGCTGATATGAACACCCAACAGCCAGTGTCGAGTAATGGTTCAGTCACAATACATGCAATGGCTTAAAGGAAACATCGGAGCAATATTAGTTACGACGAGATGAGTCAATCTTGCCTTTTCCTTATGTCTGTCTATGAGTTTGCACACGCTTTATTTCCTCAGTCTTTAATATTTTGGTTTGAAAGTGGTTACTTCTTATAACCATAGCAGCATACTTACCAAATAGCTACGAATTGGCCACTAGCAGATTTAGATTCTATACAAAACAAGTTTAAATTTATTTTATTGTATGAAATATGTTTCATTTTTATAACAAGTATATTTAAAATTATAATTAGTTTTGAAATTGGTCCTCTACACACAAAAGGTGTACAAATTGTACACGTATATTAGTAAAGATTTAAGGCTTTATATGCTATCTAACATTCCAGATTGCGCCAACGCTCGTTGAAAATTTCATAAATTTTTAATAACCAATTAATTCTCATTATTTCATACGCAACCAAATTATTCGTAACCCTATATCCTGTCAAGTACATATATGAATTTTTATTATATTGAAAATTTTATGACACGAATAATATGAGCATGTATATTCCCCTTCATTTTTGTTAGATCAGAGAATAGACACAAGGTCAGATCAGAGAATAGACACAGCAATTCTACATTCTCGCTTTCTATAGGTGCGAGAAGTATAATATAGAAGTATAAAGAATAATAGTTTCATCAAAAAGTGAAACGAAAACCAGGTGGACAAAAATGAGGAAAAATACCATATATGTTTATATATGACCATCTATACGAAAGATAAGGCAACGTTGCACTAAAAAATGATAAAGTACCAACAGTTCGGCAAAAATAGTGTATTTATCTATGTATATATTTACGGTGTTTTGAATTATTTGTTTCATTCGGTCACTCTTTACACGAAAAACGTATAAGTGCACAATAAAACTAGAAAAAATAACAATAATAAATAAACCAAAGACAATTGCTTCGGCATGTCATGCGCAAATGGTGAATATACTCAATTTACATAGAGAGTTATGTGAGCCAAGCCTATACCAATTCCAAAATTGCGATTGCTATATAAACGCATTTAAATCGATGTATTTAAGATATTCAACATTGTTGTACAGATTTTTGCAATTTAAGTAAACTTCAAACTTTTAAAAACAATTTTCTGTCAACTGCAACATTAACAGAGCTACTCCCAACCGATTTTTGCAAACAACTTTTATGCCAAAAACTTTTCAGCCAAGGAAACCCATTTCAAAGTCAGCGACAAAACCTCAGACCAATGAAAATGGTGAATTGCGGCAACCGGTTGCAGAATTACAAAAGCAAGTACCTCAAAACTTAAACCGCAAACAATTATAAAAATTAAAATAATTAAATATCGCACCCTCCTACTTCCTCTATGACTACTCTAAGTCGTCTGCTACTTCTCTAGATCTTTCACAACAGTATTTATTTACTTCTTTTTTTTTTTTTTAATACAATACAATTAAAATTCTTAGCCAAATCATATCAAAAACATCCATCACAGTGTTGGACAAGTCAGCCGTGATGTGCGATGATGATGCTGCATGAAGAAATCAATTTACATAGACGCAGATACATATTGTAGAATTCAGTTGGCGCCCAGCGGAAAAAAATAACTAACGCATGCATAAAAACATGCAACAGCAGAAAGACAACAACAACAGCAACAGCAACAGAAACATTATAAGCCAACATTAAATACCGTTAGACAGTCACTTGGACTGGAGGCAAACTGCAGCTGGTCAAATCAGTCAGTCAGACAGGCAGCAGCAGCAGCAGCAGCAGAATACCTAAAGAGGTTGCAAGGCAACCAGGCTGCTAGGCAGCTAGGCAACCAGGCAGGTGGAGGCATACAATCACCATGTGGGCATGGGAAGGCCAGTTGAGTTAGACAGCCAAGTCAGTCAGTCAGTTAAGACAGTCAATGAGATTTGCGCACAGAGCACGATCCATTGATGAATGCATGTATCGTTCAATGTATCTGCATCTGCATCTGCATCTATGACTACAACAAGAATTGTATCTGTGAAAGCTTTTATGTTCCTTGGAACGGCCTAAGTACCTACGGACAAACACGACAGCGAACAAGCGAACAACGCCATTTGAACGCCATTTTCATCTTCCGCAGCAGCAGCTTCAGCAGCAGGTTGATCTCACCCTCTTTCTTCCTCAGAAAATCATGTGGTCAAACACTTTGCGCCATATCCGAATACTACACGAACGTACTTCAAACGGCTAATGTATCGCTTATTGTTGCGCTCTGTTCTATTCTGTGGAGCGTGTATCTTTTAGCTGTGAATGCATGGCGCTGCGGTAATTGTTTTTCTGCCCAAGGATAAATAGGCAGGTTTGTGCTGCTTCTTAAGCTTTGACTTCTATTCGAGGCATTTTGTGGCAAGTTGGCGCTATATGCTGCAACGGGTTTTAATGCTAATTTAATTTGTCGATGAGAAAAAGAATGATTATTATTAATGCAGATATTTTCTTAGGAATCACGCGAGATTTTTACCTTAGCACTTAAGGCTTTTTGCGGTGCATTTGAGTCTCAAAATTTGGTTTGTGCAGTTTGTGGCTTTATACGATTTCGTAGAATCACCTGTAATAAACACTTGATACACTACTTATATAGAAATGTATAATGATGATGACGATGTTTCAAATGGCATTTGTATAGTATCTACTCGTATATACGACACGCAAAGTGACTTTTTATTTTCTGTACAAAAATATATGTGAGTAGGGTACACAACACACAACATGTTTGTTGAAATTAGAGATTTTCGTACTTTACTCGAATTGAGAAAAACTGACTTTTGGTTAATTCTACCCAACCTGTTACTCGAGTGGAAATGTTTTTCTCTTCATCTAGAAAAATAGATTTTACGAAATTTAAATCGGTCAGGCGCTTAATTATGTCTGAGTTACAGTTTTGCAGAAAGTTTAACCATTTTTGTTTTTACATTTTATTTGAAATTTGTAGACATGTAAGACTACTTTCAATACAATGCGAGGGAGGTGTCAGATATATACGACCGTCTGAACATAACTTAGTGTAAACGCTTTAAGTGTCGGACTATGACAGAAGTTTTTCATAAATATTGTCACAGTATACATCACACAGTGTAATAAGGATTTGCTCTATACGACTTGTTTTTATTGCAGTTTAATATAGTATAAAAGTTAAGATGCCACGCCCACTTTTTTGGATAGCCCCCATACAAACCTGCCCCCTACATTCGACTTTTTGTATGAGAAATTTATTTATTGCCGTTAATATCACCTTAAAAATTTATGAAGAGTCCCACATATATTAATTGGTGTGATCCCCCATTTTTTGGGGTAGCCGCCACACAAACAACGTGCCCACTTTTGCCTTTTTGTATGGAAAACGTTTTTATTACAGTCAATATCTACGTGCAATTCGACTTGGCAGCATCTTATGGAAAGATGCTTCACAAAAATATCAAGGGTCGTGTCAGCCCCACTTTTAGGGATAGCCTCCGTAGAAACTTACCGCCTATTTTTTTAATTTTGTATGAAAAATTTCTTATTATAGTAAAAATCAACTTAAAAATTAATATTAAAAAAACGCCTCACATATAGAGAAATATATGTGATTTATCCATATTAGGAGCAGCCCCATACAAAGGCACCACCCACTTTTGAGATTTTTCATGAAAATCTTTACCATATCAGGAAAAATCAACTTGACATTTGAAATGGTGGCTTCATATGGACGGAGATTTCGCATAATTACCAAGGGATGTGTCACGCCTACTTTGGGGTAGGCTCGAACAAACTCACATTCCACGTTTAGATTGTTAGATTTTACAAGTACCTACCTAAATTCTCAGCTTGAAAATTTATGTGAGTGGTATTAAAACTTCGGTACCACCGAATTTAACGTTTCTTTCTTGTTTCACTTTTTATTCACTTATGTATAATGTATAATGTATAGAAAATGTATAATATAAAGAAATTAGAGTTGGGCCAACATTTATAAATAAAATGCTTATTTTTCCTTTTTTTCTGCTATAAGATTTCCATTTTTTATCCGATTTTAGTCTTATTGACGTGATGGAGTTCATAAAACTATCGATTAAAAAAACAACATTTGGGACATTGGTATTATTTGTTATTAAAGTAAGCTACCTACTAAAATGAGAAAAATGTTAAAAACTCCATGAAACTTGAACTTTCACCAGTTGCAACTCATTAATTTGTCATTTGTTCGGAACGAATTGAATACCATTGCACTGGTAATTTAATCGGCTTTATAACATTGTATAAGTAGCTTATATCGAGCTTGACATTCACACTTGACGCTGGATTAGGTAAAATTCTAAATTCAGAAACATAAGTAAAGCGATATCCAGGTGAATGGCCCAAATGAACAAAAACAAAAGTTTTTTTTTACCCAAATTACTTTAAAGAGTGTCAGAGGAAGTTTAAATTTTGTTTGCTGCAAACTAGCCTAAACATATGTTACGATTTTTCTTGTTATGCACATATTTTGTAGCATACTTTCAAAGAGTCGTCCTTAAATCATGCTTTTTATACTCTGCTCTGAAGCCAAAAGGTATACTAAGTTTATGCAAATGAAGAAGAAGGCATGACAGACCTCATGCAGTGTATATATTCTTGATCAGCAGCGAAAGCTGAGTCGACTAGCCATGTCCGTCCGTTCAGTATAATTGATGAAATTCTTAATCTGAAATATTTTAGTTTTTAATACACGTAGAATGATTTTCATGGTTTGCATTAAAAAAAAAAAAATATTACTCATGTTTTTTTCTAGCCTCAAGCCAGAATCTAAAAAATCAAAAATTCTGAGCAGCTCATCACGAGTTACCCAAAAGTACACGCTCTACAAGCTCTTCCTCTTAGATAAGCGATTTAATAAGGAATTTATGCCCACAAAAACCACGTATTAAGTCTTTACTTACAATTATTTAGCTTGTAGAGTTTCAAGTTATTATCGCCATTTTTCTTCCACAGTAGTCCGCTCTATGACAAAAGATAGCTACTGTTCAAATAGCATCTTTCCACTCGTATCTTTAGCGATGTTGGCTGTGCATGATGCTCAGTCAGTCAAACAGTGAGACAGTTCAACTATTTAAATCCTGAAAGCTACTATGGAGGAAAGCTACATTGATGCATTCTATCGAGCTGATAAAGAATTTATGCACGCAGTACTTCATCTGCTTCGTGTGAAGTCTATTTCCAATTTCATTTTTTCTCACATTGGAAATCCGTTAATGCAAAGAAAATCTTTTACCGCTATGGGACCTCCTAAATGCATGGCTGATTTATAAAACCTAAATACTCTAAACGCACAATCATACCAATACAAAAAACAAAAAAAACAAAAATGTATAGTTAATAGCCTAATACCTTTTTGGCCGCACAAAACGTACCCAGTCGAGTCGAGTGGAATGGAGTGTAGTGGAGTCAATCCAATCCGAACATTCACCATGCGCTAAACTGAGCTAAAGAAAAACACCTGCAGCTAATAAACTTCAACAATCGACTTGAATACGAATTGAGTATAAAAGGAAAGCTCCCATAGAGCGCTTATAATAATTTTCGCAGCGATTAACGCGAAACAAATTGTTCAGATTTATTATTATACTTATTTCTAAAGGCCGAAACCAAAACGGCAGCAGCGGCGAATCTTATCAAGTTTATTGCCAATTTTGGCAATTGCTCCAGCAATAACTGCCGTATGGCGATCAAATTGCCAATAAACAGTTTTGTTATGAATTATTGGAGTCTATTGATGGCCGAACAGGAGTGTGCAACTGCAACAAGCGCTGCAAATGTTGCCACTGAGTTGCATGATGCTACCAAATTTGTGCGACACAAGTGCGACGCTTTGATAATTGTACACACTGGCGTATTTAGACATACATTTTTTAGAAGTGCTGGGGCCAAATAATTTATAGAAAATAGAAACAAACAAGACAGACTGCTGCAGTAGTGTGTATTCTGGCTACCCAGTCTCCATTGGAACCTTATAAGTATTTGTATGAGGTCATAATATACTGTGATTCGATCTACAAAAATTTGAGATATTTCATTAAGCATATGACAAAATATGAAGTAGCCTATTAGTAAAATTAAGGCTTGCAGGTTGCCACTACTGCTACTTTTCGATATTCTGGCAGTACCATAACCTCAACTCCAACTGACAATGACGGCAAAAGAGTAGTTGTCGACAAACGCAATAACGCAGTGTTTTCTGAATATATTATATATTAAAAATTGAAAAATCAAATTGTTTTTGTTTTTTAGTTCTATGCTCATAAATTGAACATTTTGATCGATAATTCGAAGTAAATTCACTAATCACAGAATTCCCAACATATCATCCAATATAGCGTCAAAGTGAAGGTTGGCACCTTCGCTGGCTTGCAGGTTGCCACCTCTTTCTCTGTTCTTCGCTTGTTTACACTCTAATTTAAATAAGAATAAATTAATCGGAATCGTTTTATGTTAAAATAGTTCATTTTGTCGTTTTGAGATTGACTTCGAGATTTGATTTCACTTCACATTGAGAATTTTTTGATTTTCATAACACTAATTTCAATTGAAGTCTTCTATAAGTAACAAAACGGACCTTTTAGGAATTCGATTCCAAACGTCCTCCTCCTCTAGAACAGGAGGGATAAACAATTGTCCGATTAATATCTTACATTACGTATGAGTTTAATTTTTTTTATAAATTTAATATTGCTTAAATATATAATAGATAATTAAGTTTGGAGAAGGTTATTTGAAGGTTTGCAGAAGGTTCTATGTTCGGCCCCACCCTAGATACGCCAATGTCAACGCATAGTACATGAGAATTCGGGGGGAGCTTTAGACATTGGCACCCAGACCAACGGAGACAAGAATGGTGACCGCCGTTGCCTGTGGCGCATATCTCTCGATATCGGCCAGTCTGTCTGCCGGTCTGCCTGTCTCTGCTGTTTTTGGGTGCCAACAGTGGCAGCAGTAAAATGCAATTTGTCAGTTCACTGCAATCGCGCTAGGTTTGGGCAGGCAGCAGTCGCAGCCAAATATGGCCAACGCCAAGGCGGTTTTGTGTGTGTTGCGTTGCATTTTGTATCTTTTTGTTACTTTGTGCAGCTGCATTTTCCTACGTGATGCAACAATTACATTGGAAAACGTTCTGTGACTCCCTATGCACTTGTGCGCTTGCGCATTTATCTCGCATTTGCTGTTTAGATTTTTCAAACTTCAATCTTTTCTTTAGCCAGTGAATGATGCTGCCAGCAGTCAAAGAGACAATGAGGACACGACAAACGGACAAACGGACAGACCATCGAGCTGTCCATTTTTCCTTGAAGTTTTCTTTATTTTTCGCATTTTATTCTATCGTGCGCATGCGTGCCGTTATGGTTTATTTAATGCGTTTTGAAAGTGCATTTTCATGTTCCATGAGATTGATGAGAATTTTTTGATGCATCGTTTTCTTCATTAGTTTCATTGGCATTGGATGCTGTTCCAATATATTAAAGAAAAATATGAACAGCAACATTTTCTTCCCTTTTTCTCTTAAGTACAGTCTCCTGTCCGTATTCCATATAAAAAAAAATGGTAGGAAGACATCAAGTTTTATAGGCTGTTAACATTGAACACATTTTGAGCTGAGCTTAAAACATTCTCCATACAAATTTATCATTAAGATGACAGTCATTCGAATATGATGACTTCAAAAGAATGTCATTCAGTCCGAAAACTTGTAAACTATAGCTCCATTAAACCATTTTTTTTAGTGCCTGCTCTATTTCGTTGAGCACTAGCTTGTTTGATAGGTTATATGTAGATATTCTATATCAAATTTTGAATAAAATTTTTTTTGTCAAGATGCAACAAGATTAAATAGTTGTTATGTTCTGTAATGAAGGGTTTTTCATTAACTGTGTTTGAACTTTAAAATTGAATAACCACGCACTAATTTGTCTTCGACTTACTTATTTGTCGACAATCGAGACTCTGTAACATAATTCGTGCTGGATATCACCTATGATGAATGATGTTGTTCTCCAGTTGGTTAATTGCAGTTTCTCTTTTTGCCAGCGACTTAGCGTAGCTCCAGAGAAAATAGTTAAATCTCACGCCCTTGCCGGCCATTGCACATCGCCTCTTTTGTAAAATAATCTGGCTAAAACTCCAATGTAACGTCCGATGTAGAACACATATCACCGACTTGTTGGAACCAGGTCTATGTCATCCAATTCACGTGAAAAAAGTCTGTTAGCCCGGTACCGTTCGCCATTGACACTCACTGTCTGGTCATTCTCCCGTCTGACCAAAATCCACACCAAACAGTAAGTCTATTCGGATTCAATAGAGACTCTTGATATAGCTGTGGATTACTCTCTCATCAAATGCGGAAAGTTTGCATGTTAAAGAAACAATTAAACCAAAACTGCTTCAACTGCTCCTGAGATCATATAAAACATACCACGAAAGTTGAAGAATGACAGCTGTACTATGAAGCTGAACTATAAGCTATTAAAGTTCGGATATACTCGTACTTATTGTAAAACACTTTACATCCTGTTTTCACTGGTCGTCCTTAAATTTGACAGCCATTAATCAGAATCAGAATTTTACGATTTGATTTTACTTCACTGTGCATTTCAAAGTACCACTTTCGAATGAAATCAAATCACAAAACACTTCAAACCAATTTTAATGAAATCGTTTTCGATCAAATTATTCGGATCGAAATCGAGAAATCTATTGCATCTTTTTATTTTTCATTAAATACGAAAACTTGTTTTGCAAAGGATACAAAATAAGTTTTGCAATTGTATTGTTTCAGTGGAATCGGTCGAGAAACAAGTATCATTCACAGAAAGACCAAAAAAGTAGACGGTCAAGGAATGAAAACCAGGCGTAATCATAAAATAATTAAGCCAAGGCCAAGCTCAAATGAATCATTTTGCACAAAATAAGGAAAAAGGAGAAATACAAAAAAAAAGAAAACAAAATAAAAGCTTAACGAGAAAAGCGTTATGTGTTGTTGGTGTCGCTTTTTTCCTTGTTTGTTGATGGTTTTGTTTTTCTCCCTTGAAAAATCGGAAGAAAAAGGTGTGAAAGTGGGTATTTTTGTACGAAATCATGTTCTTGTGTTTTTTATTATTGTGCAAGTAACAATTTTCCCGCGTTGTATGTAATCGATTTAAAACTTCATTGGTTTTCCGACAGTCACAGCAAAATATCTGTACAATTTCAAATAATTTAGCAAAATTGGCCTATTAATATAACACTTTATTCATACAGGATTACAATTATTCTACAGCTGTAAACAGCTTCAAAGCAAAAGGTGCTCCGCATTTTTATGTAACATATATACAAATTCCAACCTGGCATTAGTATAGAGTGTTGTTTCTACCTCCATAGATTTTTGAAATAAAACTTATAAAAATTATGGCAAAGCTTTACTGGAAAGATAATTTTATGATTTTAACATTTAAATACAATATGATTTCGGGCATATAGACCGTCGAGGACTTCACATTTTCCAACAGATTCAATAGTCTTGCATCACACAATATTGGAGATAAATTTATAGTTCCTCCATGGTTATTCGATCGAATCTAAAAATCGAATAATCGTTTCATTTGAATTTAACTTTATCACAATTTTCGTCCTCCATCTTAAAAGGAATTGATTAAGGGAATATTAATTTTCCTAAAAATCTGCGGGCTATGCTATGTGTTACAGTTAATCTCGAGAATTAGTCTTTGCTGCTTGGGCACCTAAATCATGAGGTTTGAAGTATCTAGAACATTTTTTGTGAGGCTATATTAATTAACAGATTTATATCAACAAACAGAAGACTTTTTATAAACTTGAAGCCTATATTCAAAACACAAATAAGCTCCATAATGTCCGAAATGCTCAACACAATCATCGAAAATTGGCAATTTCGAATTAGCCAATACAAAAGAGTTGCGACAGCCATTTGAACTGTCGTATTATGTCTATGTATCAGTTTTGATTTAACCATTTATTTTTATACCATTCACACATAGTGTGAAATGGTATTATCAGTTTGTTTGTTTGTAACGCATTAAAGAGGCATCGTAGACCCCATAAAGTATATATATATATATATATATATATATATGAGAGAGAGAGAGAGAGAGAGAGAGAGAGAGAGAGAGAGAGAGAGAGAGAGAGAGAGAGAGAGAGAGAGAGAGAGAGAGAGAGAGAGAGAGAGAGAGAGAGAGAGAGAGAGAGAGAGAGAGAGAGAGAGAGAGAGAGAGAGAGAATATATATATATAGAGAGAGAGAGAGAGATATATATAGATAGATATACAGTATAGAGATATATATATAGAGAGAGATAGAGATATATATATATAGAGAGAGAGAGAGAGAGAGATATATATAGAGAGATATAGATAGAGTATATAGAGATATAGAGAGAGAGATATATATATATATATATATATATATATATATATATATATATATATATATATATATATATATATATATTCTTGATCAGCTCGACGAGACAAATCGATCTAGCCATGTCCGTCTTTTTGGGGACCACTTTTAATGCTAAACTTTTTTATTGTAGTCAATATCAACTTAATAATTGATATGGTAACTTCTAGTGGTCGGATGGTTGACATATACATTAATGGGTGGGACCCGCCCAATAGTTGGGGTAGCCCCCATACAAACTTACTGCCCACTTTTGACTTTTTGTATGAAAACTTCTTTATTAAAGTCAATATTAGGTTGAAATGCAATGTGGTGCCTTTTTATGGTCAGCCGCTTTACATAAATAGACTAACGGTTGTGGCCCGCCCACTTTTTAGAGTAGCTCCTATACAAACATATTGCCCACTTTTGTGTATTGATTGATTAAAATCAATATTATGTTGAAATGCGATATAGTGCCGTTTTATAGACAGCCGCTTAACATACATAGACTAATGGGCGTGGCCCGCACTTTTTTTCCGGTAGCCATACAAACCCACCGTGCAATTTTGTATTTTTTATGAAAAAATTCTGCATTTAAATCAATATTAGCTTGAAATTTGATTTGGGGGATTTTAGTGGACAACCGCTTTATTATACATATGCAAATGGGCGTGTTCCGCCCACTTTTTGAGGTAGTCCCATATAAACCCATAGCTCACTTTTATGCATTTGTATGGAAAACGTCAATATCAACTTAAAATTGGATATGGCGGCATCTGACACATCTACTACATCGCTTTATACACAACTACTTTTTGGGGCAGCCTCTATTTAAACCCCCACTTTTATGTTTTACAATACTATTTAAAATTTCGTGTGAATGGTATTAGAGCTTCGGTTCAACTATCGGAATCATCGCATAATAAAAAAAATTTTATTGTAATTTTGGCATAAAAAGCTTCATGTAACTTAGAAAGCATGCATCTTGATGCCTGCAGAAATTGTATGTGTTTTTTTTTATTAATACTATCAAATAAAATTTGCATATGAGGCAATGTGGCTGTTGCCGCCGGGGCTAATTAATGAATTTTATGTGAAAATAGGAAAAATGAAACAAACAAAAAATGTTGCAATAAAAAATTTTGTAAAATCGAAGGCGGCCACTTCTGCGACAAACGGCGAAAGGCCATTTTAAGATCGGTTTTAAGTGCATTTTTATTGCGGGTATTGTTGATAACGGTTGCCGCTACTTAGAACGATCCCGTTGTTGTTGTTGTTGTTGTTGTTGTTGTTGTTGTTGTTGCTGTTGATGTAGAGCTGTATGTTGCATTTACTGTTGTTGCATACCTAACATTGGAAATTTGCCGTTGTTTGTAGTGCTGAGGCACATTTGCAACAATTTAAATTGCAACAATTTACAATTAGCTACGTTTGCAGCGTATTCACTATTTGCTGCATCTCTTTCTCCTACTATCTGTAAGCTCATGTGCAAGGTTTGATTTAAAAGTTTCAGAACTTTAAGTTGTGGCATTTCTAACGCTTTTCTTTTGAACTGTGATTGTTCAAAAGTTTAATTGAATTTGAATAACTTCTAACGTTAAAAATGCTCATATAATCCGGAAGTGCCCAAGCAACTGCGTATTGTTGTACATACATGCAGCTCTTTGCATTAATAGTGTAAATTACACAAGCACTTTCATGGTTATTCGTTATCTGTACTCCTATAGAACTCCCAAAAACAACCAAAATATAACATGTTTCTTGGTTTTATGGCTTTTTTTACCGTGGATAATAAACAAACACAAGCAGCACTTTGCATAAACCATGTTCTTTTTTATTTATTTATTTATTTTTTTTGCGAATACCGAATATGAAACTAATAAAAATTGTGAATTTCTGTATTGGTGTATTCACTTCCATTTGATATTTTTGAGCACCCCTGGTCTAATGTGAAAGAATTAGTGATGGTCATATTCGTTACTTTTAAGATCAAATTACATTAAAATAAACAATTAATAATAACTGTTATATTTAAGTACAATAACTACTGTACAGGGTGTTTTTACTTTTTTGTTGTACTCGAAGTTCAATAATTCTTTATGATTCCTTTATTTTATGTAATTTTGACCTTTATAATTGGTTGAGTGACTTTTTTCAAATAATATCTGGCAAATAAGCGCCTACTACAGCCACACATAAATCGATGTTTTTCATCACTTTTTTAATTGTTTCTGGTGAAATTTCCTGGCGTATGTTTGACTTAACTTGCGCGAGAGAATCAGGGTGTTTGACATAAACATTGCTCTTTAAATATCCCCACAAGAAAAACTCAGGCTGATTCAAATCTAGTTAATGAGATGGTCAGTGGAAATCACTAATTTTTTAAATCAATCGATTAGGGAGCTTAGTTACCAAAAAATCGCGTATCATTGGATGCTAACACCATATCATCGTCTTCGATAATATACGATCCAATAACTATTTCCGAGCATATACTGCACCAGAGAGTGAGTTAGATATATAGTGTTCCTCTTTTTTATAATTTTCATTTGTGATAATACAAAATTTTACTAAATGCAGTGGAACATTGCGACATTGATTTACAATCATCTGTCGGCCATGCACATGCTTAATTAAATTTAAGATATTGATGATTTTCTCAAGGTTCCTATTATCAGAACTTGATCAAATTGATATGGAATCATCCCTTCGGTATAACTTTTCTATTAAAACAAAGAACCATTGAAATCGGTCCACTTTGTAAATAATTAAAAAAATATTCCTATGAATTGAGAACTGCTCCTTTTTTTAAGTCGGTTAAGAAACATCATTTTTGACACTGCAACTCACAACGAATTTGGCTTGAATCATAGGTCTCGGTATTTTCTTTTGATTTAATTAAGAATACCCTGGACACCTAGATCCTTTGAGGTACGTCCAACCACATTAACCTCACTTTAATATCGCAACTCAAGAACTGCATTGTGAAGCAGCTTACCTTCATGCATTAAATCTATGCAACTCATGTTGGACTCTGTTGTTTAATGATCATATTTAGTTTAAAGCTACTAAACAACTTTTTTATATGCATTAACATTTACCTACTAAGACTATTGAAACTTTTAAATATGTCCTTGTCTTGTATACATATGTATCTGTGTGCTCTACTTTGTTATTGTTAAAAGTATTGTTGCCCATTTGTTGCACTTAACTACATATCTAACGGTTGCACGTTTGTCTCCTGCTGCGTTTACGAGTCGAGTAAGTATCTTTTCTTTGTAATGTTTGCAGCGCCTTCCATTCCAAAAGCTTCGTCTTCATTTTCCTCTGGCTAGCATCGTCTCGACGCCAGTAATTAAGTGCCATTCTTGATTACCTTTAATTGTTGCCACTCAATAATGCCGCAACCAGTCACCCAGCCACCTTGCCACCTTGCCACATCCACTTTTGTTATGTCTGTTGTTAGCAACTTTTTTTTTTTTTGTACTTTTTCTAGTCTTTCTTCTGGTTTTGCACCAAAATGCTTTCATGCATAAATCAATCAATCAAAACTTGCTTCGCAATCGTGCTAATTTTTCTCAATTATTCACTCTCTATTTATTCGCTTTTTATTCAGAAATCAACAAGCCGGGCAGCAGCAATTCAAGTTCTACAACTAAGTTAAGTAGTTTCAGTGTGTTACTGCACGGATTTTGAAGTATTTGCCACGTGCAGAATATTTTTTTGCTTTTTTTTGTTTTTGTTTTACTATTATGGATTGTGGATATCTGCAAATGCTGACGTTCGTGCATCCTATCCATGAAACTGATACCTACATACAATAGCTGCTGAAAACTGTGAATGGCATTGACAGCTTCCTCGTATTTAGCCATATAAACAGTGACTGATTCAAAAGTTAGACAAAAATATTTATGTGAGCTAAATTTTGAATTTTGAAAATGACATACATAAATTATTACCGTTGAAATATTATATTCCAGTTCTATGAATTTTTTATATAATTTTATTTTCATAGCTCTTCTGGATTTTCTCTAATTTGCTTTAAATTCATTTACAGAAAATGGCTCATGGAAATACAGACCCAAGGAACTAAATCCCCAATTTCTTTAAACCCACAATAGCTGTATTTCAAGCAATATTAAGTATCTACTTTAAAAGTTTTCCGAAACTTTTATGTCATACTATGCATATGCATATATATAAAAAATATATATATATTTTAACTCGACGCGTGTGTGTAATTTAAAACTATATCCTTGCAACTTTTTGTGCCACATCACTGGAATCCTTTCGTTTTTTTTTTTTCAGTTCGTTCAATTGCTGCTCAACTGTTGCATTCATTCTTTCGTTCGTTTTCGTTTTCGTTTTCGTTTGTCATGTGTCTGACCTTGACCAAGAGATTTATTTTTGTAGAACGCCCTCAGCAGCATCCCACATTGAAACCACACATATTTTTGGCGTTTTTGTTGTTGTTTGGTTTTTGTTACAAGTGCAAGATGCGAAAAAGCTTTCATGTCCTTTGTTTTTCGTTGGATAGTATGAAATTGTGTTTCCTTAGTTCATTGCTTACTGGTTTCCTTTGTTATTAGAAACAAGTAGTACTTTTAATTGATATGTGACTTTTTGTGCAAGGATTTATTTTTTTGATATTTGTCAGAACGTAGCCAGTAAAGACAATAAAAGAATTTAATACAGTGAAAAGTGTTGAACACGCAATAAGAATTGCACCACCCCTTTTGTAGTTTTCGCAGCAAAATAATGTACATGAAATATTGTAGTTTTGCGCTGCAAAACAAATGACAGTCACCCTGAGTTAAACAATTACATAGAGACGAACGAAAAATTACTGAATGATGCTGCTTTCAATGAAAACTGTATCACACATAGGCTCAATGTTTATGTATCCTGCAGACTGATCGAGCAAGCGGTTGACATGTCAAGAAAATAATCAAAAAATGTTCACCAAAGTTTTCACTAAATTCTGTATATCTCTAAGCAAGATGGTCCATTGTGACCATTTATATGAAAACTTAACACTTAGATAAACCGATTTATCTACATATAATATTTATAGTTATATTGAGCGTTAATTGCCAAAAAGATGTAAGCGACAAAACTAGAGAGTTTGGTATTTGTTATAGGAATTGAATATATATTGTACATACGCAAAATATCCTGCAAAAATCATAATTGTAATTGTAAAGTGTAACAACTTTGAAGTAAATGCTCACTCGAACTTTGTTTACATTTTTCATGACTGCAAAATGTCACTTGGGCGAAACTTTATTTGAATGTAGACTTATAATTTATAAGAGTGTTTACGAGTGTTGGCAAGCGAGCGTAGAATTTTTGAATTTTTTTAGCAGGTAATTCCATTATTTTAGCTATATCTCGAGTTAGGAACGACCAAGCTGATAATGATAAACTCAGCAAAAATTTAAATAGACATTTCCAGAAACCGATGAAGTAGATTCAGCACAACGAAATTTGTATTATAATTGAAGTAAGTAATTATGATGAATATTATGTTTCATATGAAAAGTTTCCCTTAACTGCCATAACTTGGTGCAATAGTTTAATTTCATGACAGCAAAAATTGTGTAAGCGACAAAAAATGCTCTGTAAAGTCCGCGCACTTTCAACGCAAATATTTAAAGCCACTTATATGTAATTTAAGTGCGCTGCACGCGCGCGTCTAATAAAATTAAAGGGCACACGCAGACAGAGAGCAAGGCTCTAACACGAACTTATCTGCCACTGCCCTGTAAATCACAATGCTCGACAACATCGCTGCTCCTGTTGTCGCAACCCGCGCTATTAAATATGCATATTTGCCATGCACTGATTGTCCTGTTTACTGAAGTTGTCTCCAGACGCTGCTTACTACCACTCAACCGTCCGACTGACTGACTGCCCGACTGCAATTCGATAAGCGTGTTGACTTTAATGCATTACGTTGTAAAAATGCAGCTAAAGGGGATAATAATGATAAAAAAATAAAATAGAAAAGGGAATGTAGCAACAACAATTCGTATAAATTGACGTAATACAAAATGGCTGCAAGCATATAAAGGCGTGCAACAGTAATACGCTATTTTGCATCCTTCGTCCTTTATTGCGGCATCTCATGTTGCCTAAGCGCTTCAAGTTTTCAATTTGATTTTCCGCAATGTTTGTACACTTTAGACATATATACTAATTGGTATAATGATTTTCGACTCTTATTTGTAACCAATTTGTACAGAGTACCAAACAATTAGACAGATACGAGTATACTCTGGTCTATTTAGTCTATTTAGTTGAATGAGATTAGTTTTCATATACTATAATACTTAGAGCCATTTGCACGACTTGAATATATCTTTATAGCTCATTGTTTCATGCTATGTCCTAGTTTTTAATGTCACGACTGTTATACAGCCTATAAAACGTGATAGTTTGCTCATCACGATGTTCCGTGGCTACCCAGGGGATATGTGTCCTAATTTTATATTTGCGAGCTGCTTCAATCATTTTTAAACGAATTGTTTTTGGTTACTCCGAAGAGAATGGCAATCAACACTACTTTTTCAAACGTCCCCATCCCTCCATCTAAACCGAAATGGTTGGAAGGACCAGGTGTGGATTGACCACACCGAGCATGAAATTTCTATATATAATGATATATCAATATTAATTTAATTTAGTCAAAAAGTTCGATAAAACTTGAGTTCCAGGGTGTTATAATGGGTATTTTTAAATTATTGAACTGATAGAAATATTTTAAATATCTCTTAGAATCACTTTGTTAACGATTTAGTCATCGATATCCAGTTATCCGACAATATTTGTCTTTCCGGTTCCAAAGCTAGAAGCGAAATATCGATCAAATATGTTCGATACAACCAAATAAATACAATGTGTTTTTGTGTGGGAGCTATATAAATCACAGTCATTTTTGAATCTGTGCTGTTGCTGGTTTAAAAAAGAGTCCATACTGATTTTAAAACGAATATTTCAAAGATTGAGTAAATAGGGCGGATCGTAACTCACACACAGACATACAGACGGACATTTCTAGATCGACTCGTCATGTTGATCACGAATATATATACTTTATGCAGTCTAAGATGTTTCCGTTAAGGCGTTACAAACATTCTGACAAAATTATAATAATATTCACACTCTCTGTGAGGCGTATAAAAATACCTGCTATTTGTGACTTGAAATATCAGCTTGTGTAATTTAGAAAATAATTTTCATACAAGTACAACTGACTTTGGTCTCAGTAATTCCGAATCCGAATCACATCAACAAAGAGTATAAATTAATCGGTGACGCCGAACCGAACAACTTTTTTCAATGCTTTATAATTTTATCATTTTATTCTTTCTCGCTACTTGACTGCAACTTACTTATTTGCCCAGTTCGCCTTTGATAGGAAATATTCATTAAATTCCTTGTGCTTTCCTGCGGACAATCACGGTGCAACTTTTTCCGTCTACGGCTTCTTTTTTTTTAAATATTTGCATCGAATGCGCTGCACGTGTTGATAAATTTCTCCGTATTTGAAATGTTTTTCTTGTAGCTGTTGACACGACTGTATAAATTAATACAGACCATGGAGAAAGAAGTAACTTATAATGAAACGATTTAATATCAATCGCTGCAGTCTTTATGCAATATGGTCCGTCCGTCCACTCGTCCGATATGCGAAGTGAACTGTCATCATCGTTGACACATGTCATGTGCAGTTAAGAACAGTTGGCAGTTGGCTATAAACCGCTGATATCATAAGTAATTCGGCTTGTCTATGGCACATTGGAATTTCTTGGAATCGTACATCATTGATGGGTTAATTTCACTCATGCGTAGGAATTTGATGTTGCGAGCAATAGTTAAGGCGATGAAGACGAATTCAATAGGTATTAGAGTGATTAAAAATTTCTAGTTTATAAAACTAGATATATAATGACATTTGACAGTAATTTTTTTTAAATAACTCCCTTCACTCTTAGTATGAAAAGATTATATTATCGAAATTCTTACTAATGAAGTAAAGATGATGTATGGAGCAATGCTTCATCTGTCTTACAAGTGTAGATCAGCTGACAGCAGTAATCTTTCTAATTATGTACATGGAGCCTCACTTTGACAGCGTTTTGTGAGATTCGATACTCTAGCAAATAAAATAGTATTAGAGTACATAAACCTATAAAACCATTTAGTTGCACTTGCCATGTTAAATGTCTTTGGTAAGGTCTTTAAAATAACTGTATCTTTCAAACGAGTTCACGAAGCACTACTTGAAAAGCTATAGAACAAAACATATTTCGAAAAGTACATACTTTTTGATGATATTGCCTTCTGCGATTGTGCAAATATTGATTTAAGAACCATCTCTGGAAGAACTCGACTTACAGATATATGACCTAATCTAGATCATATTTAATCTAGATCATATTTCTAGATCATATATTCAATTCGATTCATCAAAAAATTGTTATCAGAAGTTTTGTGAGTTGCAGAAAGGCTTTCATCACTGTCTTTTTAACTTGTCAAGCCGTTATTTCATTTGGTATGAATGAGTAATTACAAAAATCAAATCAATATACTTTTATGAAATAAATCAATGATGGAATTTTGGGAATTTTACATTAACATTCAATATTAGAAGACATGTTGGAGAATATATCAACCAAAGTGAATCGAATATCAAACTTCGAGAAATTGATGACCAACTTCTACATTTTCTATCGTAAATGTTTATGCCTTCTAAACCAACGAACACTAACAGCAAACAAACTCTATCAACACAACATCGTTCACATTAATGGAGGTGATCCACCCTTATATGAATAAGTGACATCAATATTCTAGCTTAGACACTTTTGTAACATTAAATTAAGTTAGTCTTCAAACTAAACTACTCGACATATTCTTGCTAAACTGGAAAGAGAAAATCAACTTATCCCTTGGCTCGAAAGTATTTCACACAAAAGTATGTCCGAAAGCTTTTACGTACAGTGTCTTCCTGTTTATTCGATTATACGAGAGCAGAATTCATGAAATTATTTCATGAAATGAAAAATTATACTTGGGTAAACGCTGGTCTCGTGACATTAGTTACCTGGAGAAGTTTGCATTGAATTTATGATAAAGTACTTTTAAGTATTAATTCCAGTCTCTTATAAACGAGGTAATACATAGCATAAACATTGAGAATTGACAGCAGGGCTGTGTGTTTTGGTTGAACTATTTGACGCAAATTGGTGAGATTCGGTAGATAGATATGTAAAATGCATCGTTAAAGAAAGTTCTGCTGATGAAATTAAAAAAACTGCTCATGGCGGAGAAAACCAGACCTGGGACTAAAAAACTAAGGGCGCCTATTTGTACATGCCGTAGCAAATGCTTTGCACTCGTGTAAAATGCGATTCCATTTATCACGGCCATCGAAAAAAGTCCAGGACTGGTGTAATTTTTCCCCTTAACTACTCTCGACGGGCGTAGTCCCTAGTTACGCTAATGCTAGGAAGCACAATTTACGCTATGTGGAATTGTTAATACGCATTGAAACATTCATAAAAACTTACTGTCTGGTGCAGTGTATGCGCAGAACAAGTAGTTGACCCATATTTTGTCGAAGACGACGATGACGCGTCAGCAAGGGTCAACGGAAAGCGATAAAGAGCAAAGATACGCGACTTTTTGGCAAGTAAGCTCTCTGAAAATGACATGAAGGATTACTGGTTTCAGCAGGGTGGCGCAATACTGCTCGCGCAACAGTCGACTTATTGAGGTAAATGTTCCCTTACCGATTGATTTCGAAAAGTGGAAGTATTAAAACATTGGATCTAATCGAATAGATGGTTTGGAGGTGTGAAAATGCCCAAAGTTACTGAAAAGTGCTTTCAAGTTACAAGTGTAGAAATAGTGATTTAAAAATTGTGTTCTTCCCAAAGTTTATATTTCGAAGATATTTAAATATTCTTTATTTGTATTGCTTTAATTTTGCGTTCAAACGTTGTACATGCATATATTTAGACAAATATCATTTATAAGAACATCATTTAACAAGAACTTATTACAGCCCAAACTTTACTAATGACGACATTATACGTACTATATAATAGGTTATCTGAAATTAACTTTATTAACTCATAACAATGTACAAACGAACATTACGATAACAACTGTATATTCCTAGATATCGCTATACGTAATAACTTTAATAACACTGTCAACGATCATTAAAAAATCTTTTCGTACAAATACACACAAAAGGAATTCCATGGCAACTTCAATCAAAATAAAGTACATTACAGCTTCCTGTATTCGAATAGTTGCAAGAAACAAGCTAAAAAAATTGATGCAAGCGTAAAATACAACCAATTATATACTCTTCCAAAGACAATCTTCAACAACAACAACAGAAGGAACAAAAGAAAAAAAGAAGTTCTAAAATCATTCCAGAGAACTTGCAACAACGAACGTACTTGTATGTTGTTCTCACTTGGTATTCAAATTTTAACAACATTTTAATGATAACTTCGGAAAACATTAAAACTCATTCAGGCATAATAAACATTAATAACACTTTAATCCGCGCGCAAACCAAAGGCATCGAAAACCAGCAGCAGCAGCCTCCATTGCAGTTGAAGGAAGCAGTTGGTGCAAGAAGAAGTTCTATTTGGAACGAAGCTTCGAAGTTTAAGAATGCGAGTGCTATCAAAATAATCAAAGCACAAAGCTGGCGAATTAAAACAAGGTAGAGCAGGCAACACATAATAGAGAAACTAGCCTGTGCAAACAGCTATAAAAAAAAAAAAAAAAAAAAAAAAGTACGTTAATTTCAGTAAAACCGAAGCTTTAATACACTTCAGCCGAAATTCTGAAAAATCAAATTGTTTTGCAAATGAAAAAAGTAAACTATACTCCAGATTAGAGAACACTTCACATCGCGACGTTTGACCATACAAGAATTAGTATGCCCATATAATATAGAGATCTGTGTATGAGCTGATCTATATGTAACTATAAGCCACTACATTTCAATGCAAGAATTCCTCCTTGTACTTCTCACCATAGAAAAAAATGCGAATTCTTCATATCTCATTAACTACTTAAGATTTGGTACATATATAAAGGGGACTGGAAGAAATAAGTTACAATGAAAAAGTGGGCGGTGCCACGCCCTTCCATATGAGATAAACACCAAATTTGTCTTACCTCAGCAACTATTTGACGGCAATGGATCAACAATATTTGATACATTTGTAAAGGGCATCAGGAGAAACAAGTTTTTGTGGAAAAATAATCGGTGTGTCAGATCACGCCTTCCATAGAAGATAAAAACCTAAAAACCGAATTCGCAATATCTCAGTAACTATCTGAGGCAAAGTGAAGAGATTTGGTAGATATGCAAAGGTCACCAGTAAAAACAAGATTCAATGGAAAAGTAGCACAACACAATTCATCATATATCGGTAACTATTTGAGGCAGATGGAAATTTATAACTACTAAAAGGGCAATTTATAACCACTAAAAAATGGGTGGTGTCACTGCCCCATATTAGAGAAAAATAAGAGCGACATAGCAGCGAAAACCGGGTACGCTAGGTATTGATCCTCTGCCTATTCATCATAAGGAGGCCAGTTAGGGTTGTAAAATTCTTACAGGAATATCTATAAAGTGCTTGATTACCAAATTTGCAGTTTAAACGATTATAAAGAAAAAAATTTGTACATATAAGCTCAAAAACCGTCGGTAGGTTTGTATGTCGCTAAGCTTCATAGTGGAGATAATATGGATACTGCACGCACTTGTATATCTACGGGCTACCAGAAATCCGGATTTCAGCTAGAAACATTGAAAATTAATATATCGTATATAAAATTGTACAAAATGAGCAACAACATCCAAGTAGACCGACACATATTGTGTAGTATATAGAGTCTTTGATGCATTCTACAGTGTGTCGCACACTTTCTGATAAATTGATAGTATCCTTTTTAGGTAGGGTATGAAAACTTACTACATGTTTGCTAAATCAATGCAGCAGCAGCAGCAGCACAAAATACAACTAGCGGCAACAACAACGGCTTTATCGATATTAGCGACGGCGGTGGTGTTGAGAGTAAAAAAAAGAAAACCTCAGTGCTGCCCAGCTATGTGGGCTGCACCCAAGCGCCCCGAATAGTTTCCAAGAGGAAAAAGAAGAAAGAATCTGCAGCATTGGTCGCAACTAAGCAAGTTATTTTATCAAGAGACCTTTCTCTGCACATCCTTTGAACAGCAGCAGCAAGAACCACAGCAGCAGCGGGGGCCTTGCAATGTGCGATCATGCCACTTATGAATGTAGAAGCTCTGATTCAAAAGGTTTTTGAATTAATTAAAAATTTAGTTGAAAAGTTTTCAAACATCTTCAATAAAATTCTGAAAATTTCTGAAGTGGCATCAGCTATCTATGTATACTGTTCACATATAGTGTGAACAGTATATGAGTTTTGACACGAAGTTTGTAGCATCCAAAAAAATAACGTATTCTCTTACGCAAATTTAAGGCAGACGTTCAGTTAAAGTCTAAAGATGCTGCAGGTGAATGTAGAAAGTCATCCAAGACTTCAATTAGTGAATGGACAATTCGGCCAGCAAATTTCAAGACTTTCAAAGCAAGATAGATTCCGTACATACCAAAGCTAAATAAAGTCAAACGATTAGCTTTCCCTAAGCTGCATGTCCACAAACCAGTACAGTTTCGGCCACACGTTTTTTGGATCAATGAAAGCTCATTTGATTACATCGAAAAAAAAAAGGTTTCCACAATCTTAAACACAAAAAAAGTCCCAGTTTGCCAAAAAGTAAGCCACAGTGGAGAATCTGTTTTGTTCTGGGGATGCATTACCTACAACAAATCGGTATGGGGACTATATGAGACCGGCATTCGTTTAGCATCCCAATATGGTATTAAATATTTGGAAGCTTGTGAAAAGTAAAATATGCTTGGTTCTATGAAAGATAATGATTTTTCTTGTTTTAATACTGGTTTCATTTTGTCTATAGAGATGTAAGATAGTACGGAAGTTGGAAATTCATTGTGAAAATAATGAAAATAATGCATGATAGGTGAATCACCTCTACTAAACCAACTGACTGCCTGTCCACCAAACGGTATGATAACCGATTATACCTGCCAATTCCAAATTAGTTATTCACCACTTTAAATTGCTAGAAACGGTATAAAAAGCGTTGCAATTTCTAAATCAAACCTTGTAACTATCTGTTACGTAGGCCGCGTGTGGCAGGTTCCTTGAACAGCAACTGTTTTTGCTGCCCGCCTAATGCCGCACAGCGTTTGAATTGCCAAGGTCTTTCAATGTTGCAGGCTGACTTGGCTGCCACTGAAACTATTGCGCTGATGCTGTTGCAAAGATGACGACGATGTTCATTATGATGATGATGATGATGATTATGATGTTGCTGTTGTATTTACTCTGTCGTTGATGTTGTTATTGTTGTTGGTGTTGCTGCTGTTGGCTCTGGTGATACTGTTCCCATTGCTGCTGCGAGATCATTTCACTTCCTAGAAGCATGTGGGTATGTAATTGTTTTTTACCTAGACTAGAGTATCTATGAGTTAGTCTCAAAGCGGCTGTTGCAACAGTTGCTAATGCAACCAACCTGCTATGCTGCTGTGTTGCTGTTACTGTTGCAGTTCCACTGGTCCCTTGCTGGCATTTTGAGAAGTACATTTTTTTGTTTGACTATTTTTGCTATTATTTCGCATTTTATTTATCAACATGTTGCACATTGCTGCCTGTCTCTGCCTGGTTTGGTTTGGTAGTTGGTAGTTGTTGTTGCTGTTGCTGTTTAAAGGCTTTGTTGCAACGGTTGCACAGACGATAACTTGTTGCAACAGGAAGAATATTTTCCGCTATCTGGGTGTTGTTTTTGTCCTTCTTCATCTTTGCATGTTGCATACAGTTGGCATATTTAAGTTCTTCGGTCTATGTAAAAAGTATCTAAGTAAAACCACTGCGCATTAATAGCTCAACATAAGTTGTCGTGGGTTGTGAGTGTGTGTGTGTATGTGTATGTGTATGTTAATGATGTAGTGTTGTAAAAGCCAAAACTGTGGGTGTGGTTTCTAGCGTGTGCTTAAGCTAGTTTTAGCACTGAATTTGGCAGAAATTTAGCAGATTTTCAAACATATTTTTTTCGAGTTTGACACTTTTATCTTTAATAAGTTGCTGTAGAAATTTGTTTACATGCTCGCATAACAAATGGCCTACTTCCTAACTCAACAAAAAAATAATAATTAAATAAAATTGGCTTCACACGCGATACAAGAATATCGCCGTTCAATGTTCCTAAGCTAACAGCAAGTTATCCTAACCAAAATCGACTTTTTATGCGTTATTTTTTGATACAATGTTTTAAACACTCATAAAAGGTGCATATGACACGCTGGTAGTAAAAGAGCTTGTAAATTTTAAAATTAGAAATAATTAAAAATAATAACAACAAATTATCATACGAAAACTAAAGTGGTCCGATCTTGGCCTATATAAACTATTTTATAAGGATTGATGTAAAATACGTCAAAATTGGCATTTCCAGCTTCATGAAGATAAAACAACAAAATTTCATACAAAAACTTAAAATTGGAAGGCAAGTTTGTATGGGGGCTACTACTTATAGTGGCCCGGTCTGGACTTATGCTGCATATTTTATTATGATTTACGTACGATACTAGCGTAATTAACAACAAAATCAAAAAAAAACAATGTATACAAAAAAAAACAAAAAAATGTGGGTTAAGTTTGCATGGGGCTACCCATCTAATTGGTATTGGCATGTTCATTTTGATATTAGTAATCTGAAGAGGAAAAAGGAGCATCTAAATATCGAAACTTTTAGCTTATATCTCTTATACACTCCGAGATCTGTTCGTTCAAACATACAGACAGTCAGGCGGACGGACGGGCTAACAGACAGACGAGCATGTCTCTACCGACTCGACTTACGATGAAGATCAAGATTATATATACTTTATTCATTCATTCATTCTGCCATTACATACATTTTCAGAAACTTAATACACCTTTTTGCTCTATGGAAATAGCGTGTAGAAGATAAAACATTAACTTTGGTTGAACTTAAGCTCTGTAAGTGAGCAGTTGATTTGTATGGGGACTACCCCAAAAAGTGGGCGGTATATGAATTGATATATTAATGTGAGCCGATCGTTCATAAGAAGCCACCTCATCCAAAATTCAAGCTGATATTGATTTAAATCAAATAGGTTTTCATACAAAGAGTCAAAACTATGCCACGGCTGGTTTGTATGGTGCTACCCTTAAAAGTGGGTGTGGCACGCCAATATAGATGCAACAACTACCGAACAGACACACAGACGGGTGATTAAGAATATGAGTGTACATACTTTATAGGGTCTATGATTTTCTGATATACGATATTTGTTAAACTGACAACATTTCATATTATGTGTGACTGGTATAAAAATAAACAAAAAGTCATAAACGAATAAAAAGTATAAGTATAAGCCAAAAACTATGCTAAACAAGTTTAACTTTGCATTTAGTGTCCAGTTATTAATTCCCAAAACTTAAGCGATATCGCCTTCCAGCCAACATTTTCTGTCTGCAGAGGGAATAATAGAGCCTAAACAGCTAAATTTTATGGTTTTATATCGTATAGTGTACGAAATATCAACGTTAATATAGACGGACAGACAAACGGATTCATTCGACTTTTGATGGAAATAAAGAAGATCATTTCAGTCGTACATAGAGATATATTTTGCATATTTTTATACTTTTAAGCTACGGAGACAATTGTTTCCGATACAGCTACAAGCCCTCATCAGTGCGCTGACCGAAAATTGCAAGTTTTGTTACTTATAACATGCTCTTAAGATATCCTTTTTTTTTAAGCTATTATCTCTAAAATGTAATAAATTACAATATTACAACTAATCAATTTTTCTTCAATACACAATATATCCGTACAATTTAAGCTAGAACCAATAAAGTTCGAGTTCAATTCAGTCATCAGGTTAATATCAATCAAACTACAATATAATTTCACTGTATCTGCCTCAATCCTTAGTGAATACAAAAATAAATACAATAACAAATTATATAGTAAGTAGTTTATATTATAAAACTTCACAGTTCATAATATTCATATTTATAATTTCTTTCTCATTATTACGAACGCGTAGTTTACATCATAAATATTATACTTCTTACGTACTTAGTATATTTTGGATGTAAACAAGTAAAAATCACTCAATCAATAGTTGCACTGACCTACACAATATACAATATTGATTGCAAATGTAAAAGTTTGACGTCTACATCCATATTGTACTCATAAATAAACGCCTAGTAAACGAGACCTATCATTACTGGAATATACTCGTAATTATTTTAGAAATTTATCACATTTAGCAAGTGCATAAATAAATAAATACCTACAAATACAATACCTTCCTGTCCTTGAGTGTTTGTATTGAACGTGTACAATAATGAAATCAAGCAACATGTTGTCGAGGTCAGCACCACAATACAAGTTCAAGCTAGTTGCTAGGAATGAGCATCGAAAACTTAATAATTGCAAATATTTCTCCTTACATCTCTTTATAGAAATTATATTAATGGGTAGCCCCCATACAAACTTGTCCGCTTTTTTAAGTTTTTGTGCGTAAATTTGTTTCGTTTTTGTTGTTAATTACACTAGAAATACTAAATTTTGGAGAGTCTCACATCAATTCCACTAAAATAGCCCAAACTATACAAACCTGCCCACATTTTTTGAATTTTTGTATGAAAAGTTTGTTGCTTTTTTTGTTTGGTGTATTTTATGTCAATCCTATTAAAATATCCAGATCAGACCCGTACAGAACTTGAACCCATATAAATCTATTGCTTTAGAGAAGGTGCAGTTTATCTCGAAGTCGATCACAGTCAAATACATCGTTCTTTGGTTCTTTTTTTTAAATCTACCTACTTTTCTTACAGTTCCCAATGCCGATTTTTGAACGACTCAATAAAAAAGGGAACTAGTTTGTGTATTACCATACACACCCACACATATACACACTTTTTTCCAAATTCACTTTATTTCTCAACATAATTTTAGTTCAACGATCGTGCAATTTTGCGATGTGATCTAAATATATCGGTGTCATATTGGTCCAAATACTCAGTCTATGCCTGTTTTGTTTTAACTTTTTTACTGGTAATCGATATAAATTATTCCTTATGCCTCCCAAAAAATGATGATCGACAAACTCACATTTTGCGGTTTCGATTCCCCGGAAGGAATTCATTATTTTGACTGTTTTCATAGTGTGAAGATAAATCCATGTTTCATCCACGACTACGAAACGATGCAAAAAATCGCACTTATCATGGTTAAACATTGCCGAACCAAATTTCAAAACTCTCAACTGAGAGCAAGTATGGCTACCATCTTCCAATTAGCTCTTCATACACAAATATTCATACAAAGTATTTTGCATCCATTCCCATGACATGCCCACAGCCTCAGAAATCTCACGCACCTCCGATCTCTGATCGTTCATTACAATACTGTGAATTTTTTCGATCATATCTGGTGTTTTAACCTCCTCTGGACAGTCGTAACACTCAACGTCAAATCAAAGAAACTGCATTTATTTTGGTGTTAATGTTCTCGTCTGTTTTCTTTTCAACGCATAATTTGCTATTTTATCCAAAAAGAGAAAAATCGACCGGGGACTGAATTATTATCTGCTCATACTTAGGACAAGTGCCACACATGGTAAGTCTAGACCACCTATTGTTTGTAGTCCTAATAGTGTTGGTTTTGATTTGCAGCTAACATGTTGACATCGGTATACCAATCGACTCCTAAATTGTCGAATATGTACCGTTATATCTAGTCTTGCAAGTTTATCTGATTTACAGTTACCCTCAATATTGATATACCCTAACCCGCCCCAAAATATCCGAATACTGTTCTGCTCAGCCATCTCTACAAAATCAGTTTTAGTGTGGTTTCCTCCTAATTGTAACGAGTCTGCCCGGCTAGAAACATCCTTAAGTGCTGTGTTCATTAGGTCACAGAGTGTTTGTAGGAATCTACCACATATTGCCACTGTTACGTCATCAGCATAAGCTATAACGCCATAGCCACCCTCTTCCATGCGCTTAAGCATCTTACCGATCACTAGGACCCTACGGTCAACCAACTCGCCAAGTTCGGCATTCACAGCATACAAAGGAGACACTCACTCCCAGATCTGACATAGCCTCTATCATAGCTTGCAGATTGACGTTGTTAAAAACTTCCTCGTTATCCAGAAAGGCTAGTACCGTATATTCCTTCTTATGCAGGGAACTTTCTATTTGTGTTACAATGTTGTGCAAGGCCGTCTCTGTTGATCTACCCTTGCAATATGCATATTGCCAGTTTGATAATCTATGTTGGCTAAACCGACTTCTATATTGATGTCTAGTAGTATTTCAAGCGTTTTTAGAAGAAGGAATGAAAGACATGGGTCTGTAATCTTAGCATACATGCGATGTCATTCCATCAAATCTGTAAACAGCCATGAGATATGTTAACTCTACCATACAAACACCAATTTATTTTATTATTGGTTTTGAAAATCCTTTAATCTAATCTAAGCAGTATTAATAAAACTTTTCTTAAACATTTTCAGATATTTTTTTATCTACATCAAGAATGCATAATTTTAATACTTAAGATTGGACTACTTTCGTTAAAATTGTGAAGAGTATCTATCTATTTAAGTTTCGATTAAAGAAGAACTCATTTTCGATACAACTGCAAAATTGCAAAAGCAGAATGCTCCGATTTTCGACATTCAACGCCAAAAGTAACACAGAAATCTACTTCAATACAAAATATTACAGAATATTAGTTTCTGATTTACGCTGGTCGCTTTCAAGCTTTAAACTGAAAGCTTCTTAGTAAGAACTTAGTAACGTAGACGACCTACGACAACGAATGAATCCACCACCACCGACGACGATGACGATGACGACGAAGATACAAACGGACGCACAAACAAGTTGCCACAAATCGTATAGGGCTATAAAAAAATATTTTAATAATGAATGCCAGATAAGAGCATCGAATAGACCGGAGCACTGAATGAGGCGGCTATAACTTTTGTGCGAAACAAGGGTTAGGTGGTTGGGAGGCAGGGGGACAGGGAATACTTTAGACCAATGGACGTTTGTTGTTGCACGTTTTTAGGCCTGTTTTTGTGTGTTGCCGTTGGTCCGTTCACTCGCTTATTGGCCTCTCGCATGTTCATGGATAACCATTTGCAGTTAGGAATTTTCATTTTATGCTATCTGCAATATATACAATATATAGAAAGAAAAAAAAGAAAAAAACACACACACACACACATATAGATACATTAGATGCATTGAGTGTCTATATAGGCTGCCCGAAGGTTCTACGTTGATGCAACGCGACGCAAGTGTACAATTTTCTCACATGAAAGCGCTTGGCACTTGCCTGGGATGCGCTGGGATGGGATGGGATGGGATGCCTTCCTGTGTGCACTTGAACGCATTTGATCGAATGGAGTAGTGAAATGGTGGAGCGGTTTGGGGGATGAGTGTGTGTGGCAAGTCAAGTTGTATCCCTCCGCAGTTGTACATTTAAATGAAGGAACATGCAGCATTAGCCTCAACGACGACGACGACGACAACGACGACGACGACAACGACGATCGAAAATGATGACAGAGAACGTTACAACTGAAGGTGCAATGAGGCAATCGAAGGAAGGAAATGTGTCTGCAACCATTTGCAAGTGTATCTGTGTCCAGTATATGCCGTTGATCATAGCTGACACCGTTGACGATCATCATCATCATCACCATCATCATCAGTATTTGTGCTGCAAGTTTGTTGTGCGGCATGATTATCATGATAATGAAGATCAGCATCGCTAGTTACCGATTTAGATTGAGCGCGTCGCATCTGCGTGTCGCTCTTTTTGCTTCCTTATAATACATATTGTATTCATTCTATACCCAACCACCTCTGTGCCTGCTTCACACGTATTTGTATTTTCTTGAACAAGTTTTCCGGCTTGTTGCAAGTGCAGCACAGCGATACATAGATATTTAAATTGTTTTATGCATTTTCTTCATGTGGCATGTTGCATTTTAGTTCAGTTAGTTTTGCTTTTTGTTTTTTTTTTTCGATGCTTTTGAGTCTTTTACTTGACGTCAGGGCGCACTTGAACATTGAGTCCTCCTAATGCGTAGGTAACAACAACCTACCTCAACTCCTTTCCTTCCTTACTTCCTTGTCTGTTTGACTGCCTGCCAAACTGTGCTTCTAAGTACCTACATATGTACGTGTAGATACATTTGTGTGTTGCTTCGCTCGTTCGTAAGTTCGTTTCCATCGCTGACTTGTACACGTTCACGTACATATGTATGTGATTCTTTTTAATTTTTAATGCCTTTGGATGGCTTGTAAAATGTTAAATGAAATTAAAATTTATTGCTTTGGCATAGAACGATTGACGTTCTATGAACGCTTCTTCCTTCTTTCATTTACCATGCATTCAACTTCAACTTTTTGCCAGTTGCAACACTCAAATGCACATGAAATTCTAATAATTTCTGTACATGTATTTGACTTACGTTCACATGAGTGGCCAATTTGGTATTATGGCGAAAATAAATTTGAATTGCTTTCAAAAAGGTAATAGAAAGGGACATACTCGTAATTGTATGTAGCTAAATCAAAAGTGATAACAGCTGTTTTAAACATATTGCATTTAAAATGTTAAAAATTGTGTACAGGGTGATTTGTTGTTAAGCTACATGAAGTTTTGAGAATGCGTTAGTTTACTATTACAATATAAATTACAGCCTCAACTACAGCGCACAAATTTTCTTTCTGATCCTAAGTAGCTCTATGATCAAGTCAGATAAATATTTTCCACATAGACTGGAGGAACTGAAATTTATCCGAATATATTATTGCACTTTTACATCAGGTTACAAAAGCAAAATGATAGATCCAAAATGGCGTACTTTTTGTTTTAAAGTTATTCAATCAAAAATAAATTAGTATACCGGGAATGGAATCTATTATAAAATTTGCTGAAAGCATTTAGACAACGGAATATTAATTCCAGCACATTTTTTTGTGCGAATCTCATTCAAAAAATTGCCATTGACTTACTTCAATTTGTCGATTTTTGACCAGCCTACCACTTACTTACTTTTGTGGCGCTAAAACCGCTTAACGGTCATGGCCGCACGTAGGAAGACACACCAGTCGCTCTAGACTTATGCGCACTGGCACCAGTCGTTGCCAATGCCAAGTTTGCAGAGGTGTTCATAGACACATATACCAATGAAGGTATGCTCGGTTGCCCTCTCCGACATTGTTCGCCAAATACATATACGAGTATGTAACTCTAGTAAGCAATGCATGTTAAGGCTCCGCTGTCCATTCGGATAATATGATCAGTACCGCCGCTGGACTATGTCAACTTCATCATATAGCTCATACAGCTTGTTTTTCATACGGATCCTAAACTCGTCGGCACCTATAAAAGGTGCAGAAACGAACGAAGAATCTTTCTTTCGAACACTCCGAAAGTTTCTGTGTCCGATGTTGCCAGCTTCCACACTTCTGCAACATACTGGAGGATATGGTTTATGAGCGTGTTATAGATTTTTTCTTTCGTACTTCGAGAGAGTTCTTTACTTCTAATTTGTTTGCTGAGCTCAAATTAGCATCAATTAGCAAACTCGATTCTTCGAGTGATCTCCAGACCTGTACTAGTTATCTCTGTTCCCAATTAGACAAGGTAAAAATGAAGAAATTCATCCTCACGATGTCCGTTCAAGACGCGACGATGGTTTTACAGTGGACACCGCTAGGCCCATCAGACGTAACTCTTTCTCAATCTCCCGGAACGCCTTCTATATCGTTTACCCTGCACCTAAAACAATACAAAATATATAAATAAACCATCCCCCGTAAAGTACAGTTAGTACTATACTTTGGAGAAATAAATGGAGACACTGGGCCATATCTACATTAAGTTTTGTGGCTTTATCTCTTACAGTCTCTGAGATTTCCATTTCTCTGATTTGTTCTACAACGTCTGATTTACGTTTCATAACACAGGACCACAACAAATATTGAGGGGAGAGTTCCTTAAACCAGACCAATTGGATTATATGTTTTTTAGGCCGTTGAAACCGGATTGCTGAGGTATAACCCCTTCAGAGCTATAAAGCTTATGGGTTTTTATGTTTTGAAGTGATGGACGTATGAAATTATAAAGCTAAAACTCTCCGAGATTGGGGTTTGAGATTTGCGTGTAAGTTTTTTTGTTTTTTTTTCTGCATTTTGGGTTTGTAGTTTATTGGTTTATTGGAATTTGAGATTTATGAGTATTGATGCTATATATTTTGAGGTTATGTGTTTTATGGTTATAGGTTATGTATCTCAAGGTTATTGAGCTATGAAGGTATAGGCTTATATGGCTTAAGGCTTGATATTATTGGATTTTATAATTTCAAGCTGTTTTTTTAGGTTAAAAAAGCGCTGACGTTATGCATGTTCCGGATGCAACTTCACCAACCCAAAAAACACACTTGATCTGGTTTAAGGAACCGATCACTTCTTTTTATACCATTCACACATAGTGTGAAATGGTATTATCAGTTTGTCTGAATGTTTGTAACGCATTAAAGGAGCCATCGTAGACCCCATAAAGTATATATCAGATCAGCTCGAGGAAACGAATCGATCTAGCCATGTCCGTCTGTATGTCTGTCCGTCTGTTCGTCTGTATGTGGTTGCGCATTTTTTGGGGAACAATTTTTATGCTATCCAGTTGAAATTTTGCACATATACTTCTTTTTATTGTAGTTTAATAGAGTATCAAGATTGACCTGCCACGCCCACTATTTGGGGTAGGTCCCATACAAACCTACTGCCCACTTTTGACTTTTTGTAAGAAAACTTCTTTATTCAAGTCTATATTAGGTTGAAATGCAGTGTGGTGCCTTTTTATGGTCAGCCGCTTAACATACAAAGACTAACGGGCGTGGCCCGCCCACTATTTGGGGTAGCTCCCATACAAACCTATGGTCCACTTTTGACTTTTTGTAAGAAAAACTTTTTTATTAAAGTCAATATTAGGTTGAATTGCGTTATGGTGCCTTTTAAGAGACAGCCGCTAAGCATACATAGACAATTGGGCGTGGGCCGCCCACTTTTTGAGGTAGCCCCCATACAAACCCACCGTGCAATTTTGTGTTTTTTTATGAAAAAATCCTTCATTTAGATCAATATTAGCTTGACATTTGATTTTGTGGATTTTAATGGACAACCGCTTCATATACATATACATATAAACTCACAGTTCACTTTTATGCTTTTGTATGGAAAACGTCAATATCAACTTGAAATTCGATATGGCGGCATCTTACACATCTACTACATCGCTTCGTACACAGCTACTAGTGAGCGTGTACCACCCCCTATTTAAACCCCCATTTTTATTTATTACAATACTATTTAAAGTTTCGTATGAATGGTATTAGAACTTCGGTTAAACCGAAGTTAATGTTTTTTCTTGTTTTTTTTTTTTTTTTTTTTGTGGTCCTGTTTAATCTAAGTAAACATGCTATATGGATTAAAAATATATATTAGAATACAAATTTTGTTTGGTGATAGGTTTTATTGATGGCTATTGCTAGCAATGCCTTTTTCATGCCATCATTTGATTTTTCTCCACAACTCTAAATAAATTTCACTATTCATCTAAGGAAGTTTTGGTTTTTCTTCATATTTATAAATAAATTTCTCTATTCATCAAAGGAAGTAGTAATTATACTTCGCCAAGTCGAATATTTAACTATATGTGTCTCTGGAAAAGCGCTCGCTCTAGGGCGTTGTATAAAGTTTATTCGTTTCAGCTGCTACTGTGCAACTCCAACAATTCGAAGCAGTTTTGCAGCAATGCAAATTATGCCCGAAAGAAATGCTTAATAATAATGCAACTAATAACAAATTTACTCCAACAGCAGAAATCCCGTAGAATGCATACTTATGGATGCATCTGGGTGGTGCATCTAGTGCGTGTGAGTGTATGTTGTATGTTGTGCATTTACGAGCTGTACGATTATTTGCCAAATTAGTTTCCCAAGAGTAAGCGCAATTCAATTACACAAACACTCTCCAATTAGACCACGTCCAAATGCACAAATGCAGCAATTAAGCAGCGCTTTCTTTAGCATCAATGCAACAGCTCCAAGAATAATTTGCCAGCAAAGGAATTGTAGCGCACAATCAGCAACAAGAATAACACCGCTGGTGATGTTGAGGACCAAAACCAAGATGATGACGATGACGATGACGACAACGACGACGACAAACAACAACGACACAAAGTTGGCCATAGCAATCTCATACATTTTGCCGCTTGATTTAATGCGAATCAAGCAAAATGCTTTAGCATTCACATAGACGCTCTATCTCCTTCTACAATACTTCTTGGACATTAACCTTTCGTGGTAATGAACACCATTGCGCAGGCGCGCAGCTGTGTTGTAAAAATTAGAATTTCAGCAGATTGTGCAGATAGAGAAGAACCAACTCCATTCAACTCAACTCAACTTAACTCGAGTATGTGTGAGTGTGTGTAAAATAATTCCTTTAAAACAAAATCAACTGCGCCAGAAAATAATTGCAAATACATAAAAAATAAAAAAATAAACAAAGCTGCGACGTTGCACCTGAAACCCAACTCAAGCGGCACCTGTATATATGAGCCTTCGAGTGCGAGACCTACGATTATATACCAAACTTGAATACGCTGAGAACTTGTATTTAAACTAAGTTCGTTGCTAAAAAAAATGTGTTTTAGATTCGAGGGCTGTATGACAACTCAATTGAAGTTATAAGAATTACTGAAATATATTGAACAATAATAGAATTTATTACATTTTTATCGACAATTAAAATGATAAGCTGAACTTATTTCATTGTTGAGAAGTAAAAAATCTTCATCTAGTCTCCATCAATCCATTCAAGTTCTCGGAAGCATTAATAATGCTAGAAACTTTTACTAAGGGCATAGCTTTATAACAAGTTCACAGATAGATTTATATGACAGTGAGCATCGAAAGAGACTGGCCCCATCCTTGGCATATGATCGACGACGTCCCGGACTCCGTGAGACTTCATCTTACTCTTTATATCTATATTCATGGTCATTGACAACGTTAGACGTATGATACCAAATTTAGTGTGCACGACTCCACGACTCCATGGACTTCAGCCATTATTTTTACAATACTTCCTCCTAGCCACTCTCCACGCGTGGAGCTCGGATATCAACTCCTTTACCCAGCATCGCCAAAATTGTCGTGTCATTTGTTGACACACAAAGCATTCCTTACCGTCGGTTACTGTCGTCGAATCTCCAGGCCGAGAACCGTGATCAAATTAGAACGGCCCAACTAGAAGTGGTTGGGTGTTCGTAGTTCAAACTGTACCGAGTTAAGTGGACTGTTCGTCAGAGTTGGAGAATTCAGAATATTAATTCCTCAATGGTAAGTGTCCGAAGTTCCTCCAAACGTAGTGGAGCCGCTTTGAGGTTGTAGCGGAACAGTTACCAAAACGAATAAGTCTTCTGATCTGTGCAGTACTCAATCCATATCACAATTGGAAGTGCACAGTGTCGAAATCCCTGGAGTATTCATAAAAGTCTTGCATTAACATCAAGCATGCTCCAGTAGACAAGTCCTCTGCGATTTCCATATGCACTATCTGTATCATACAACTGATGACTGATAGTTTGGCATCTTTTAGAAGGTATCCTGAGTCGGTTCCATCTGTCCTTTCAGTCAGCCGTTCTAAAAGATTTTCATTCATATATCGTAAAAGGATGTGAATTTTACTACCATTTTCGATCGGTTCATTAGTTTTTAGCGCATTTGACAAATATGTGGCTCTATCTCATCGATTACGCATTCGATCGCGTCCCTGAGCTCAGGAATAGTTTGTGCACTCTTGTTGGAACACATGTTACAATATAAGTGGTGGGTCATTGTTCTTCACTCCAAGACAAAAATTCTGGACACCGTACGCAACGGCTTTCAGGAATCGTGGTTTTAAGCGCGCTCAATATGTTTTTCCACGTTAGATACAGTAAGCAGCCATATCCAGATCAACGCTCCCATCATTGCTAAAATATCTGCAATACCTATAACATTTGCGGAAAAGATAACAAGCTATGGCTCATTCTATATAATTAGATCCTTAGCAGATGTCGCCCATGACTATTGCATATTTTTGTTTTTTTGTAGGTAAGACTCTCCACTGTTTAGCTATTCACATTAAACATAGAAAACAATTGTACCAATCTGTGTTGGAAAAGAGTGTCAAATTGTTTAATATCGTTTCACTTCGAGTATAGTATTGAAGTCTATTTTGTAGGTATTAAAGATACATCAAACACCACTCGTACATGCAAGTGGCTTTTGATATCTAACGCGTATTTGTCCCTCGAATTCGCTCGCAACGAGGACAACAACGATGACGACGATGAGGCGGCGCTGATGATGATAATGATGATCAGCATCAGCTGCGTTGGTCTGCCCAACACGGCCTGCATTAGAATGAGCAGCGGTCGGCGGTCGGAGTATCACGCTAAGAAGAGCGCTAACTAACGAACTAAGCAAGCGTACCGAGCAACAACAAACACAACAAACACAACAACCACATGAAATGTTGCATGATGCGCACTGATGATAATGCTGGGATGCAACAACTGCTGCTGCTGCTGCTGCTGCCGCCATGGTAGTTGATGGCACCACAAGAAGACACTTGCGGCCAGAATTTAAACGCAACTTTAAGTTGAAAGTATCTGAACGGCGCGAAGAGCCGTTATCAATATCAGGTTTGTCCACTCAGCAGGCGTTCGCCAGCGCGCAAACACAGTTGCAGCAGTTACATTCACTAAGCGTGTAGTACCAGTACTATCTGCTCCATGAGTTGCAAAGTCAAGTTGCAAACAGGCAAGCGCGCTTGCCAGTTGAAGTGCTAGTTCCGCGCCAGGATTAGGCCACTGTACCTAGCAGGCTGGCAGGCGGGCAGACGGACAGACGGACAGGCAGCATCTATACAACGATCGGTGTTGGTGCGTCAAGCGGCGTAGGGAGCATTGCGCTTACATAACATCAGCCTAACTGCAAATAGTTATTTTTATAAAGTACGCTGCACACACACGCTCAAATACATATGTATGTAACTAGCTATATAATATACAAATATATATATATATATATATATATATATATATATATATATATATATATATATATATATATATATATATATATATATATATATATATATATATATATATATATATATATATATATAAGTATATATATATAAATGTATCTTTTGCAAAGCATTGGCGTCGCGTGTCGTCTTCGTTGTCGTTCGTTTGTTTAGTCGAACGAACTAAGGAACAAACCAAACGATCAACGTCCATTTGATCATTGCCTGCATGCACTTGGTCGCAGATTGTTGCTGCATCCCGCTGCACTCCTCATTTGCAACAGGCTGTGGCAAGCGGATTCTAGCTGCTGCAACGGTTTTCTATTAAAATTACCATCAAGATTTAAATTTCTTTGCTGTACTTATTTTATAAATTCTTATTCGTTGCGCTGCAGTTTTGTGCCTTTTACTCGATTTGTAGTTCGAACTATTTTTTTTTCCTTGTAGGCAAATGTGGGCAGCAGTTAACAGCAGGAGCTCAGAACAAATACAACCGCAAAAATATTTGAGTCACTTCTATAAACCTTTTAATACCCTATGTACAAATATAATATGCAATTATTACATGTCAAGAGAGTACAGAACAATATAACAACAACATTTTGTTCACAAACCAGGTGAAGCAAAGTGAAAAGCTACCTGTGTATCATATGCATTCATATGCATCAAAGGATAAACGCATTTCCCCTCAAAAAATATTATTGCAAGGCCGGTGAATAAGGTAGCTGAGGCATGATAACGGTGTTGGTTTTGACTAAAAACCATGAACAACCAAGGTTAAAATTTGGTATCATGCCGAAAACATCCGAACAAATTGCGTGGCATGCGCCAATCGATTTGCCGACAACCTCAGCAACTTCTCTAATAGTATAATTCGACAAATCTTCATAACAATTTTCTTCACTGCTTCAACATTTTTATCGGTTGTTGGGACGTCTACAGCGGGCATCGTCATTGGCATCTTCTCGGCTTTCTGTGCAGAGCTTGTACCACTTTTTTTTTTGGTCAAAGTAGACTCGTCAAATGCCACAGTCAACATTTTAAGGGTGTTGGGGCATTTATTTTTAGTTTTCGCACATAAAATTAATACAAATTTGATCCATTTTATTCTATAGCAAAAAATCAAGCCAAGTAAGCCAAAACATGTCCAACCTTATATCCTTTATGCTGATCATATCAACATTTTTTTTTTTTTTTTTTGGGAACATGTGTACCAACATTTTTAATCCGTACATACAAACAAAATCTATGAATAGACTTCCCCTGGAGGAGAATCATGCAAAAAACTAACTAATAGCTCCGCTTCAAGGTCTTCATATCCTGGTCAAACCTCCCACCGTGTACGTCACTCGCGACATCGAGAATGAAACAAATTTTCGAATGTTGCGAAAGTAAAGAAATGTAATACATACACACACACACACACACACACACACACACACACACACACACAACACACAATCAAATAAATAGCCAATCAAAGACTTCTTCGTTAATTTTGGTATGCATTGAACAACAATACTACCCGGTCCTGGGGACTTGAATGGTTTTGGTTTCTTACTAATGGCAACCCCTCTTCTGTGGAAATGTAATCTATTTCGGATGCTCATTCTTGTGAAAGTGAGTTTACATTAACAATGGAATTCACTAATTCCTCAAGTGAATTTGTACAGGAATTGATTATTTAAGAAATTTATTAGGTTCCCGATTTGGCCAAAATTTTTCTGAGTGTTGAAGTATCTGTAATATATACTACATAAATTCTCCCTCGAGCTTATTTTAACTCTTCTTATTACTTTATTTTATTCATTCATATCGGTCTTTAATTGGGACCAGTCTGCTTCTTTAGGAATTTAAATTTTATATATCTGGGTCGGAGTACGAAGGTTCTTTCGACACTCTATATATTCGCCGGTAATGGGGTCGTTCGGTCTGCTTTGATATGGCACAAGTTAATTTGCAATGCGTGCGTAACAACTGTTTGCTCTTCATTCGGGTCTCATACATTCTTCTCATTTTCAGTTGGTGGATCCGTGGTAGAAGAGGCTAGATTTACTCTGTCCTTTGTGACCGATTTATATATATTCATTCTTAAACTAATTTTACCCGTTATCCTTAAAAATTTTGCGCACCGTCCTAATGTGCAGCGTCTTTAGTAGTCGTGTAACCTTACTTTAGCACTATTACTTGTATTAGTTTGCTGCTGGTTTGCTGGCTGACTTCTTATGCTCAAGTCAAGTGGAAAATTGTTTGTTGGCATGCGTAATCTTCGCTAGCTTCGTCGTCGTCGTCGTTGTCGTCTTTCGTTTTCTTTTGCCCCAACTCCTTCACATTTCTTTAGCCTTATTCTTTAACTAGCAGCTTCCTTTTTGCATATAATGTCCATATTTAGTTTATATTAGGTTTGCTCAAATATGGTTTAAATGCGATTTGTGCCAGGCGCAACAAAAAAAAAAAAATGCCTTCTACAAGTTAAAAATTGTGGTTTACTGGCGATTAGCATCTTATGATTTAAGCATCCGAGTATGGCATTTGCTTGTTTATGTCTGAGTTTAACTGTTTCAAGGCTTTTTTTTTACAAGTTTGGTGTTCCTCGAAGTTGGTTTGCATAATTTACTATGCGATTTTAGAGTTTGCAGAGCTTAACTATTGACTGCAGAAGTTTTTGCTAAAGTCAGTGCAGTATAGCAATGGAACTGTTCTATAGAGAGCGCTATTAAAAATCTGAAAAAAAATACATCTCAAAACCTAAGTCCACGAATATACATAGGTACAAAATAAGTTTTCAAAGAACTCTTTAATTAAGCTAAAAGAAATTCTACTTGGAAGTCTGTCTACACATATTTAAAGCTGATTGCATGTTTGTACGAACACTTTTGTGCAGCGGAGAGATTTTTTTACTTAATCTCATTATATTTACAACAAGATGTTTTAAGCTGAGAGAATCAGCAAGTGCAATAGTTATCAAATAAATATTAAAAAATTTAGCAGCTAATCTAATTAACGAACTTCGGTTACATTTGAAATTTAAACTCTATAGAAATAGAATATAGAATAAATTCAAATAGAATATAATGGTGATAGATAATATTGGAAAATTTTTACATTCAAACACACTTTTAGAACATATTTAGAGAAAGTAGGTGCTTATATAAAATTAACCACCCACAACAATCAAACTTAACCGCCAAACTTCCAACCGAACCGCCGCCCATCCTATTTTCAATTATTGTTATTCGTTGAAAAATGCTCAAATAAAATGATTACCAAGCATCTACTTTTAAGAATTTCGATAATATTGTAAAATATTTTTTTTTCGGTCTCAGCTACGAATGTTCTCATCAGTATGCTTGGCCGCACATTGCAAGTTTTTGCTACTTATATCTTGTATTGATATCGGTATGGGTCAAAGTATCGTTGGAAAAGTTTTCGACTCTACTCATTAAATTGATAGTCCTAATTCAAATGACAGTCCTGGTAACAAAGTTTTAATACCATTCACATGAAGTTTCAAATTTAGTTGGTTTAAAAAATATAACTGTAAAAATTAACAACCTAAACGTAAGTTTGTTGGAGCCTGTCCCTAAAAGTGCGCGTGACACGCCCCTTGATAATTATTAATAATCGTGCGCCCATATGAAACCACCTTGAAATGTCAAGTTGACATCGCCTGAAATAATAAAGTTTTTCATGAAAAGTCAAAAAGTGGTTAATTTTGAGAATCTATTAAACTGCAATACAAAGAAGTCAATGTGCCGAATTACAACCGGATATCTTAAAAATTGATGCCAAAAAAAAATGCGCAACAACACAGACGGACAAACAGACAGATGAAAATGCCTAGATCGTCGAGCTAATCGGGAATATATATTACTTTATGGGGTCTACGATGACTCTTTTAATGCGTTACAAACTTTCAGACAAACTGATAATACGATTTACACTATGTGTGAATAGTATAAAAATATAGATTTGTATACCCTGTACCCAAGAGAGATAAACTATAATAAGTTTCAATGAATGTATGTATGTATGTTTGAAGAGGGCCTGCCGTACCTAATAAAGTATATATATTCTCAATGAGCATCGCATCATAGACGCAGAATGAGAAAAATTAGGTATAACCGTTTTACTGTCAAGACTTTTAATCTTATAGTCGCTATTTGAAGCTTTAATTGCACTTTAAATGTGGCAAGCTCGAAAAAAGCGGATGGGGTTGTTTGCAGAAGTGGCAAGTTCATTGGCCATTCTCTTGGGAGCGGTCAAATTACGATTCTTTTGCAAATGTCCCAAGCAGCTCACAAACGTCAGTTAGGACACTTATCCGCTGGGTAAGCCACAGAATCTCCGTGGTGAGAAAATTGTAAGAAGGCAACCAATCCCCTTAATTAGAGGTTGGTGTGTAGGGTTTGGTTCCCACCACCGCAAAAAAAAAAAACATTTACCAGTGAAGACACAAAGGACATACATTTCCCCATTGATAAGCCACCTAAGGAGCCATCTAAATCAAAAAGTAAGTAGGCTCGAAAAGTAAGAAAATTGTACCTATAAAAACCAAAACGTGGGCAAACACACACCCATTACTAACGATGTGAAGCTTCTGTCCACAAGAAGTCACCATAATGAATTTTAAGTTGATATTGACTGTTATTAAAAGGGTTTTCATCTGTTTGTATTTGGGCTTCCCCTAAAAGTGGCTATAAAATGATCATTGTGATATGTATATGTTCAGCCTAAGAACATAGCAAGTCTTCATAGCAGATTTCAGATGGATAGCTTAAAAACTGATTAACTAATTTTATTTCACACAGACAGGGACAGACGGACGGACATGGCTATTTCGTCTCAAGAGTATAAATACTTTATGGGGTCTCCGGTGCTTCCTTTAATGCATTATATACTCCTTAACAAAATTAGAATATAATTCGAGAGCATAAAAAGTAAGAATCCAATAGTCGAACCATTCCTATAGACTGGCCTTTTCACTTTCAAGAATATTTTGCAAAAGTGAATTCCTCCAAAATGGTAAATTTTTCACGTTTCGAAGGTTTTTGTAATGTGAGTAATGTGAATTTAACTTGCCAAATGCAAATTGAATACAAATCGCGAAATTAACCGAATGTTTGATAAAATTGCCATTTTATTGAATTCAGTTTCGCAAAATCTTCCCGAAAGTGAGAACCGGAAAAACCAGTGAGCTTATTTTTACTCAAAAGAAATGCAATTAAGTTTAAAAGCCCGTAAAGATGCGTTATCAAAGTAATTGTTTATTTTAATGTTTTACAGACGGATGGACAGCCATGTCTTAGCTCAATATAACCCTTATATTGTATTACTTTACATTTAATTGAGATAAAAATTCAACTATTACTCATTTTGTACCATTTTTATGTATGCTATTTTTCTTCTAGTCAAATAAATCATTCGTAAATACTCGTATAAAATATGGTTTCCATTTGGCTCTTCACTTTAATGAAGTTCATTCCGACAATTTGCATATTAAATTAGGTCAAAAACTCAAAAACTACAATCCTAATAATACTTGTACACTGCAACTTGCAGACTACAACAAAGACTTTAAATTTAATTCGAATGATACACTTTATCTATAAAGCACAAAATTGTATCTCTAAAATACGATATTATGTAATACAACATACAAAATCAAGAACTAAAACTAAAACTAAAACAACAAAAATAGCAACAATAACTACACAAAAGATACTGTACTAAAACGTGTTTTAGCCAAAACAAAAAAAGCAAACACTAAAAAAATTAAATAAAATAACTAAGTATGCAAAATCTGAAAGATGAAAATAGCAAAGGTCATAAACAACATAAAGCAACAACTCTTCACCAAAATTTCGAAGGTTATTCTCATGCAGCGCTCATAGCAAATTAATTTAACAAAAGCAAGAAAAGCATTAACTCTAAAACACATTAAAAAAAAAACAAAATAATAAAAGAAAAAACATTAATTAATACAAGCAACAAATATAATGAATTAAATCGATATCTTTGTCTTAGTACCTACATATGCAGATATATTGTATCTAGATACATAGTATCTGCAATGTGCCAAACAAAAACGTCAAAGCAGATACTTAAAACAAAAAATGTTTATTTATTTCAAAAATATTTATTACATTTGAAAAAATTTGCTAAAACTAAAAAACAATAATCGACAAATATATACGAGTATAGGGGGAGAAGTAAAAACTTCCGGATTTACGAGTTTAATGTGATGTAGTGCGTCTTGTGTTGTTGCGCTTTTGAAGTGGGTTCAATAAATTGCGACGAACCGACGACAAACCAAAAAGCAAAGCATTGTGCGATCTGCATAATTTTTGCAAACTTAACGAAGGTCTAGAGCGCCAGACTAGTTTTAGAGTTGTTTATTTATTTTAAGTCTATTTTTATTATATCCAAATTACATGCAAAAAATGCGAAATGCAAACTTAAACATTTATTTTCGTGCTTCAAATTATCGCCTTGTCTCTGTCGCGCACTTTTTCTTCCACTCACTCTGTCTCCCTTCAAAATCGAGTATACCAATGTGAGTCAAATATTAATTTAAACCAAAAAAAAAAAAAAAACACACAAAGATAAAAAGAAGCTAAGCAATATTATAAATTCGGCATAATCAAAGCTTTTGTACACTTCACAAGTGATCAAGAAGAGAAACATATACAAAAGAACATATACTATACTAGAGAATTGCGAAACCCCCACAATAGTTTGGCAAATGCCTCAAATCAAACAAGTTCCAACAAGTTGTAAGTTGTGGTGAATTTGGTTCGATACAAGAAACGACAAATGCAGACGTCAATGCTTGTTTCTTTCTTTTTTTTCTCTTACCTGGTTATTAGTCACCCTGTTTGCACTCTACTAGCAAAAAATAAAACAGTTAAATACGCAATTGCGTCACTTGTACATACTATAGCACAAACCAGCAAATTATGCATACATATTCTTGAAGTATGAAAAGAAAACATAAGCGAGGAGAGACATTGGAAAAGATATGCTCAAGCATATCACTCGTTTACACTCATTTGTTCTCATTATAACTTAATCTCTGCGCAAGCATTTCGCATTTCAATAAATGCGCACAGTGCTTGCTTTGGTTTGTTTGGTCAAACGAAAACAGACAAAAACAAAAGCAAGCAATTATATAAATTCACTGTTTGTCTTTTCGTATGCATTTTTGCAAGGCTTTAATATATATATAAAGTATAACCATTAAATAGATAGTTTAAGTTCAGTTTTATCATTTTTATTGTAAAAGAAATTAAAAAGTTGTATACCATATATACATGTACTGTTCTTGGATTTTAAGTAGAGCAAATCATGCATGCCCTCTAAAATGCGGCAAGTTAAGACTACCAAGCTTATTTCGCCTTTGAGTTGTAGTACAATTTTTTTGGAGTACCCATAGCTAATTGACAAAGACTATCTCGTTTTCAAGTGTTCCTAAACTGTTTGACGAATAAATGTAGACGAATTTCTGACTAATTTTAACCTCTAAGTCGTACTAAATATAAAAAACTTAATCAATCCTCGTAAATATTTTTGGTAGTATCTTAACTACCTACAAACGTATCTACAATATTTATGGCGTATATTGGGTAGAAAGAAAACATGGCCACTCATGTATATACAACTAGATGGTCACCGCGACGTTGTACGCCACTCCTTCCCCTGCCACTCCTGCCCCCTGACACTCCTTCCACCTTCCCCACCTTCCACATGCTCCTTTACTCTACCTCCCATTCTATTAAAATTTGAAAAATCTAAAAAAAAATGTTCTGTTTATCCAATCGCCAAGAATTTTCACAGAATCATCCACGAGGCTATTTTAAATATTGCCACATAATTTGATCAAAATCGATTGAGCGGTTTCAGAGTCTATAGGAAATATACATACATACATACTTCCATTTTTATATAGAAGATAAACTTCACATATAGAAGATAAATTTTAAATACATATAATAGTAATAAAATACTAAAAGCACCAACTCATGATCATTGACTGCTTTAGCTCATGACAGCTGATGCGACATCTAGCGTTGAGTTGAACAACATCTAGTTCGCTTGCTAGTGCTTATGTGAAATTTCACATACATACATACATACATACATACATACATACATACACACATACATGCATATATAGATTTTAGATTTATATTAATATTGCTGTTCCGCTCTTAATGGTCTTAGCGTGCTGATATAGCCTACAGCCTTCCTCGATAAATGGGCTATCTAACATTGAAAGAATTTTTCAAATCGGACCAGTAGTTCCTGAGATTAGCGCATTCAAGCAAACAAACAAACAAACTCTTCAGCTTTATAATATTAGTATAGATTAGAGTGTTCACAAGGGCTGGGAGTAGTGCAAAAGTGCACCATAGGCGTTGCGAGCACACTTCTGCAAAATTAAGTACTGCAACTCTGCACAGACAGCTATTTGAGGCCTTGGTTTGTTTCGAACTGATATTACTTGTCCTTCTTTGTGAATTATCAGCTGTTCAGCATCAGTGTTACTACACAAAAAAAAAAAAAAATGATTAATACAAAAAAAAAATAAATAAAAAAATCCAATTCCGCACTACCGGGGGGTTTCATAGTTTTTATAATTTTTATGAATTCTTATTTGTAATTATCGGCATCTCCCACCCTTGGATATGTGCAGCATGTATAACAGTTTTGTTCTTTAAATTTTTTTATTTTCATACATTAACAAACATTCCCATAAAATATTAATACGCCGCTTCAAACAATTCATGAAGTGTACGAAGAAAAAATCGCAATACCAAAAGAAAACAAAAATTGCAAACATTTTTTATGTGCAAACTAAAAAGCAACACCACCAACAACAACAACAACAACAACAAAAGCAGCATATGTATCTTTTTTTTCAAGGGCAAATGTGTGCAAATTTTGGGCTGAGCTCATTCGTTCGTTTTGAATTGCTTTTGCTTTTGATGTTCGTTTCGTTTTGGGTGTCTAGCAAACTCAGCTGAGCAGAACTACAGAGTTGCACTTTGGCTAATTTAATTTTTTTTATTCAAGTAGGAAGCGTTTGAGATAGATTTGTATCTAAGACTATACGTAGCCAAAATAATTACGCTACATTTTTTAGCCATATGTATACATTTTTTATGCATTGACTGTGACTTGTAGAAATTTGCACGTTTGTTTTATTGAACTTGTAGATGCAAATGTTCTTTGTACACTTCACACTACAAACAGAGTTTTATATTTTGTATAAAGGCTTATTAGTTAGAGACGTTGTCAAATTAAAATTGTACTTCATTATGGTTTAAAGTAAAATTTTATGCAATGTATTGCAATACTAAAATACGGTCATTTGAAATTTAAATTGTTGTTATTTTAAGTAAATTTTAAAACTTCTAGTAATATGTAAACAGCATCTGTACGCAGGGTAAATGAAAGATGATGAGAAAACTCTGAAAATAATATGAGATACAGAGTATCCGATCTGAAATGTTGCTGAACTTGAGCAGAAATTTTACATAAAAAGTCTTATAGTCTGAATTTGTATCTTTATTTCATCTTCATTTCATTTCTATCTTTTTTGAGAAGCATGCTGTAAGCAAACTGCAGTGACTGTAAATGATAATTATTTATTTGGGATTTGTTTTTAGAACCAAGTACTGCTTTTTGTGTCATAGCTTAATATGACAAAAAAAATATTTTGTACAAAAAAAAAATGCTGGAACGCACAGTTCTAATTTTGTGGTATTTGGTTCCATATTTTCTATTCTGGAGTTACTGGAATTACTTCGCTAAGGCTGTCGCTGTGGTACCTTTAGGTATTCAGAGAAATTAAGCACCAAAGATAATTACATTTTAACATCTCGATAGCAGAATAGAATAAGGAACACGTTCCCAAAGCTGGGTAACTATAAGTTCAGAAGCTTCAGAATAAAAAGCTTTAAGCGTTCGTCTCCTATAGCAATAATTCAAAGATGATCATTAAGTGTCGCAGATCTGTTAACTACATTGCTAAGAATTACAGAATCCAGCTCATCTGGGTACCTGGGCATCCACAAATTTTAGGGTAATTGAAAAGCGGACAAGCTTGGTAGAGAGTATATTACAGCTCACATTGTTAAAGGGAAGGACAAGATAGGCATACCCTAGTCAACGTGCAATCTCCAAATTAGCTAAGAATGATGCGTTTTACATATAATTTTTGAATCAACACAACTAATGCCAACCAATATATGTAATACCTCAGAATTCAAGTGTTCAAAATATAATCTCAAGCTATACTTTTACTTCAGAAAAGGTCAGACATATATACTTTCAAAGACCTGACGAAAAACTTTCTTGTAGGAAGATATGTCTTATATATCTTATCTTACAGTAAGCTTCAAAGACTTTGGGTAGAAGCGTATACTAATATTAGTTTTATATAATCTAACACAGATATCTGCAAGGGATGTTGAAACCGTTTTGGAGTTCTTCTCTCAGAAGAATTGGTTCATATGGTGTTGACTTCAGTAGATGTTCAAAGCAGTTTATACAGTATTACAATGGACAATTAAACGCCTAAATGATGAAGTGGAAAACCTTGTTGAGAGTTAAAAAATATATCTAAATATATTGGCTGAAATTAATAGATGCAACGCGAATCGATTTACATTGGAAGGGAAACATAATTATAAACTTCGGTAGTGTATTTAATTTGGGTCAAAAGTTTTATATATAAATTCCCATCTCCCGGCAAAATAATTTTCATCGAGCTAAAACTAACTGCTAACAATTTAAATAGATTTGAGCACTGCAAGGGAATGGAAGGATTATATAAAGTTTCAATTTCTTAATTTGTTTCAAAAATAGTTAAACCAAGTTGGCAGCGCTACAACCAAGTCCATTATTATTTTAAAAAAACTTAATAAAATGAATGTACAAAGAGTGTCCAAACAAAAGTGCACGATTTAAATTGGCGCCATTTGTTTGTGTGCAAATGGCAACTCTGAAGTTTGACAGCCGACATTTATAATTGTTCCCATTATAAAACATGGAGCGCTATACAATTGAACAATTGTGAAACCCATTACAAAAATGGGAAAAGGGTTTAAAATTTTGCAAAAGAAATCATCGTCACTAGTGAATGCGTTTGTCAACAAACAATATCATCAAATTTGGCGCTCTGAAAATCCGCACGAGATCCATGCGAAGCAAATGCATCTAAAACAAGCAACTATCTGCTGCGGATTTTGGGCGCTCAGCGTGATTGAGCCTTACTTCTTTGAAAATGAGGCCAAAAATGCTGTGACTGTGAGTGGCACTCGTTACAGAAATATGATAATGGAGTTTTTGTGGCCTGAACTACTAGATGGTGTGGAACTAGACCAACATGGACATGGGTGCCACCTGCCCTACCACACATGAAACAATTGATTGATTGGATGTAGGATTTCCAGACCAAATCATCTACCAAAAATTCGATGTTAACTGGCCACCAATTTAACACCGTTCGATTTCTTTCTTAGCGCTTTTGTGAAATCTCAGGTGTATGTGAATAAACCACAAATAATTGCTGAGCTTAAGGCTGAGATACAACGCGTCATCGATGAAATAGAGCCACTTCATTGTCAAAATATCATAGAAAATTTCATGAAAAGTGCAGCTCTGCTGGGCCATTTGTCGGATAGTTTCTTCCATACATTATCTGAACATGTCTACTTTAAAATGCAACAAAAATATTATCACTCACTCAGAAAATATGCTTTATAATTTTTTTACTAAATCGTGCACCCTTGTTGGCACACCTTATAGTAGCAAATTGATTTAAATTTTATTCAATTATGTAGTAAGGAATATTTATATACTACTAGCGTACTCGGCCTGCATTGCCACGCCCCCTCTTGTTTTCGTAATATGTATGATATGGTACGGCCTATTTTTCTGAGTGGGTCTTGTTTTTTCTTGCGCCAATATAGATAATAGCTATACCAAATCTTATTCATCTTGTCCCCTTTTATTTTTCTGTTATTATATGCAATCGTTGCATCGCGCATTTTAAAGTGGATCTTATTTACATATGTAAATCCATCGCTGAAAATGCAAAAACTGAAAATTCGACCTAAGCACTCAGCGCGCCAATTTTACTATTAATTCTCATTGTTACCGTTCCCCGAATTTCATGCTAATGTTTTGATAATAATTCAAAATATGTAACAAATCTCATAAACTAGATATGCGTCAATTAGTTGCTGATATATGTGGCATCAGCCGTTTTTCATTGGATCAATTTTCTCCAAATGATCTTTACTTATGTACCAAATCTCAACCATGTTCATCAATTGCTTGCTAAAACTCAACGAATTTGGTCTAATTTTATATGGGGAGTCTTGGCACCGCTTATATTTTCCGAATGATGTATAGCCAGTAATCTTCTCTTGATCGATAGTAACAAACTCCATTAATTTTGTAACGATCCAAAAATTTAGAATAAAGAACATAGATAAATATACAAAAGCAGATAAAAGTTTAATAGAAGATTCCTCCCCGAAACAAAAAAAAAAAAAAAAACCACATAACCAAATACTCAGATCCAACAAGTGAGAAGCATATAAAAGCTTCGGCTCTGCTGAAGTTCACACTTTCTTAAATATTTGAATATCTGCTACAGAAATAATATCTTTTTTATAAATTGGCTGGCGCCAGCAGTAACAGCTTCGTACAGCGCTGTCATTTAATTTCATTTGATTTCGATTCGCGGTACTGTCAACTCAAGCGAATGAGATTTATTTCTGCTTCTGTGGCAATTAAATTTATATGAAGTAGCAAAATTTATGCATTGCAGCACACACAACGACGGTGGGTGACATAATTTCGCACAGCGCAGATGTTTTGGCTGCTTTAATTAATAATCATCTAATGAATTTATATGGCATTATTATATGAGTACACTACTAGCTTGTGGAAGTACTTAAGACAATTTCAATGATATAAATATAATAAAATTCGGAGGGAAATTTTTGGCACAAAACAATGAATGACTACACATTTCCTATCTTGTTTTTTTTTTATTTTAACGTCGTCCCGCTTATCAGATACTTTCAATAATGCTACGCAGTAGAAGCGCTATGAATGATTTTCTATATCTTATCTATAACTGAATGAAAGTGAATTTGCTTTGCTAAATTAAAACAAGCAAAAAAAAAGCTAAAAAAAAAGACAACAAATAATCATATATGTACATATACTAGAATACATCTATAGGATACATTGTTGGTTGTTGTGTTTAATATTTATACGAGTATTTGCAGTTGAAGTGTGCACGCCATAAAACTGTAATCACTTGATAAAGTTAATGATGGTGACGATGGCGATGACGATGACGATAATTTCATTGCGTTTGTTTATAAACAAATACAGGGTGGTTTTGCTGTAAAAGATACTAAAAGTATACAAATCTATTTGCTGTTAGAATTCATTGTGCACATGCTGCGTATACGTAACATAATTAAGCGAGAGAACGAGAAACGTATCTTTACCCATAGGGTAAAATAGTATACTAAGTTTCCGCAAATGTTTGTAACAAGCAGAAGAAAGTATGGCAGACTCTGTAAAGTTTATACATAATCTTTATCAGCATCGGAAGACGATTCAATGTAGATACATATGTCCGTCTGATGGTCTGTTTGAGCGTACAGATTTAAAGGACTATAAGAGATAGTTTGGATATTTGGATTCTTTCCCCTCTTATCTCTTCAGTTTTGCAGACTTTTTTCCAAGTACGATTTTAGTTGCACTGGGAATCCTACTTTTCCATATGCATATAACATCACATCTTATGATTTTATATATCCACGCAAACTATTCTAACATATATTTTATCCATTAAATTCTCTTTCCTACATGGGCGTGATAATATTCCCAGTTAAAACAGTGTTCTAACTTTAATTATTTTTCATTATTTATTATTTTCAATCTATCCATTAGCTTGTGCAATTTGCCATCTTTTTGGAAAGATTCTTTCATTATTCCAATACATAAAAAAGTAATTATAGAGGTATTGCTAAGCTGATTGCCATTCCAAAACTCTTTGAAAACAATCATTACTGACCAATTGCAACAGTCGCTAAAGTCTAATATCTTTCCTATCCAACATTGTTTTGTTAGAAGCAAATCCATCTGATCCCCAAGAAAGTCAATTCGGTTATAGAGGGAAAGTCAATTCGGTTATAAGTAGAGTATGCTTATGGAACCTAAACTTATTTATAATAATCATGTTTGTTCAATAGTGAATAAAGCAAAAGGTGTTCTTGACCTTGTTTGGCGTTGGACTCAGGGATTTAATGACTTTTAAACAACTTAACTCCTCTATACTTCTCTAGTTCGTCCGATTTTTGAATTTGGCTCCTGTATTTGGAACCCTTACTATGTTATTCACAGAGATCGTATTGAGTCTGTCCAAAAACAGTTTCTTCTCTTTGCTCTTAGGAGTCTCAATTGGAATTCCAATACAAATCTTCCACCTAACCAGGTCATGTCTATGTCTAAGCTCTCTGTTGCTTTTCTTCACAAAATTCTTATTAGTGAAATTTATTCTCCCTACTTGCTTCAATTCATATCACTAAGGGCCATTTTCACGACTTGCCGATATCTTTACAGTACATTTTTTTCACACTATATCCTAGCTTTAATGTCATATCTGTTATTAAGCCTATAAACGTATTGCCTACTTATATATATATCGGCAAGTCGTGAAAATGGAACTAAATGTTCCCATTCAGAAAACTTGTAACTTTGTGCCAATAAAGTTGCGCTTCTGTGAAATTACGCGCTCAATAACTCACTCTGAGATCTTTCTTCTATCTACAATAAATCTTCTTTATATTTATCTTATAACTGTCCTCACACTACGTGTAAAAAAGTCTATAGTAAAAAAATCACTATTCAGTTATAATTTGTAAATCTAATTTAGCAACTTCTCTAAACTTTAGCAACATTTTTGTAATTGTGCACGCTTGGACCACTGCCCAAGCGATGAGTAGGGGCTCAGTCGCTCAACCAGGCGGCTAATAAAAAAATCCTTCAACGGCTCTGAGTGGCCGCAACTTTTCCCGTTTAAATACTTTTATTAAGCGATTATTTTTTTAGTAGTGGCAATGAGAATAAATAAATAAATAACTAGTATTAAATATATATGCCCACCCCACTTTAAGTGGTAGCCCCATACAAATCTGCATCCATTTTTAAGGTTGTTGTATGAAAATTTTGTTGTTTTTGTTGTTTATTACGGTAACCAAATTTGATGTATGTATCGTAAACCCTAATAAAATGTACCGCATAGGCCCGTATCAGACCACTATAAGGGGTAGCGCCCATACAAACTCCCCCCCCCCATTTTCGCATATACCGTTAAATGGTATTCTCAGTTTGTCTGAAAGTTTGAAACGCATTAAAGGAGGCATCGAAGATCCCATAAAGTATATATATTCTTGATCAGCTCGACGAGACGTGTCGATCTAGTCATGTCCATCTGTCTGTCTCTATGTTACTGCGCATTTTTTGGGGACCAATTTTATGCTATCTAGTTGAAGAGTATCAAGATTGACCCGCCACGCCCACTTTTGGGGTAGCCCCCATACAAACCTACCGCCCACTTTTGAATTGTTGTAAGAAAACCTTTTTTTATTGTAGTCAATATCAACTTAATAATTCATATGGGAGCTTTTAGTGGACGGATGCTTGACATATAGATTAATGGGGTGTGGACCACCCACCCACTATTGGGGGTAGCCCCCATACAAACCTACTAACTTTTGCATTTTTGTAAGAAAAACTTTTTTATTGTATCAACTTATCAACTTAATAATTGATATGGGAACTTTTAGTGGACGGATGCTTGACATATACATTAATGGGTGGGACCCGCCTACCATTGGGGGGTAGCCCCTATACAAACCTACTGCCAACTTTTGACTTTTTGCATAAAAACTTCTTTATTAAAGTCAATATTAGGTTGAAATGCAATATGGTGCATTTTTATGGTCAGCCAGTTAACATACATAGACTAACGGGCGTGGCCCGCCCAATTTTTGGGGTAGCCCCCATACAAATATACTGCCCACTTTTGTGTTTTTGTAAGAAAAACTTCTTTATTAAAGTCAATTTTAGGTTAATTTCGTGTGAATGGTATCTTGTTTTTTTTTTTGTTTTAAATAATTTATCAACTCGAATAAAATACCATGCTTATGTCCAGATCGGACCACTAAAGAATGTAATATACGGTTCATACAAGGAGCCTTAAGCAAGGTACAGGGTATCTCGAAGTCGAACACAATCGTCAGCAGCGTGCTTTCTTGTTTTGTTATTTGCTTATGCCAAAATTTTGCAAATGTATACACATGTGTTTTCTTTTAGCAAAGCTAATTTTTAATATTTATGGATTTTTTTGTTTTTTAACGCTTCATAGTTCTGCTGTAAAACGCAGACTTTACAAACAAACCCAAATAGCTGCCCTAAATTGAAAGTGCGTAAATGAAAAGCAATCAACACTTTACACACTCCATGTATCTACAGTTTATATATGTATATATTGTATTGACACGTACGAGTATGTGTGAGAATGCGTGCCAATTTTTTGCCGAAACAATATGGTTTATTTTATATCTTGCATACGAAGCGGCAAAATAATATTACTATACGCCCCGTGGGCCAGAACGTTAGGTGTGCCAGTGCCTAAGCCAGAACCGCTGCCAGCAGAGCGTCCATAGACAGTCAGGCAGCACTTTGTAGTGCGAAAAAAAGATACACTATTTGCACTTATTTGTTTACACATTCGGCGTTTATGTTACCCAATTGTACGTTCTGAAATAAATATACTTACCCTAATTTTGTACACATGTTTTTATTATTCTTACAGCTTTTTTGCTAAATTGTTTTTATTGCAGACAATCGTTGCTTCGATTAGCCTGTTCTGCATTAATTTTGAACATATTTCATTTGTCCAGCTTGCATTTTCGAATTTTGTACAGGAACTACTCATGGTTTTTAAATCACTATTGGATGTAGTTCGTCATTCAGTAGATAGGATTACAAACGAAGGTTTTTTTTATGTATTCATCGTGGTATGTATTCGTGGTGGATAAGAAATTTTACATACTGCTATGTGGCTCGTATATTAAAAAAGGTGATCGGAGTGTACTTTTTACATTCTAATTAGTACTTAAAAATTTAAATTTCCATAAACCTCTTTGGATAGTTTTAGACTTTAAGTAAAGTGAACCAATGAAAATTATCTGTTTTTATTTGAAAGATGAGTTAGTAGTTAAGTGAATCTTATACACTTGAAGGTAATATCATTTTAAGTGTAGGAAATTTAATGCAGTTTAATTTTCTCATTACATTAATTTACAGCTCAAAATTTTCTTTTGATGGAATTTGAAAATGTTTTCTACATTTGGTTTCAGCGACCATCAATTAACCAGACAAGGAAGTCTTAGCCATAGACATTTTTTAAAAGTGTGAGCATGTTTGTGTGTGGGCTTCCTCTCAAAGTGTGGTAAGCATGTTAATTTAATACTTAAATGGGAAAGAAGAGTCTAAATATCGAAACTAGAAGTATCTATATGTTATAGTCTCAGAGATATGTTCGTTCAAGCATACGGTCAGACGAACAGATGGATATGTCTATATCTAAATGCTGATATCTAAATGAATGAGCTTGAACTTTTACGATTTATGTCCGTTGGATCTTCGTGGTTTATCGAAAATATATACTACAATTTAACTTGCTGTCCAGCAATTCAAATTTTCAAGTTCAATTCATATGTTAAAATCGACATGTTCATACAGGGAGCTTAAATCAACGATTTTTCATCCGATCGAAACCAAAAAGTTCAACTGAAGACTCATTTCCTTTACAAGCGATTCAGCAGTAATTTAGCATTTTCGTTCCACATTTTATTCGATCTTTATCTGATAAGGCTTGAAATTGTTGTAATTGAATAATCGATAATTCATTAATTGATTTTCCGTTCAGTCTAGTCGCTGATTTAAGTAAAATTATAAATCGAAAAACACAAATATGCTGTTTAGTATGCAGCGTATCCAAATTACCTTACAAAAATTTAAGAGAAACTTTCTCTCTTTTTACTGTAAACAATTCATTCATGGATTTATTATCTAGTTTTCATACTACAGAAAATCGCTATGTCTATTCTCACACAAATTTGGAATAAAAATTGGTAATTAAGATGGTCACAACTTTAATTATAACACAAGAAGTTCGTATATAAAATGTTGCGCATCATACCACCTACTCTCCCGAAACTAATCTTAGTATCGCTCCTGGTCTGGACCAAGGTATACTTTTCAACTTCTTTATTGATTACCGCATATTCATATGGTGTTGGTCTAGTCCAGCGAATTTTTTTATCTCTGGTCTAAATCTATCGTGTTCTGATTAATCAGGACTACCTCTTTTTTTATTATCTTTTTATTTGGCATCCGTTCGATGCAGGAACTATAATCAAATTTTCTGAGTACTTAATTTTCACATTTACGTTTTACATGATTTTACATATTATATTAACATATAATAACCTAATCGTAACTTAATCTTAATGTCCTTGGACATGACAGATCTAACGGGTGCACGCGCTGAAGCCGCCTCGTTGTTGTTGAGTTATCAAGTAAATTGATAGCCAGAATGTTACAGTGCTGATAAAGTTTTTTTATGTATCTGGTGCTAGTTAGTCTCTTGATTTCTTCAGCTATACTTGGCATCTGAAGATCGTTATGAATATTGTCATTGCGTATATACCACGGAGTTCGAGTGATTTTCCTAAGAGTTATGTTTGGATACCGTTGAAGTATTTCGATGTGTGATACAGCTGCCACATCCCATAGCTGGATGCCGTAAGTCCAGACCGGCTTAAGTATGGATTTGTATAGTCTGACTTTGTTGTCCAGACTAAGCTTAGATTTTTGGCCTAATAGCCAATACATGCGACGCTTTTTTAGATCTAGTTGCTTCCTTTTCGCCACTATATGCTCTTTAAAAGTCAGCCTTTTGTCAAGCCAAAAGACTAGATAATTGACTTTGTTTCGTTTAAGAATCACCACGCCATTAAAGCGTGCCCGATCGTTACCCTTATGGTGAAGTGCGAATAAGACATGGACGGACTTGGCTGCGTTTACTGCGATATTCCACTTATTCATCCAGTCTTGGGTTTTGTTCAGTTGATTTTGAAGCAATTGTGTTGTTGCTTTAGCAATAGAAGCTATAGCAAGAAATGCTGTATCGTCAACATATGCCACTATATCTGTTACTTCATTGTAGGTAGAATCGGGCATGTCAGCTGTGTATATGGTGTAAAGCAATGGACCCAGCATGCTTCCTTGAGGCACTACTGCCTGTATGCTTTTTAACTCAGATGTGGCGTTTTCATGTCTCACGTAGAAGCTTCTGCCCTGTAAATATGATCGTAGAAAGCGGAACTGTGTGCAGGATAATGTCATTTTTATTTTGTATAACAACCCCTTGCGCCATACGCGATCAAAGGCTTGTTTCACATCAAGGAATACGGCCGAACAGAACTGTTTCTCTTCAAAAGAATTTTGAATGACTTCAACGATTCTGTGAATTTGCTCTGGAGTTCCATGCCTTCGTCGAAACCCGAATTGATGGTCGGGGAGAATATCGCTTTCTAGTCTCGGTAGTACTCTACGAAGAAATATTCTTTCGAATATTTTTGAGAGTACCGCCAGCAGACTGATAGGCGATAGGATGATAATTCGTTCTCAGGTTTTCAAGGCTTTGGAATTAGAATTACCTCTGCGCACTTCCACTGGCTAGGGAAGTGGCTAAGCCTGAAGCATACGTTAAATATTTCCACTATTAGTTGTAGACAATCATCGGGAAGTGCTTTGATTGTTGCTATGTCTATGTATCTAGAAGACTTTTTCCTTACCAGAAGTTTTATTTCATTTGTAAGCTCTTCCAAACTGGTTGGAGTTATCGAAACTTTGTCACAGCAAGGTGCTTTGACCACTCGTTCTACCTCTGCTTCGTGTGCACTACTGCAAATCGCGAATGGTGTAAATTGTTCCTGAAGTTGTGCAGCGAATGAGTCAGCTTTTTCTTGATTGCTGTGACACCAATCCCCATTAGGAGTTTTAATGGAAATTAAACGTCGAGCTGGACGTTTTAAATATTTTGTAGCTCTCCATAAAGCGCATTCAGGTCCATTAGGCTCAGCATTAATCAGGAAGTCTTCAATCGCATCGTTTTTCAAGCCAATCAGTCTCTATTTTAATTTTTTTGAAACTCTGTTTAATGCGGTCTTGTCTGCCGGGTAGTGAAATTGTTGCCAGCTACGTCGAAGCATTTTTTTTCCCATTAACAAGTTCACGAATTTCTCTAGAATATATTGAGTAGTTGCGGTATGAAGATGGTTTGTTTGATATTTTTAAAGGACTTGCGATATCCGCTGCTTCATGAATTTTCCGGCTTAACCATACAACCGTATCGTCAAGATCTCTTACGGATTTCATTTATATATTAGGGTCTACTTGACCATCTAACCAGCATCGGAATAGAGACAAGTCTGATTTCTCGCTAAGAAGATTTCTTCTGACAGTATCAAGATCGACTGGAACATTGATTTCGATGACAATTGCAGAGTGGTCGGAAAATCAGGACTACCTCAAACAAGTTTTCTTTTGTACGATAAATAATATATATTTCGCTACTTTATTGAAAATTTCAACTGCGTGTTACAAACAATCGAAACAATATAAATGTAAAAAAAAAAATTGTTTGTCTCAAAATTGATATCATAAATTAATCAAGGTGAGATCATTGACTTCATAAAGAGTATATATATAATCTGTCCGTCTGTCTGCCTGTCCGTCTGATAGCTGTTGCGCATATTTGGGCATCAATTTTAAAGATATCGATCAGTAACCCGGCACCTGGACTATTTTTATTGCAGTCAAATTGAATAACCATCTTGATATGCCGCACCCATTTTGTAGGGTGGCCCCATACAAACCACCCGCCAACTTTTACTTAATTACTGCAGTCAATATCAACTTGAAATTTGACTTGAACGATACAAATAGCTAAAATTTGAAAAATACTATGATAAAAATGATGCTATGTAGTAATCAAAATATTTTAATAGACATAACTTATATCAAAATTTCCCCCAAACTATAAATTTTACTTGATGATGTTGCTACACCCATTGACAGTTCGTTGGAAATATTGAAAAGACATTAAAAATATCGTTCTTTTTTTGGAAATAAAACTGAGTGATATCAAGCTGTTTTTCTATATTTTAGTAATTTTCTAAATATTTGCACTGATGATTTTGAAGAGCTTGAACTTTCGATTTGATTGTCCGATTTGATTGATCTTGAGCTCGCTTTTCCGTCTAAAATTGAATTTTTTTAAATCAATTCATGCTAATCGCTGCTCTAATCCGATTCCATGAATGGTAATATTTTTTAAATCTTCCATGCAAACTTTATTTAGTGTATATAATATCACTCGATCTTACTCAACAGCTAGTATCAAATAGTGTACTTGATGTAGCCCATCATTTTATAATTTTCTTGGACTGGTGTTCACTGTGATGTTATTTTTCTCCTTATTTCCACTTCCTCCACAGAAAATCTCTCTCACTCTCTATTTATCTCTTGATGCCACCCTCCATCTGTATGCGCATTCATTTACTCTACTCTTTCCAGCTATTGTATGTAGTATAGTATTTGTTTGGCACTTCCGTATCTTTCAATTATTTTAATTAAGCAAATATCGAAAATAAACTTCCAATCAAATTTATCTCTTGATGGTTTGGCTCCTCTTCAAACTTTATATACATACTTGTATATATACTACTTCGAATCTCTTTATTGCTTGATTAATTTTGGCGCTCTTTTGCCAATACAAACATCAAAAGATACTTGACAGAGCGCGTTTCTGGTCAAAAAGCAACAAAACAAACAAACAAACAAACAAAAAAAATACGATCAACCAAAAAACCAACAACGAAACTCAACAGCAGAGTAAAAAGCAAACCAAACCAAACCAATCCATAGCAAAGCAAATGTTGCCAACGATTACGACAAACGACCTTGCCAATTATTGAGCGAGTTGTATTCACAAACAAATTTATACACATGCGTTTGTGTATCTGTATCTGTATCTCTATCTGTGCATCTGTATCTGTTTGCTGCGCGTATTTGAAGAGCAATATTTGCACATATTGCGAATCTAGAGGAATGTATCTATAAGCGCCGAAACACAAAATGCAAACAACTTCAAAATTTTTATGAGCTGCTATCAAAAGCAAACTTTAAAACATTTTTGTGCCACCAAAGCGCAAAAGCATTTTTAAAAGCCGTATGCAAACATAACAAATTCAAATGTGCGCTCTTTTCGCAAAACAATTCAAACACTCTTTGAAAAGTTCAACACCACAAAAAAAGAAAAAGAAAAAAAAAGAGCGCCGCCAGCTTGTAAATTATCGCTCAACGCTTCGCTAAACATTTACGCGTTAAAGAAAACGCAAAAAAAATTTCGAATAATTAGCGCAAATTATAAAAGAGCAACATGCCGGTACAGCAATGGCAGCAACAGATACAAATACAATGCATGCAAAAGAGTATCTAATACTCTTGCTAGCACTCACAGTACTCTTAAGCGCTCTTTTTGTTGCCTGCGGCATAGTATATATATATATATATATATATATATATATATATATATATATATATATATATATATATATGTATAAGTATCTGTACATATGTATTTACAACTGTTTGTTTGCTTATAAAGGCGCTGCGCAGCTTTTATAGTTTTTTTTAAATATTTGCGAATTTGAAAATATTTGCGCGCCATACTCTCGTGCGCATAGTTGTTGTCGTTGTTGTTATGGTTGTTGTTGTTGTTGTTGTTGTCAGCAACAAGCGTAAGCATATACGCAGCTGAGCGTAATGTATCTGAGAGATACTTGCGCATCTGAGTGACTGACTAACTGAACTGACTGACTGACTGACTGATTGTCGCAATGCCATTTAAACAATTGTTTGCGTTTGCGTATGCTCAAATGCCTCATTTTTATGGCACGCATTGCCGTTAGTCGTTATTCGTCAGCTTACTATATTAGTTTCCAAAGCAATTTAAAGCGCAAGAGAGAGAGAGAGAGAGAGAGAGAGTTTGTAAGATACAATACATGTACTAACGCGTAGCTACAATGTAGCGCTAAGTCAGAGAGTATCTCATGTGTGTGCATGATCATCATCATCATCATCATCATCATACTCATCTTAGTGCATACGAAGCACATGTTCTACTGCTGCATGCAATAAAGCTGCGCTACACTAACACAAATGCTGCATGACTGCAGAAGAAAGCAAGCTGCCGACGACTTAACGAGAAACAAGTATCTATGCCTATTCTAATGCCGGACGTTTTTTTTTTATTTTTGTTTTTTTTTTTTTGTTCTTTTACGTTTCCATGCCACATGCAGCAAAGCCTGTTGTTGCAGATACTTTACTCATTGCTCATACTACGAAAACTTCTACGACAACTATTGAAGCTGCGTCGACGTTGACTGCGTTGCCAACGTTGCCGTCAACTGCAACGGCTACTTATATATACTATATAAAGATATATATATATATATATATATATATATATATATTTTTTTTTTGCGAACGTGTTTCTTTTTAGACTTTTAGCATTATTTGCTGCATTTGCAACGAACACTCGCTAAATACAACTGCAACCGCAACGTTGTGGCACGCGTTTCTATCGCAAGAACAAACAAAAGTCGCATCGGAAATCTATCTAATACAAATACAAAATAAAAGAATTTCAAACAAAGAACTTCAAATAAATATAATACATAATAATACCTACGATCGTGTCAAATGCATAAATAAAATAAAAATTATAATTTCAAAACATTTTTATAATACCTCCTTGCAGTGCAATATTTACTTGAAATAAAAATAAAAAAAATCCCCAAACATCTTAAAACAAAAAAAAAAAACAAAAATATCTTATTGCTTAAAAAGAAAAACGAGTATTAAAAAAATCGAAATAAAGTGTTCCGCATAAATCAATTTAGTTATTACAACAGTTCACAGAAAAGTGCTGAAATTTATGCAATTTATGCAATTTGAATTAAATCTATTTGAAATCAAAGCCCAAATGTATCTTAAAGTTCTGTGCAGCATGTGTTCTACTTGAAACTACGTTTGTAGCTTTGCGATGAGATCAGCAGCATAGCATGTGTTTATATGTTGATGTTCTTTTGTAAATAGATAGCAGCGCTCAAACACTCTTCCCGGCAAAATGAATTGCTTTTTGAAGTGTTCGCTTTTTTTAGCGTAAAAATTTTCAATGCTTTTTTTTTGGAGTAGAAGAGTGTACATATTGGAATTAAAAATTAAAGCAAGCACAAGCTCTTTTTATCGCTGAGCATATATTTAATTAAAAGTATTATCAAACTAAAGTATCTAAATTTGTATCTTTTACAAAAGTACTCAGATATAACATTTCATATGAAGTTACAATTCCACATTTGTCAAGGATATATGTACATATGTATGTTAATATAAAACAGCTTACAACTCTTCAAATACTTGTTGCAAATATCGGTAATATTACGAAAATGTGTAGAATTTTGCCTCTATAAATTATACATACGGCACCGTTCCAAAATTCATACACTACGTCATTCTAGAATGTAGATGGTAAAATCCACTCTGGTAGTTTAAAGTCACATGTAGTTGCTTGCATACGTACCATTCAAAGTGAAGGAATTTTATTTATTTTATCTACTATTTGGCAAATCATCAAAGCTGATAGTAATTCCTGCGTATTTGCAAAACCAAGGCTTACTTTAGTTTTAAGCACTAAAGATTTGCTAGCTCTTAACTATTTAAAAACTCGTGCGTGCCAGTTGAATCTTTGCTTTGCACACTCATGTGATTCCCTTCTAAATGATATATAATGAATCGGTTAGTCTGTATAAAATCCAACAAAAAACAGTGTGAAGCAAAGGAGTAAACCGTTTAAATTAGAGTCGTGGATAAGGGAAGATAAAATACAAATGAAGCATAGTGGTCACGAGTCATATTATCAATTTGGAAGATTCCATTATAGGCTAGGTGAATAGTTTGCTGAAAAAGTCAAGCATTTCTGCTATATTATGTTATAGTGATGCACTGAAGTTGACGGGCATAGTAAATACAAAAAACTATGTAAAGATTATATTGGACAGACTTGTATCCAGTTGTCAGTTGGCGTATGCAACTGAATAGAAGGCAAGTCCCTTGTTTTAAAACAAATCTGCAGCTTTTACATATTTCACAAACTTTTTAGCTACCACATGAGTCCTTATATTAAAAGTTATATTGCAAAAGCAAAGAAATATCTTAGAATTATTTCTTTAGATGGGATTAAGATTAGATAGATTTAGATTAGATAGATCTGCACTTAATCAGAACGAATATGTTTGAGAATCGATCGTATCAATTGGCTTGCAAATAATTCGAAGTGATATTTGGCTACTATATTTCACACTGTACATATGTTCAATAAAATCAAATTTTTAGTTAAAGCTTAGGATGGCATAAGAAGTAACTAAACATTTAATTTAAATTAACCTACGAAAACTGATTTTTTCAAAAATTAATAAAATTTTTATTAGCGCTGAATTTCACACAGATTTATGTTCATGATCGGCAAGTTACACCTTATATTCAGATTTATGATCATCAGAAGCTTAAATACTTGCCCTGGGCTCGACAACACTGGGACTTACTTCAATCTGTAAATTTTATAATGATTTTCAATACAATACAATAAAATATGTTCAGCTACGCAAGTGGGCAGTCTGTTAGAGTAAAATTTCTATTGAACAACGCAAAACACTCAATTTCCAGCACTCATCTTCTGTTTACTGTCCGTCTATCTGTTTTTGATATATGATTTAAAGAACGGCCAAACACAATCTTACTGTTGCAAATTGCTCAAAATTATAATGTTGAAAAACTACTTACGCCATTTCTTTAATTTTGCTAATGTTTCTCAGCCTACTTTGTATTGTGCACGAATTGCGTCTTTTTGGCAGTTGGTAAATAGTATAGAAAGTTGCAGATAATTTTGTTGCATTCGCCATAATATATACTATGGAAATATAAGGTAGTTTTTTAACTAGAGCTTTGAAATGTTTGTAAGCACGATAGATAGTAGACTGATTAGATAATCTCAAGCCTTTATTTTAAGTGTAAACTTTGTTTCTGCAATATTAGCTAACGTTAACGGCACTTACACTTACTTTGTTTGCACTTACTTTTTGTGAAAAACTATTGTCACTAAAGTTTTGTCATTCGCACAGTATGTTGTACTCCTTACGCTGAAAAGTGTGTGACAAGAAAATAGTTTTGTAAATTCACCACACTGAGGTGAAAACCTATTCTGTCACAACTATTGTTTTTTTTATATATATTTCTGTTTAAACCTAGGCAGCACAAATAATTTTTGTTTTTCATTTATTTATAATTACTTTCAATTAATTTTAGTTAATTTTATTTCCCAGAAATCATTTTTCCGGTACATAAACTTACTAAGATATTTAAGTCAAATTTTGTTATATTCATATAGTTAAGATTTCTTGCTGCTCGTCTAATTCTCGATTTGTGGCACGCCTAATATGTTTTATTCTGGAATTGTATTTTAGTAGCTTTCAACTTTGCTTAGTCTCCAAAATCTTGTTTTTAAACAATCGTTCAGACGAACAGACTGTCATACCTGCATCGACTCGACTTGTAATGCTGATCAAGAATATACATATATATATATATATATATATATACATACTTTAAGTGGTCTGCCACGCCTCATACAACATGCTACATAGATTTGCACAAATTTAATATACATTTTTTACCCTGGTATAATAATTCCTTAAAATTAAAATTTTTCGGTAGTAAATTACTTCTGGTTATATAAAGTCATCATACCAACTTCTCAAATAATATTCAAAGATTGAGAGAAAATAGGCCGCATGCAAATGCAAAGGCAGACTGTCGTACATGGCTATAAAGACTCGCCATGTAACGTTGATCAGGAACATATATACTTCATTGGGACTCCGTTTCTTCCTCTTTAAGTAAATAACGAAATATAAAACTATTTACACTCTGTGTTAAGCGCATCTGTTTAATGTGATGTTTAAACATTAATCAAAATATAATTTTAAAATACAAAGACTAATGATCACCATTTTGGGATAAAAGTAATTCTTCATGTACAAAAAACATTCAGTCACCAAAAAATTTAATTTCGCTAAAATCGCATAAAAAAAAGTGTTCCGCGAAATGCTGCTTAAGCCAAACTAAGAAATTACCGTGATTCTAAATCTAAACTTTTCGCAATGAAATCCTCAAAATAGGTTACAGCGCAAAACCCAATAACAACAAAAAAAGAAAATCCAAATCTGCAAAAGATTCTCTTGTAATCTTATTTCTTATTTATCACTTTGTCGAATTCACTTTCGCAAAATCTTGCCGAAAGTGGAAACCGGCACAGACCTGTATGGCTTACATAGCTTTAGTAGATAGCACAATAGATACATCCTTGTAACATTATACAATTCCTCGGTGCATTTGTAGTTTCAAACGATATGACTATGACTGCGAATATTATTTTCAAATTCCAAATATGTATATTTTTTATCAGCGTAACTGCAACAAAGTAACAACTGTACAGGTGTTTCAAATAACTACAATCTTTTCCAAGGAAAAACTTTAATTTAGCAAAAGAAACCTGTTGTAATTGAAACTGAATACCGCTTTATAGGCAGATAAAGAATTCAATGTATAAAATAAAAAACGACTAATTTAAAACCAGAAAGAAAAAAAAAACGATAAAACAAATTTCAAGAACAACAACAAAACCAAAGCTAAAACGATAACAAAGAACTTTACAAATCCCGAATCTAACATGTGAAAAAATATACGCATATAGTACCATATAAAAAAAAAAATACAACACACACAACACACAAAAATTCGCAGGCTTTTTCAACGTTTCGCATTAAATACTTGTCTGGCTGCATGACTGCCTGCCTGGCTGAGAAACTTCGTTTCCATATTCTATTGTACGCTAAAATTTTGCAGACAATTCTAAAGAATTAAAAGCGATATATAAAGAAAAAGAGGAAGCAAAAAATCGAGAAATAAAAGATAGAGTGCAAAGAGACGCTATACAATATAAAAACAACGCAGTAGATACTTACACAAGAAAAAAAAACGTAAAAAAATTGTAAGAAATTAATGCCAAAAAAAGTGAAAAAGGCGCGTCACACTGAAATTCATAATACTAAAATATATACATATATACATATATATATATATATATATATATATATATATATATATATATATATATATATAAAGCGGGGACTAGGTTAGCAGGCAAACTACGTTGAGATACATTACGATCCGATCTGCGATACGACGACGATCGACAGAAAAGCACAGAACAGAACGGATCGGAACGGAACGGAACTAAAGCAAAGTAAAACGAAGCGCACTGAACGAATAAACCAATGAGATACGCGTTGAGATGAATGGATAGCATGGATGAATGTATCTGCGGCATTCAATTTGTTTTTTTTTTTTTTGATTTTTTTTTTGTTCAGAATTCAAACATTTGTACTTTGCAAAAAGCGCAAAAATTTGTTTGAAAGCGAAAACCACTGCAGATACTTTGCCACAAAATACGGAAAAAGAGAGTGCCGAGCGTAGAAAAGATAGAATGAGCATGACAAAACATAAGATCTTTCAGTATAGATGGATGGTTTCAGAAGTTCAAAGCAGGGATTTGAAGCTGTTCAAATGTAAACAGTTAAGCATTATATTGACATGGTAGACTTCTTAGAGTACAAACTCTATTCTTGAACAGCTCAACAAGAAATCACTAAGTTTTCGAGATATTCGGCTTAAATTTAGCAACTTGTGCTTTTTAATGTATAGAAAATTTCTTTATTTCTGATGCTTTAGACTGCATAGACGTGAAATACTGGATATTTGTTACATGAAGTAACATAAAACATGCACTAAAAGCTGATATAGCTTATAGTCTAGTCTTATAAGGCTTTTGCAATCGTACAAAAATTTAAAAATGGGGGAGAGACGTGGGAGAAGGAGCGTCTATAAATATTAAAACTTGAATTATTTATCTTTTATAGTCTACAAAGTCTTTTCGTTTAAACAGACGGTTGGACGGACAAACGGCCATGTCGATATTGACTTGTCTTCCGATGCTGATCAAGAATTTATACACTTCATAGGGTCTAGCATTAGGCCCGTTCTGCTCTACGAAGTATGTGTATGGTGGCCAGCACTAGAAAAGGCTTCTACTCTTAAGCAAATGCATAAGGTGCAAAGGGGTGCAGAACTTTGTATCAGCACGCCTTATGTACCACACCGACGGAAGCACTAAACGTACACCTCCATTTCATTCCACTTGATCTCTTTGCGAGAAGAGAGAGAGAGAGAGAGAGAGTTACAGCCCATAGACTGATGGAATCTTCAGCTTGGCATGGTAGCTCCTTTGGACACTCGAGGATACTACAATTACAAGGAAATATACCATCAAATACGGATTACTGCATAGCAAACTTTAACTTCGTTAAAAAGTATAGACGTCAAAATACCTACCAGACTACAATGGGACAACCATCCTCACTATAGAGAAAACGCTATTAACATCTTTACAGACGGTTCTAATCTGAACGGTTCTAAGCTGGTCGGGTAGGAGGAGTGGTATTTTCACCGAATCTGGTAATTAGAGACTCCTTTAGACTGCCAGAAATGAAATGTTACACATAGTCGTTTAAATAAGAAGAAGATTTCAGTTGAAACTCATAAATCAGACCTTGTATAATAAACTAACGAATATGCAGACAAGACGCAAAGCAAGATGAGGACGCTTATTATTTGAAAACGTTAAGGGAGTGCATATAGAAATTGATCGTGATTATGATCAAGCAAAGACGACGATGTCGACGCTTCTTCGTTGAAAATGAAGATCGCAGTCAACGCTGTTGCAAACGCAAGAGCAGCGCTGCGCAGCGACGTCCACAGCAACGTGTCCAAAATGCCCTTGATCGTTATAAAAGTATTTGTTGTTGTTTTGTAGTTTGTATGCTGCTCTAAGTTGTTGTAGCTGTTATAAGTATCTGTAAGATACAAAAATTGCCAAAAAAAAAAAAAACAAAAACAAAAACAAAAAATTCGGCGCACATTCTCTCTTTTTGCTAAGGTTTGTTGTTGTTTCTGTTTACTTAGGAATTCGCCAAAAATTAAAAACAAAATATTACATATACATACATACAGACATACACAGACTAATACAACAATAAATAATACACATTGCCCCAAAGCGCTACCAGCTACGAGCTTTACCCAAAAGGGACTGACTGACGTCTACGTCGCCTCAGGAAAAAATTACAAAAAAAAAAAAATATATTGCCAAAAATGCTTTTCTGCCTTTTTCTGCTTCTAGAAACTACTCGTATAAAAAATTTTTTTCATTCGTTCATCGTTTGTCTACTCAGTCAATTTACAACGTGTGCAAAATACATACTCAGATACATACGCCACTTTGAGATACATTGAAACAAATAGGTTGTTTTTTGGTTTTTCTTGGTACGCGCTTTTCAAGGAATTGTGTAATAATTTCGCGTTTGTTTTCAATGACTTGAATTTAGAATACTAATAACTAAAAAAATAAACTTAACAGAGCAAGTGTGTCAAGCGCAAATAATAAAAGTTATAGTTACAAATTATACGAATTACATTTGTAAATGGATTTAAAACAAACAGCCTGAATTCAAAAATATACAGTGAAACAATATCTCAAAACGATACTTATTAATAAACGTGTATTGTTCTTGTGCTTGTCATGAACAAAAACATCTCCTGATGTTTTACAATTAAAGAAGCAAAGTTTACGGATATGACCAGGTTTGTAATAAAATTTTATATAAATTAAAAAAGAAATCTCGTACTGAGTATAAGATGTGAATACTATAAGATATATTGTGTTTTTAAATGATGTTGGTATTCACTAACAAGAAAAATGACTTGCTAGCAACTTCAAACTCAGTTTTTATACCTACCTACATATATATATATGTATTAAAACATGTGTTGCACATATTTTTATTTTAATTTTGATTTCAGAAAAGCATTGAAAATGAGCATCTCAGCATTATAATACAAGAATTCTCAGAACCTAGCAGTTAGAAACTCTTGCGATGAATTGCAATGATGCATAAATTCAAAGAATTAAAATCTTATGTTTACTATATCTTTTGCGCAACTGCAATTATATTTTATATATCTTATGTGTGACATTTCCAAAAACAAAATATTCAAATCATTTCTTTAAAAACAGAAAAAAGAAAAAAGAGAAAAAAGCAAATCTTCGTCATGAAGATATGTCGAATCTGTAGTAACTATTTAGTATTTCTTATTATACCTCGATAAAAGTCGGTTTCTGAATTTCTGCTTATTACGGACCTTAATTCCCAAACGTAATGGAATCAATATCAATAATACTAGTAGGCAAAGTTTCAGAATTGGTTGTTTAGATCTTGTCTGCATATACATACTTAGTTTTGAGTTCCCCATGAATACACAAACGCTCTTAATCTTCTAAACTGCAAGGATACAATTGGAATATTAAAAAGCTTTCACCCTCTTGGTCTTCGCTCCCGAAAATATGTTAAATTAAATAAATAATCAAGTTCAATGTTCACCAACAGATTGTAAATAAACAAAACGTAAATATAAAATATATTTAGTTACGGTAAAGATTTCTCGAATTTATCTATACTAATATTATAAAGAGCTAAAGTTTGTGAGGTTGTAGGGGTAATCTCTGGATCTACTGAATCGATTTTGAAAATTCTTTTACCAACAGAAAGCCATGTTATTTGTGAGTGACATAGGCTATAATATATGAATAGATGTAAATGTAAATGAAATGTAATGTAAAGTAGGCAGAAATTAGTAAGAGCGAGATGGCGATAATAAAGCTGAAAGCCACAGATTTTAGAGCGTTCATGTGTTTGTCTCAGTTGGTCACGTGTGCGTAATCAAAGAAAAACCCCAAGGAAGTATACGTATATTCGAAGTAAAATGCGGTAAAAGCATTTTATCGCATTGGAAATGATCGATTAAGAGATCATAGGGAAGGAGGGGGATTGTCAGCAATGCGCTGGGTACCATTTAAGATAGAGGGATGAAATGTTGTATACATGTGAATAGGATCGAAGGGGGCAAGGAAAATAAATGGTATAGTAAGTAGATGTAGGGGATAGAGGCAGAAGAATGGGTGCAGCGTAAGGGGTGGTTGTAGAAGGGGTTGAAGGGACAGGAGATGGGGGTAGGATAATTGGCGGTAAAGTAAGAGGGAAGGTAGGGCAGGGGGAAGGTGTGGCAGGGGAAAGGTTAGGCAAGGGGAAGGGCAGTGAAGAAAAAAGTTTTTTGTGTTTGTGTGATAATCTGTTACGAGCTCAATAAATAATATATGCTCAAAAGATAATGATCTCTAACGATCCTGACTTCTCAAAAACATAAATATTCATACCGCTACGTCATCTTCTTAAAACACTTTAGATTCAAGTGGCGTGCTTTGTCTTTAACTATATGCTCCTGGGGAACGTTCCAACAATATATTTTTCTTTTGTAAAGCATCTGAAGCTAAGCCTTTTTTTTGGCTACTAAGAAAAATATTTATTGAATATTTAAAAACTCCTTTCAATAAAAAAATACATTATTTTGCGTTAATCTAATTTCATTTTTTCAATAACATTTCTCCGACTTTTTGATTCCTTTCAAATAATTAAATATCTCGAATATTTTAAAATAAGTATTTGTTTCAGCAATGACCTCATCGTTGGAATATTTCCGCTGATTCAGTTATTTAGGTTTACCGATGATTATTTTTCCCTTTTTAAAGTGATTAATATAAATTATGCTGGCTACATCCCAAAAAACTGTCACCATGAAAATGTTGGCATTCTTCGGCGACGATCCTCCCGGAAAAATTCGTTTTTACGCTAATTTGTTGCTCTTTGGTGTGTAGTGAGAGATGCATATTTCGTACACGGTTGCGAAACGGTGCAAAAACTCTTCCAGAGTACAGTTATTAATTATTTCTTCTAGGGCCAATTGAACGCTTTGAACGATGTTTGTTACTTATGGATGTTCGGACTAAATTCAAGTTTAAACTTTAAATAATTCAAACAATTGTTAAAGGTTTTACACGCTAGTGTACATGTACCATGAACTTCATTCAACTCAGTTTTCATTTCTTTTGGAGTTATGTCTTTCAAATGAAAGTGTTAAATCGCTACGCGTAACTTGTTTTTTTTTTACCATTGTCGGAATATAAAAAAAGTGGTTTACTTTAATCGATTGTACAAATTAAACCATGCAATTAACACGGCTATAAATTTTACAGCGTCTAATGATAGAGGTTACTTTTCAGTAATAAACTTGTTTAAAACACACAAAAATCCAACCAGTATCGTAAATATCATACTAAAAATTATCAAAAAATGCTCATTAAACTTGTAGTCCGGCACAACTTTTACCTGACAGAAAAATTTGCAAGCTGACTGCTTAGCTCATACATTTTGTGTTCTATTTGAACTGATATCAGTTTGTGCATATGAGAACAAAAGCCAGATCTCAACCTAAACTACTGAGCTAAGCAACAACACATATGAGAACTCTAAAAACACTTCAAAAAAGATAAAAATATTCACACTGTCGCATTTTGAAATCACAACGGGTAGAGCATCTTATTCGTAATATCTAAAAATTGTGAACATAAAATCACCTGTTAAACAATTTTCTTATACGTGTCTGCAAGATCATGACCACTTGTTATAAGTTATGACCGTTTGCCTGTGCTCATCTCACACTTCCGATACTATGTACTCACCACAGCTCTGCGCCATCTATCGTCCAACTCCAACCTACCACACTTTTTTATGGTCATAAGTTCAAAAATTGTTCCGATTTTTGGAATGGAAATTTCGACTTTTTTCGTTTAAACATGCCAAAGAACTTCAATCTATTTGATTTTTATAGTATTTTCACAAATCATTTCGAACTTAGTGTAGACACTATGCAAAATAATATATCTCATTCTCTCGCAGGCTAAATCCTATTTATGAATATGTTTGTCTCTTTGCAAGTTGATTTTTATATTATTTTCACAAACCTTTTCGAACTTATCAACATAGTTCAAAATAATCTATCTCATTCTCTCTCAGGCTAAATCCTATTTGTCTCTTTTTTTAGTTGCAATTTTTCGTTTCATCGAATTTTCAAATGACAACCTCGAAACACCTCTGGCATGCACATTTTTGGTATGGCCTTGAGCTCTTCCAACGATGCGATCTTTATCTTCTCAATAGTGGCAAAACGCCATACTTAAATGGGTCTTTTTAGTTTTAAGAATAGGATAATGTCGCAGCATCCAAATCCGGTGAATACGATGGCTGAGTATTGTATTTGGCCAAAACACGCAGATCACGAACAAGCAATGTTAAAATTTAGCAATTTCGGAAAACATCCGAAAAAGTTACATGGCATGAACCAACTGATATACAGACTACCTGACTCTCTCAGATACGTCTCTAATAATAATTCAAAAATTCTCCATCAAAATTTTCTTTACTGCTTCAACGTTTTCATCGGTTGTTGAAGTGCTGAGGCGTCCAGGGCTGGTATCGTTATTACTTACCACTTATAAACATTACTTTTTTTGCTCAAAGTAGACTCGCCAAATTCTACAGTAAATATTTTAAGTGCGTTGGAGCACTAAATTTTGTATTTCACATGCAAATTTAATACAGATTCTTTGATACATTTTGCTCGATATTGAAAAAATAGCCAAGCACACCCAAACGCATCGAACCTTTATATCTGTTAAAAACAAACTAAAAATGCAAAATGGCTGATCATGTCAAACTGTTTGGGAACATGTGTACCTGTACCAACATAAAAAAATCGAAAAATCGAAAATCGAATTAGCCCGCGAAATTTGAAAAGTTACCATTTTTTAACACACCACTTAAATTTAGCGAGATATCTTTACTACATGAACCGATTTCAATTACACTTTATTTTATTAGAAAGGAAGTAGCTTAGAGATATTCCCATATGCCTGATGAAGTTCTAATGATGGAATACATGATACATTTATCTAAATCAATGGTTGAAATCAGCCAGCAATGGACAGTGTTGCCAATGTAGTGCTTTTTTTTATGTTTCACTCGCGAGCACCGTCGCTTTAAAATGTGCAGAATTTTTTTGATACAATATATTTTCTTTAACTTAAATATAAAGAGAATTTACTTGTTCCATATAACTACTCACTAAGACTCCCAATGTCTGTTTAATTTGCTGAAAAACCTGCATTCTACGCCAGAAAAGTCTGTATATAAAATCTTATCGGATTCATCCCAAGCGAGAACAGTGCAAAGTTTGATGGTGTTGTGTGTTATCAGCTCTAACAAAAAGTAACTGCCACAATAATCTAATATTTAGAACTTGAGTACCTAAATAACGTAAGACTTTATCTGCTATAATACCTAATTAAAAACTTAGCTCACACAAACTTATAACAACAAACAAAACTATTTATATAAAATTCTTATTAATTAATTTATGTTTCTCGTTATACCAAAATTAATGTCTAAATCAATCACAAACAGCATTAAGAACTTAATACAGCACAAAATATCTGCTGCCCACTAAGCTTTAACCTCTGAACAGCTTCATTTTGTATCAAATGTATTAAAGTTGTTAATTTTCGAGGTGCGAGGTGCCGTATTAGTAACGTAACGAAACAACCAAGCGAAAAATCGCTGCCAAGTCAAAGCCATTTTAGTGTTGAAGGACAAATGAGCGTAATAAATAATTTCTATATAGTTTTGTGGTGCAAATTACAACAGCAACACCAATATACACTCGTACATTTCTAAAACACTAAACACTAGACTAAATCTTTAGTAAAAAATTGCAATCGTTCAATATAAACTAACAGAGACAAACGTCATCAATTAAAAATAGTTGAAAATACGCAATGAATGCTTAATTGACTTACATTTATTTATTTTTGTGTTAACAAGAATTGTTGCACCTACGATTAATACGAGGTGGATTTAAGAAGTCTGTGAAAATTTAATGAATTTAATTGGTAAATTTGATGCTACTTATTACGCAGCTACTTTAAAAGTAATTCACGATTATATTAGATTTTCATTGAATTTATTGGTTTATCATCAAATATATAAGAATATCATCTAGAACAATCGGTAACACATTTGACACCGTTCATCTACAGATCAGAACCAGTGAAAAAAAAATTTAATTTTTCAGAATTTGGAATCGAAATATAGCGAGTAACTGATGTTTTTCCCCACGACTTGAAATAATCAACATTTTTCATTAACCGACTAGAGCCTTGCACGAATGCATTTTAAATGATAAACGAGACATTCATTAACAAATGAGTGCAGCCTAATCGTTTGATCCAATTGAACAAAGTAAGCACTATGAATACTAAATGCTTGAAAAAGTCAACGAGTAATTTTCGAAATGGTTAATATGGTTGACAGTACCGTGCAGTATATAATTGAACGTTTTCTGCTCGAAAATGGTGTGACAGATGAGAGTTTAAACGTAGCTAACAGATAAGATTTTCGCGGACATGTATAAGCGATGTATTATCCGTAAGATGAAACAGAAACTCGAAAAAGAATCGGCTAAAGAAATGGTCATGAATATTAAGTAGGATTTGCGTAAAATTTGCAGCGGTGAAACTGTGTCCTCTATATTGCAAGACCAAGACTGTAATGTTCAAATAGCATGAAAAAAGCCGTTTAAAAAGAAAAAGAAGCAGTAATACCAACCCTACTCTGCCAAGGAGTACGTTACTCAGCCAATATCTTTCTGGAACAACGTTATATTTACCAAAGAGTCTAAGTGCAAAAATTTTTGCTCGGACGGGATGCAATATGTCTGACATAAGCAAAGAAGAATATACAAGCTTACAATAATGCAGGGAGCCGGCAGCGCCATGGTTTTAATCTACTTGATACTTAGTTTTTATTGATTGGACCATAAGAATTTGAACTTAAACTTTCTAAAGAATAATTTGCCTCAGACTACCGATGCTTTAGACCTACAAGAACGTATTCGGTTTTACCAGGACAACGAACCATAGCACAAATCGAATATTATGCAGTGTTGGTTGATCTGGAAAAATTCTTATGTTATGTACACATAGGTCCGATATAGTAACCCGACTTAAATGTCATTGAAAATTTGTATACTATTTTAAACACTAACATTCGCAAACGGCCGATTTACAATTGAAACGTCCTAAACACTGCTCTGGTGAAGAAATGTCGAAAAAAATTTAGAAAAATAAGCTATAAGCCACTAGTTGCTTGTAGTAAATACAAATGCATTTCTTGTGCTCTTGTACCATTGAAGTGTAAGTGATTCGTATGATTATGCTTTGGTTTATTTGTTCGTTTGAGTCGTTAATTCATTTGGTTTGCTTGTTTCTTCGGAAAGTACGGACGAATTGGAACATGTGACGTTAGTTTGTATTATTTTTTTAGGTATGAAATGAAATAAATATAAGAGTCTCTTGTAAGCACTACCTAACGAATGCATTGATGCAAGGCTCACAGGTCGTTTTGAAGAAATATCGTCTAAGTTGCAGGCAAGCCAAGCAGGCAGGTTATCTTCTAAAATAACTATTCCTATCAGTTTATTGCTACTATTACTATTTAGATTAAGAGGAAGTACAAAATACTCGAAGTTGTAGGCCCCATGTATCTGGATATAAACAGCTTTTTGTGCACTATTTAAGAGCTTTCTAGTAACTAAGGTCATTCATACACATTTATTTTATGAATGAAGATGCACGGTCGGATAGTTTTAGTAGTCAGCTCAGATGAGAATAGATTCTGCATATACAGAGGCTTAGTTTTTTGCACCTTCTTATATGTTTGTATATATATGAGGTTATTTAAGTAGTAAAAAATTACAAAAATGCATTCGATAAAGCAAACGAGGCATTATAGACTTGCATGTCTTCGTTATAGTATGTTTTTGTTTAATAAAAAAAAAGTACTTACTGTGTACAAATTTCAAAACACAAAATGTTTGCCCAGAGATCTAGTTATAATGACAACAAATGATTATGAATGAGCGCGATATGCTTGAAAAATTTCTTCATCTGTCTCTCACCCCTCTTGTCTCTTTTATCTTCTTTCAAAAATAGATATGTAGAATTTGATGGTTTGTGCTCTAGTATGTATGAATGACGTAGTTGCACATAAATATGTGTAGAGAGATAGAGAATATTTTTTTTCTTTGTTCTGCCAATTGACAATAAAGCAACCGAAATTACCTAAAAAGAGAGCAGCTAGGTGAAATGCGCCATAAAGCTAAAGTAAGAAAGAGACAGAGAAGACAAGCAATGTTGAATAGCAAGTGAATCGAAGGGCTGCTCCGTATTTTCTTTGTCTTTTCATTTGGTTTGATCGTTTTTAAACAAGTTCATCACAACTTACACCTTGTTGAAACTTCTTTAGTTCGATAGTAACATTATATGTATAATAAATTACAATATATAATTATATTAATGCTAGTTGGTTATTTACAGAGTAGTTAAACTACGCTCGTTGATGTTTTACATAAAAAAAAAACATGCAATTTGAATTTGTCAAATGAGCTAATTTAGTTGTTGTATTAGTTTTCGCGCGACAACGGTTGAAGCTCTTTGTTTTTTGACAGTTTACTGCTGATGTGTGGGTTTTGAAATGTAAACAAAATGATTGAATTGATTTAAGTTGACTTGAGTTGAGTTGAATTGAATTGAATTGCACTTCAAAGTAGTGGGTGAATGTAATCGTATATGCAATCATTGCACACGCTGTAAGCAGCAACGAGGCTGAATTTCTTTAAAATCAATGCAAATGCACATTTTTGGTAAATTTGTTTGTTATTTGAATATATTGCATTTTGAAAATGGTGTATCCGATATACACACACACACACACACACACACACTTCTCTGCTTTGGTTTGGCAATCTCCAATTGGCAAATGCGCAATGATGTCATAGCTAAGTATTTCGCTGGCGTATCTTATGGATGCGTATGTATCTGCGCTGATGTTATTGAACATTTACTTGCGCACGCCTGTGACAGACATGCAGGGTCAGGTTAAAGTTGAATCATTTGTTTACTAACTGCCCCCAACTGTTGTATCTTATGCCATTTCATATGAAACTCGATGTGCCTTGCACGATTTCGCTTGAGTCGATTAATTATATTGCTGCTGCTGCTGCTGCTGTATTAAATAAAAGGAAATTTTATCGTACAGCTGGCGAAATCATTTTTCATAGGCAATCAATTGTTCAAATTTGTATGATAAGTAAAACAAATGATTGCACTTGGCAGACGTGTGCCACGCCCAAAAATATAAGTGAGATACAAAATCCTTCGCGTTAAGAAAATATGAAGTTGAAATTGTTTGGCGCGCTTTTTGTTTCGATTTTATTATTTCAGCTTTTCAGTTGATGTTTTTTTTTTTTGTGTTGTTTCTTACAATCAAAAAGCTTTAACCTTGAGCATTCATTCGCATTATTATTTAGTTTGTAAGTCACGTCTAAGCGACGCCGACAACGACGACGTCGACGCTCCAACAGCGGCTGCTGCTGCGGCGGCAGCAACTTCAGCAGCTGCGACTGCGATGTACGAACTTCGTTTTCAGCAAAGGTTTTTGCGCATGCTCTGCTGCGTCGATAATAAATACAAAAACCGCTTCGCCAAATTACTGCGCTATGCTTTGCCTTTTTTTTATACACTTCACGTCTTTGTGTAAAAAGGGTGTTAACGGACTGTCAGAGTGTTTGGCATACATTGAAGGAGACTAAGCAGATCGATCACATAATAAATGTACATATGTACGTCGAATGTCAATATACAAATTATTTCAATCTAGCGGACAGACGGACGGACAGACAGACAGACAGACAGACATACATACAGACAGACAGACGGGCAGACGGACGGACGGACATGGCTATATCAACTATTGACACTAATATATAAAATACTTGTATACACCTAGTGTTTATCATCCATTGAAGCAGACTAACACGATCCCATCAAGTAAATATACTCCTTATGATTAAAAACTACCAGGACATTGTCAATAAAACGAAAATGGTCTAATTATTCTTTGTATCCTTCGAAGTAATTCCATTAGATAAAATACACATATTCAAACGTTACTTCCAATCTTCGGAAGTCCTATTTATCGAATAACTTTCAGCGCCTTCCGCGATTTTCTATTATTTACCCATCGAGGCAAATCAAGTCCAAATGAGAACTCACGGTCCACTGCCAATTCCCTGACATTTTTCAAGCATATTTTTCCCCTTTTTTTGTATTTTTTGGAAGTTTTGGTCAGTCGAATGGTGAATAGACGGCCGGAACAAGGCAAATGATGAAACACACCGCGGCCCGATTTTATGTCTTTGTACCAGTCATATGCCTGTGTTTTTTTGGCGTTGTCGACAAACTTTACAAAAATAAACTTCAAAAACTAACTTCTTTACCACTTCTTTCTTTATTTTGTAGGAACCAACTGACAGCATGTCTGACAGTTGTACCTACATTTATACATGACAGTTGTTTGAGCCATCTATTTCACAATATCTCAAGCGAGTTTCATTTGAATGAGATATTTTGGGCACTTTCTGATCAAAAATTATATGCTTAATCAGCTCGAATCTAAAATACGCGATATAGCTATCTGTCTCTTTTCTGTGATCTACTTATTCAAATATTTTCTGGCTGAAATCTATGCAAAAAGCCATAATTTAGTTCTAAATGGGTAGAATATGAGTAGCAAGGTATATTAGGCATATTAATATTGATGTTAGCCAATCCAAATATGATAAAGCTGAAGATTGACATCAAACATTTGTCACTGTTTATTTCTTCAATCAATCATCATATGGTTAAATTATACGTTGGATTGACTTTCAGACCGTTGAAGAACGGTCTTTCACACTTATAAAATTGGTGAAACCTATAGAATATTACGTAATAATTCTTCATCAACCAAATGAGCTTCTTTCCCAACGTTTTGTAGATACAATACATTTAATAAAAGTGTGTCAGAAGATTCCGCATCATCCATTCAGCTCACATTACAACAGTTTAGCTTTTGTTCGACCACATGGTGGAAGATTTTGTGAAAATATCTCGTCCTTCGTCATATAAGATCCAGGTGTTGGAAGACTTAAAGCTAGACGACCAAGACTGCAGACGAAACTTCGCAGCTTGAACTCTTTAACAGCTTGAAAAGGAACCTTATTTTGATAGTGACGATGTTCACCTTTTTGCACTGCTCATTTTAGAGTCATTACTCTCAAATGAGCTAACTTTTAAAGTACCCTACTAAAATATCTCTTAAACCAATTTTTGAAATTTGAAGTGCATAAATGATTCAGTTCGACCGTTTCACCAATTATCTCTTACTTTCTGTTCTTTCGTTGTCATCTTCGTTTCATTTTTTTATTTTTTTTTATGTTCAGTTTTTTATTCACGGCATTTGCGAATTTTTTGGCATGCTTCGCTTACCCTTTCTGCCAATTGACTGCCTATTGTTGTGGATGTTTCTGTTCTTGTGGCTGCCAACGCCTCTGTCGCCGTCTTAGTTGCTGCTTGATTTGCGCTTTTTCGGTGCGTTTTGATTCGGTTCTACACAATGTTGACCACTTTGTAAAGTTGTACCTACTTCTTGCGCAGTTTGGTTTTAAAAAGATTAAAACGTGTTTATTAATTTTTGCATTTTTTTTTTCTTTTTTATTTCTGTTTCTTATTTCTAAGCACTACTTAAGATTGTTGTTGTATTTGAAAAAATAAATTAAAGACTTCAGCTATTAAAAATAAATTTAAAGTAAACATTTTAATCTAGTTGTATATATTGTAATACAGTAAAAACGAAAAACTCCTTTTTATATACATATTGGTAAAACGAACAGTTTCCGGGATCAGGCATTTTAGAGTAACACTTACTTAATTAAAGTTCCAGGTATCGGAATGCTATACTGTTAGATAGAAGTTATGAAACGGATATAAAGAAGATCGCAACAGTCAATAGACACTGTGACACGAATTATCCACGAAGGTAGATAAAAAATTGGTATTGCGCCGAACATAGAAGTACAAATGTTTTTTTTTCATTTTAAACATACTTGTTAAGCCCTTCTAATAGTTATGCGATCATCAGTACAGTCGTATTAAACAGTCGTTCATAGCTGCGACGATCACTATTTTTAAATCATTTTCTTATCCATTTAGTGACCAAAAAAATAGTAACTAAAAGCCTGAGCTTTTTAGGCCCTATCCAATGGTATACTTACGTATACGTAACAGGCAGAAGGAGACGTTGCGTAACATATACTCGTACATATATACTCTTAATTACCCGTCAAAAGTCGACTCAATATAGGCAAATAGGCCCATCTAACTTAAATATTTAACTCCATTCATTCATGGGAAGATAAAGTTTATAACATTTTGTAGGTGCCACGCCAACCTGCCTAAAATGTGACTGTATATCTCTCATATTCATGCACATTTTAATGTACATAAGAAATCTACATAATTCAAAATAAGAAAAATGTATGGATATCCTGTAAATGCACGACTGTAGCATACTTATTTGTTATATTTGCAATGTAAACTACTGTTGTCCGGGTCTATAAGACGGTGATAGTACAACTTATTCAGAGTCTGCAGCCGACCTCTACGTTCTTTGATTATTCAATTTGTACCGCTTCGTTCGTTTACGTTTCGGCATTTTATTTTCTTATTCCTTTCGAGAACTTGCGCTGAACTCAGTTTCTGTTTGCTCGGGATTCCTACTAGGGCGCCAGTACTATTTTCAGTTAGCGATATTTAGCTATCGTTTGACCGTTTTTAACGTAGACTTATAGCAATAGGATATTCATATACCAAAACTTTTTCAATCAAATAAACCCGTTATTTCAACATCTTTGGAGCAGATGACCTTCTTTCAGTCTAATATTTTGCATGTCTAAGAAATTCAAGAGTGAACTCAGCTTTTATGCATATAAATGTAAACTATGCTTTATTGTCGACAACATTTCGACAGTTCTGCAGATGGAGAAACTTATATGGCTATATCAACTCGACTTTTGATGCTGATCCCGATTATATATATATATACTTTACGGCATCTGTCATATCATTTTTTGGTTGTTTCAAACATTTGCATACAAATATTTTTAGGAAGGGAACACAAATCTACAAAAAATGTTCTATTCTGCATTTTATTCCACTCATCATAGTGTGAATTGAATTGTATTATCAGTTTGTCAGGAAGTTTGTAACGCATTAACGGAGATATCGTAGAACCCATAAAATATATTCATATTCTTAATCAACTCGACGAGACGAGTTGATCTGGACATGTCCGTCTGTCTATCTGTCTGTTGCTGCGCAGTTTTGTTTGTTTCTTTTTTTGAGATATTTTTTTGATATTTTTTGATTCTAACTAGATATCAATATGCCACGCCCACTTTTGGGCGTACCACCCATACATAGTTACCACCCATTTTTGGGTTTTTGTATGAAAAACTTATTATTACAGCGGATATTTGATATAGTGAATTCATAGAATCGTATACTTCACATATGTATCAATAGATGCGTGTGTCCCGGCCACTTTTAGAAATAACCCCCATACAAACCCAGGACCCACATTCGGGTTTTTGCATGAAATTTTAAAAAAATAACTATAGTCGATATTAACTTGAAATTGGACAAAAGTAACACAACAATACTTATATTATATTTGGGCGTGTCCCAAATAGTTTTAGGGGTATCCCTCCCCCCATAAACTTCCACCTAAGATATATGTACCAAAAAAAATGTGTTAGCTATAAACTGCTCTGGTATGTATACACTTAATTAAAGTATTAAAACTTCGGTTCCATCAAATTTCTTGTTTTTAAATCAATCACTACTATAAAGCAGTGGAAACAAAAAAGTCGACATATATTTAAATTCCTTTGCTTTCAATGAGAACACACACAGGAATTTGCGCTTAGCAGCGTACATGGTATAAAGTTTTAATATAAATTTATTGATACAATTTGCACCACTGTATAAAAATTACAACAACTATGTGCTGGATGGCGTGTCTGAGAGCTACACGCGCTATAATGCGAAATTCGCCAAAATTTAATCGTTACAAATACAAACAAAGCACTCAAATAGTATGTGGATGAAAAGTATATACACGCAAATGTAAACGCGCACGAGAACCACATAGGCGAAAACCAATTTACACAGCACACACAAACAGATCAAACACAAAGATACAAATGGGCAAATGTCGATTTAATAAATAGGTATTTCGCAGCAATTAAATGTGCATTTGTATTTGTGCTTTTTGCCAAATTTAACAAATATCAATAAAATGCTATAGAACAGCAACAACAGCAACAACAACAACAACAATGGCTAGCAACAATAATAGCTGGAAACAGTATCGACGTAAAATATACACATGTATCGACAAGATACAATAGCTAACAGCAACAAAAAATATTAATATAAACATTTTTTTTTTGTTTTTTTTTTGTTTTGTGCAAAAAATAAAACGAAAAATTTGCTTTTATATTTGTTGTTGTTGTTGTTGTTGTTTTATATCAGACTCTATTTTAGAATTTTTACTAACGACTCAGTTACAGATACAGACACACAGCCAAATACAGCATTGTAGATACATACATACATACATACATACATACATACATACATACATACATACATACATACATACATACATACATACATATACTCAATAAGACATGTGCAATGAAGTAGTGTTGGAGAAGGGAAAAGTGCGGGATGTTTGTGTCTATCAATGTATCTGTGTGAACTTTAAATTAGATGAACAAAAACAACGATAAGACGACAACAAAAACACACAAAAAAAAACATATGCCAGACCCTAATAAATTTCGCATACTTTGCGAATTTATGCTAAGAGTGAGATAGCAATTGAATGCTGTGTATGCAAGCGAGAGAGCAATATTAGCGTCAGCAACAAAAAGTCGACGTTTTCGATGCTGTTGCTGCTACTGCTGCTAATGTTGTTGATGATGATGACGCCGCCAACAACAACATCATCTGATTTAAGTTGCTCAGCCAAGCCCAACATGCGCCGCTGCCGCTGCTTTTGGTCGTCGTCGTCGTTGTCGTTGTTGTTGTTGTTATTGTAGCTGACGGCATCTAACGAACGTCGCTGGCTGTTGCCTGCATTCGCTGGCTTGGCTCAAATTAGTTGTACTCGTAGTTGTCGTTGCTGTTGTTGCTGTTGTTGCTGTTGTTGCTGTTGTTGCTGTTGCCCAGCAACGTTGCTGGTCGCATTGATCTTCTTTGACGTTCAAGGACAAGCTCCAAATCATTTTATTTCATTCTCCTTTTTTTGCCTAATGTCATTCACACATATTAGTATTAGTTTATTGGAACGTTTGTAACGCATTGAGTGATGCAACGGAAAGCCCACTTAGTATATGTACATGCACTCTCGATCTGTTCAAAAAGCCAAGTTCAATTCAAGTCATGTCCAGTTGTCCGTCTGGCTCAGTATTTCTACTCGTTTTAATCGAACAACTTGATAACATTCGAGCTGAAACTTTGTATGGAGTTTTTGTTTTTTAATTATAAGCAGAAACTTTATTAAATTGCTGTGCCCTATTTATTATTAAATATAGATCCCCAATTTCACAATTTTCTGTTCTTTATTTTATTTATAACGAAATGGCGTCCGCAACGTTGTATGCCTCCACATTATGACGAACAGGCAAAGAGTCAATACCTAGCATATCCGCTGCTACGCGCTTTTTGTAATGGTTATAAATTTTCCCGGTGCCCTTTACATATCGTTTGTACCAAATCTCATTTTAAAGCTTAAAATAACTACTGAGAATTTGGTTTTTTTTATATAGTATATAAGGCGTGGCACCGCCCACTTTTGCAATGTACCTTATTTATCTCAGTGACCTTTGCATATGTACCAAATCTCATGCATTTACGTCAAATAATTGCTAAAGTATGACAAATTTGGTTATTCACTTATAGAGGAGGGCGTGGTACTACCCACTTTTCGAATAAATAATATTTCTGTCGGCGCGCTTTGCGCATATATCAACTCTCATACATCTGCCGCAAGTAGTTATTGAAATATGATGAATTCACGTTTTCTCTTATATAGTGGGGCGTGGCACCGCCCAAAATAAAATTATGTACAAAATAAGAAACCAATTATACATATCCGTAGCTCGTAAGTTATTATTATTCAGTTTATACAACAAACCCATACTAAAACATACATTTAGTTTTACCCGAATTTTGTAATTTTCCGAGTAACTGTTCCAATTTCTAGCTGTACTCCAATACAATTGGTACGCTTACCAAAGTACAAAATTTTATTTTTATTTATATGGATACTTTGGACCACTCTAATTGAGTTTTATATCTATAAAATTTTACAAGACAAATTTATATCAGACCCGCTTAATTAGCCAAACACAAATCTGAAATTCAGATAGACTCTAGGTAGGAGTAACTCCATTACTAACCAAGGATTTCAAATTTGGTAACAAAACTTTGCTCATACAAATCTTCACAAAAATTCAGCATTTATCCGGGGCGGACTTCTTTAAATACAGCTACCATACAAACGAATTCATTAAGTAAGGTTCTTATGATAAAATAGGCACATTTTATATTAAGCAAGCTAGAAACTTCGGTATTGATATGGATTTTAATCATTATATGAATCATTATATTATGTTCAATACAGGTCCAGATTGAGTCACCATTAGCAGACCATTATCAAATAAAGTGTGTGTATATCAAATATTTTGCATTAACTCAATGGGAATGTAACCTATTCTTTGATTATACTAGGTATTCATTTAGAAAAATAATTTTTAGTTGGAATACATACATATGTACAGATTAACCATAGATCATGTGAAGGGTATTAAAGCTATGAATAATTTTAATATTTATACCCTGTGCCCAACTGGAAAAGGGTATACAATATGAAGTTTGTGTAGATGTAAGTAACATGCAGAAGGATAGGTAGACCCCCTTAAGTAAAGGATGTTTTTTCAGCATGTAATTTTTTTAATGTGGCATCACCTACACCTACATACATACTACATACATTATCTTATGGCATTAATGATGAGAAATTATTTCAAGCATATAGACACCACAGGAGCGTGTGAGAACCTGTATTCTGGAAGTCCAATTTTTCACCACTTCGAAAAGCCAATGGTCATCATCTATCAGCTACCAACACACACCGAAAAATTCATGGTTTACTGTGAAAAAGTGTTGTAAAATTAGAAATTCAGGATGCAGTTGGTCAGATGTTAGTCACGGGAACATCTGACGTCATATGCCCGAAATCTTTTTCCACCCTTAATGTCATAAAATTATACACCGGACAGAAAAAAAAACGGCTCAATATATTTATTACATACCTTTAAAGTTATATATCTTTTAAAAAAATCAACCAGGTAATATATTCTTTATCAGTATCTTAAGAAACATCGATATAGCCATGTCCATCAGTTCGTCTGTTTGAACAACGAGATCATGGAGAATATAATAAATAGAGACTTAAAATTTGGATATTACATTCATCAGCTAAAGTTTGTTAAATGAACGTGCTAACAACACTGTAAGGGGCTTTTGTCAGGTGTTTTGTCAGAAAACTATAAACGGTAGCCCCCATACAAACAAGCCCCAATTTTTGCTCAATTGTGTGAATACTATGTTTTGTTTTTGTACAATAGTTTATTATGCTAGACATGCCGAGGGCGTACAGAGCGTTAACATCCATAACATTATTGACTTTATCTGATTTTAACGAAATAAATCCACCTTGAGCAGCCCCACCTCATAGTAAATTTCTTCTGTGCACGAAAGTTTCAAATAGAGGAGGACGAACTCTTTTCAATTGCTCATTTTTAGCTAGCAGTTGGTGGTTATAAGAATATATTATTGGCGATTAGGGCTCTATTTTATAAAAAATATTAAGTAGTCGATTAGAAGAAAGTCTCTATCGTTTTTAAACTTGAAATTTGTAAACTAGTGTTATTACTTTCATTTCTTATCTTATACTTATTTGATGCATGGTGTATTTTCTTCTTTAAGACTTCAAATATGTATAAAAAAACCAAAAAAAAACTGCAACAATTATGCTGCTATTTTGTATTGTTTCTCTTTCATTCTCTCTTACTCTATTATAAAAACAAAAATTCTTCCTCTTCAACTTTTTTATTTATTTTTCTTCTTTTTTTTGTGCGCTTAATTTTTGTATGCACGTTTCGGTACTGACCTTGAATTTTGTTGTTGTTGTTGTTGCTTTTTTTCGTTTTTTATTATTTTGTGTTTTGCTTTTTTATATTATTTAAATTTCTTATTTACGTTGTTGCGTTTGCCGAAACGCTGAAGAGGAAGCAATATTAAGAAAAAATGATAATAAAATCGCAAATTACTTGACAACAATTGAAACAAAAATAATAAAAAACCTTTTAATTTTTTTTTTTTTGGAATTATGCTTGAGATTCTTTATAAGTTTTATTTATGTACGAGTAAAGCGTGTAAAATGCATACGATTTCAATTAGGATGCAAATAACACAAATATGAAAAGTTCTTGCAGATTCTTTGTTTTTCAAAAGCCAACTTCTAAGAAGAATTCAACGTGAAATCCATATCTCCGTTAAAACTTGGTCAAAACCAATGATTGAGCCAAACAACGTTTGTTCAAAAATGAATACATACATATCATTGTTACCTCATTCTGATCTGATTCTGTCCGACGCGAAGAAATAAACTATGCTGAATTATAACCCTCAGAAATATTGAACTCACTTATTAGGTTTAGCACATCATATATTGCATTCAAATATATATTGCTTTCATATATTACACCAGAACCCATATTATGTTTATTAGAAATCATAAAGCGGAACAGGGATTAATTAATGTTGCAAGATTAGTGGTAACTCATTAGATTAGATGACTTAACTGATTCACTCCGGTAAAACTGCGTTGATATCCTGCATTAACCACACATCTTCTGATAGAGCCAAGCCTTTCCAAATGGCAAGAAAGTAATACCCAATACAGTTAGCCTTCGTTAAGACCATTAATAAAACACAATGGATTTATTTTTTCGATGTACTTCGAACTCGCTTTTTTGACCAAAAAAGAAAACTGCTTTTTCAACATATTTAAAATGCTGGCAATTAAAATACTTGGCCAATCGCGAAACTAAGTCAAAAAACGTTATAGAAGACTTACTTACCTTCAATTTGAATGCTTGTTAGACCAAGTCGGTTAATTACAACTCGAGTTATACTAAAACTTGTTAGAACAGCTTGACAAATTGATATCGTGAAAACACTTCCATGAACAAACTTTTAATTGTGATTTTCAAGTTTAGTGAAGCGAAATGCTTAGAAAAATCATAGTAAGCTATGGTAGGCGTAGTAAACTAATGTTACAAGGGCAATTTGAACAGTTAGTGATTTTTTCAAACATCCCGCGTTGTTACTTTCAATGCAACACTGCTCCTGTCAACTACCATCTGTTAATAGACTACTATAAAAGTGTTGAGCAATTGTGTCGTTTAGTTTGTGTTTGACAGCCATTGAGCGCAGACATAAAAGGCAAATAGACACACCAACCAAAGAAAACCACTTTTTCATCTACTGTTTGGTCGCTGATGTGCTGTAATGGATTCATTTTATTCACGTGCATGAAACGGCGGAAAAACTTGTCTATATTGCGGTGAAACAGGGTCAAACCCTACATCAAAGTTATCACATGATCAATTTCGGCACTGACCAGCTTTCTGTTCGTCTATCTGCCTTTCACGTCTGCTTTCAATAGCTGTCAAACTTAGTAATTCATATTGGGTACTTTTGGGACTACAAATCAAATCAATATAATTCGAAATTCAAAATGTGACCGAATTATCAAGTAGCTCTTATATCTTCCATGTATGATCCAGTGGTCCCATCTGGTACAATATTGTATATTTTATGACAGTCGAAAGTTTTAAATATCGTACAAAATTTAAACATTAAATGAATGAGTTGTAGCAGTATCTATATCTAAACCATAGATTATGGTATTCAATAAGAACCCTTGATATATAATTTGTGGGGATTGATATAAGTAAGATCGATACAAAAATTTCATTTTCTAGCTTTAAGAAGATATTTGTATCAGAAGCCATATCTGGGGCATAGATTTTTGTAGCGGACCATATGGTATAGGTGTCTGTTGTCAATTAATGTTGAATAATATTAGAAAGCATACATCAAATAAAAAACGGGTGCCGGCTCAAAAGTCATTTCAAAATCGAAGAGATGGCAAGAAAGTTTGTTTCTGAAAAATAGCATCTATCATTATACTACTGTCAAATTTAGAGCAGTCTGCATCATTAAGTTTTTGTCTGACAAATGAAAATTATGCCAATCGGCCCTCTGATGTATTGAGATACATATATCGTTCATATAAAACAATGAATGTACAATACTATATAATGAGTGCCAACAATCTTAAAAATAGTACACAGTACAAAGTTTTAAAAAAACCCAACTAGATTGATTAATTTGGTTAGTTTCCGTTTTTGATTTATGGCTTAACTAGACAGTAAAACTATTTGAAAGACATAATATAAGATGGAAATCAACCCAACGCAACTATTACGGCAAGAAGTTCTTTCAATAAACGTCACAGATATCAGCGCATCTAAACCAATTGACAGCCAAAGTATCTTTCGATGTATCTGCACATCACGAGAGCCAAATATAAAAAAAAAAACGAAAAGCAAAAAGCAAAAGTGTCAAAGCTGCTGTCGCACTATTTGACAACGTAATTGTTCTTTTACTATTTCGCAATTTATTGTGAATTTATTTTAATTTCACTTTCTATAAGCAATTTCTGGCGGCGCGTATTTAGAACGTGTTCACAAAAGTATCTATAGCATTATTAATTTGACCTAAATTTTCGCAAAGTAATGCGTAAACAAACGATTTGTGCGTGACTGTGTGTGTGTGTGTGTGTGTGTGTTAATTACATTTCTCAATATTTTATAAATAGAATTTCAGTGAAATTTGTTGCTTTAATTAGTTGTTACTACAAGTAATAAAAATGTATCTTATAAATATTTAATGTTGACAGCGGCACTTCCGCCTGCAATTAAGCAAGTAGCAACAGAAATTAAATAATATAAAATAAGATTTAACAAATATATAAAAATGTATCTACGATTTGCTACAAAATGCTAACGCAATAATCATATTCTTAGTCATACTAATTACGTTTTTTTGCCAAGTTGTCGACGTCGTCGTCGTCGTCGTCAAATAATTTACATAAGTTTTTGAATTTTTTAGCAAAAATAATTACGAAATAGTACAACTACAATAGCAACAACAACATAGAATAGAATAGAATAGAATAGAAAAACAAAACTTTTTGCATAATTGAAGCGACAGAAAATGCTAATGACAAAATGCTACCAACTGCCAAAGACAGACGGACAAACGGAGAGACGGACAGATGGACAGTTCAGACTGGACGTACCCCTTTATGTCTTCTTGTTGTATCTGAATTTTGCAGCATTTTGCCACTTGCCAGTAGTCAGTAGCGCCAGTAGCTAGTACGAGTAGCAGCACTTGAAGTCGCATCCAAAGAAGCCTTCACACTTAATAATATTTTAAGCATTTTTACGAGACGCATTTTCACTTTTCACTTTTTTGGTGTCAAACTCTTGTGGGCGTACTGCGCGATGTGCTGCATCTCACACCTCTCACACCAAACGTTGACACATTTCCTCCAGTTCAGAATAAAAATCTGCTGTTGTTTTTCTACTTTGGCTCTTACTAGATTTAATTAAAATAGTAAATTTTACATTTTGCACTCGTACAAATATTTACAAAACAAAAAAAAAAAAAAAATAAAAGATTATAATTTTTTATTTGTTGCTGTCGTTGTCCATTTGCTGCCAGGATGCCAAGTGACGCCAACGCAGAAGAAAAAACAGCAGCAGTGCTTTGTCAACAACAACAGCAGCAGAAGCAGAAGCAGCAGCAGTAGCAGTGGCCACCATTGCCCTGACCATTTACAATGTACATCGAATGTATCTTTTTATTGTATCTGTGCATCTTTGTATCTGCATATGTATCTGCGTGTGCTCGTTCTGTCAAGCAGCGTGTCTCATTCGTAAAATTCACTATTCGTTTAGACTGTCCAAAGGCGAACACTTCATAATGCTACTGCTTGAAAATTGCACTTAGGCCACTCATGATTTTTCAATGGGACAAGTTAATATCTTTTGTATGTTGGCATTTGTATTTTAATTGCTGCAGACAGAAAAACGAAAGAGATTTCATACACAATATATGTCCAATGACAAATTGCAACTAAATGCTAGAGAAATTTAAAGAAATACTACATATAAGAAAAAAGCTTCTACTAGTCGCATGCGTATGTGTAATATTTGATTTTACATATAAAATTATTACGTATACGATTATATTTATATAATGTCTACTTCAAATGAACTGACACGAAATCGTTAATTTCAGTAGTACCAAAGCAGCATTTCATTGTTGTTCAGCTCAACAAATAAAAATTTTGTATCTACATAAACCACAAGGTGAGCGATGGAAACCATACCTAAAAGTGGACATGCTGAAATGGAATCCTAAATCAATGCTAGCTTCTGAGAGCCTCTTTAACTATTATTAGAACAATTGAATGCAAACTGAGAAACTAAATATGTATTAGCAAACTCACAGTCAGACAGACGGACATGTCTAGATCGACATGTCTTATCTAGCTGACAAAAAAAAGTTTTTAGAAGAACATTTTCTGTGATATTAAGATACATTCTTGAAATCACTTTAGGCTCATTTTCCGGGAAGAATGTTATTCCTTCGCTCTCGGCATGACAAATGCAACTGCGTTTACGAAATTTTCATATCTCGATTAGTTTTCGAGATATCGTCGGTTGAAGTTTTTCGAAAAAAGTAAAAAAACACCAATTTTTAGGTCTTTTTTTGTAAAGATGTTTGAATGAGGTGTATGTATTAGAAAAGCTAAGAAAAGCTGTGTGGGAAGAACCTCTTCGAGTTAATTGTTTTGTTGGTGCGAGCAATAAAAATGTTGGTAAAATGCAATGTTCGAAACCCTTTTCTTCCTCACAGTTAGCAACGAATTGTGCTCTTCATGTACAGGTCCAGCACGTATATCTACTGTCTACAAACTTGATTTCAACTGGTGCTTTAAAACGAGCGAAACTGCTTATTTTCACACTTGAGGGAATGCTATCAACTGACGATTTTTTTTAACGAAATTTACATAAAAACTGTCACTGAAGGACAAACATTGCTACTCATCTTCATATCAAGCTAAGGACGAGAACTGTACCAATATGTTTGTAACAAAGTCTTAACTCAGTTCCCTCGGTTACTCACGATTCAAAAACGAATCAAAGAAAAAATTTCTACGAAATTTTGGTTCTTCTTTTAATGAAATTAAGGAATCAGGATGGTTTCCGTACATTCATACAACTTGACCAACGGATAGGTACCCGATTCTAAAAATCGACGTCAACGGCTTTGGCACTTTTCATACAACTTGAAGAACTGCCTCCGGATAATTACCCGATTCTAAAAATCGACGTCAATGGCTACGGCATTTATCTGACGATTTTAATATACATAGTTGCTCTTAGAGTTAAACTTCAGTAATACAAAGAGCACAATTACTGCACAGTAACTAAGTGGTCTGAATAGTTAACTTACACTATGGAAGACCCATAGACTAACGTATGACCCTCCATTGACTCCATATGACTACCATTGACCCTCCAGTACAGTACAAATGTAACAGTTTCACGATATTCTCTTTGATTCCACCATCAGAACTGGCTTTATATGGGACCACCCCTAACGTAGCCCGTTTCTAATAAAAAAAGTCATCAAAATCTGTCCGAGTGGTAATGAATAATTTCGGAACGTAAATAAAATAAAAACACCCTCGATGAATTGAGAAACTTCGCTTTTTTTTAAGTCAGTTAAAAATACGATCGCGGTGCATCAAAAGCATCAAACTTCATCAGAATCAGCCACCGACTATAAGGGTTATTCAAGACTAGTTAAACCCAACAAAAATTTTTTCGCACACCAAACATTTCAAAGCAAAAGAACCGTGAATTCTGTATGGTACAAGACCATTTGCTTGCTAAAAGTCGTTGAAGAAATAAGGAAAACAAACCATCGCTGACAAATCTTCATTCATCATGACAATGCGAGTTCACACAGATCAATTTGAGTTCTCAGAACAACGAATTGATGGTTCTTTCACTCCCTGATTTGGCATCCAATGATATATTTTTCTTCTTAAAAATGATTTGTCTGTTCGTCTACTTGTAAATCATATCCGCGCTCAATGACTGTCAAACACAAAAGTTAATGATGCAGATTGCTCAAAATTTGAACATACTCTAATCATAGGTGATACTTCTCAGAAAAAAAATTGTTTTAAAAACTAGAAGCGCCTTTCGATATCAGATCGAGTAGTTTTAGGATTATACTCGTTACACATTTATATGTATAGAATGTGAAAATATGCGTTCTTAATACAATTTTGAAAGTTTCTTACGTTAAGACGATAAGACAACATTGTACTTCTTAGGCAGATTAACAGTTTTGAAAAGCCGTTTCAGGTCACATCTTTAAACGTGTGGTGTCATAGCATAGATAAACCAACACCAAAACCAATTGTAATATTGTATTATGCTTTACAGTACGGCTGACTTATTAGCTTCATACAACTATACCGAAGAATTAAAATTCTAAAGAGTAAATATCAGCGTCTAAATATACACATTAAGTACAGCTGCTTGCAGTCAAAGAGACAAACAGTAATTGATTTATCAACTAGTCTTGTGACTTCCCACTTCAGGATATACAATTTCAACTACACAAATAATCATAGTCGTAGACTCGCGCTCATTGGTACTAAATAAAAAGCATAAGATCATGTACATACTTAATTTTTTCACACCTAAAGCAATATAAGCTATAAAATACATAAACATTCTTAAATATATTTTAAGTATGAGAATATTTTGCTTATTAAATCATACTACAACTTAAAGTGTGTTCAATTTATTTGTATAATATTTTCAAAAATTCACTTTCAATTATAAACATTCAAAGCGCACTTTGCTCTTTAATTAGTAAATACTACAAAAAGAAAAAGATCAATTGCAATACTTCAAAATTATATGCAGATATACGCATAAAATTATATTGACAGCCTCTATGCAAATACTTAAAGATAATTAAGTGAAATTGCCACCACAACACACGCAATGGGTTTGACTGTCAGCTGTCTAGTTTAACTGATTGACTTAATTATTGCCATGCTGCATTACGCTGCACCACTCGAATGTGCGGCAAGTGGCAAAGTATCTGTAGCTACCGCATTCAGCGTACACGCCGTGCCGTCATCGTGAACGTTACACATATGTTGCCTATTGAAGGCTGATTTGTGGCAGATACATTTTGTTTACTTGCCTTTGCATTTGCTTAGATTTGCGTACATTTCTCGAAAACTTAATGACGCGGAAAAAGTTGTCAGTCGCTGGCGGCTGCAAGCAAGAAAATATGTATCTTTTTTTCCATCTACTTATTTATGTATCTACAAGTATTGCTTTCGTTTGACAAATTACCTATATGTATACTTATGTCGCACAAAAACGAAAATAAAAAATTAATGCAAAAAACTAAATAGAAATGTATCTAGATACAATATGTATGTGACAACTGCGGCCAATTCGTTCTGCTTGAAGCGCTGCTAACGATGCCATTTAGCGCTGGGGTGTGTGTGTATTGAAATACTTTTTTTTATAGCTTTTGAATTTTCGTTGAATTTTTGCCATTTCAAGTTTTCTTTTTTAAATTTATTTTAAATTCTTAACTTCTTCTAAGCCACACATGCCACACAACGCGCTACGCTACTCCTGTCTGGCTTTTAAACTTTTTACTAATGCTGCCAAAAAATGTATTATAATGCACGTAAGTCACAGTAATGCATTAATAACATGCAAAAATATCGGAAAGGTGTGTTTGAATATTGTTTTCTGCAGAATTTATTGATTCATACAATATACAAAAGTGTTTTGTGCAAAGGAAATAAATATGAATATTTTACTTTTTGGGCACATTTTGTTCTATACTGAGTAGCATGCAGCATTTACTGTGCCACAAACCAAGAGAAATATGTATAGCCTACCCCCAGCGGATGCGAACCGACAGAAGTCGGTAACCGTTTACTAGCAAATTATGGCAGTTTCGAGTGGCCTCCGCTGTGTGTGTAACTTAAGGCAGCCGTAGACCACAGAACTACAACAAAGTGGCTGCAAGAGCGCTTTGAGCTTTTGAACAATGTAAATTTGTTGCCGTTTATTTATATCGCAGGGTGTGTAAATGTGTAAATTTCCTGAAAAAGTTGCAAGTTAGAGTTAGATACAAAGTTTAGATGAGCAGGGCAGTGAAATTGGGAGAAATATGAATTTAGTTTAGTCGCTGCTTAATTTTCTATGTGAATCAACATAAAAAATCGTTATCAAACGACAAATCAGTAAATAAGTAAAGTAAAATAATATGTAAAAACCGTTTGTGAATTATAAGTGATGTTAAGTTTTAAGTGAAAGTAATTCACAGCATTTGAAACTAATAACTCTACAAGAAGTAAAGCTAAATAAAAGCTTTTAAATACGATGATGAATATAGTAAGAAAAAGTTAGGGCACATCAGATAAGACATGCATGCGAAGTTTGCATAATAAACTTTGTCTGTCTCTATGTAACGGAAGAGATTGTTAGATTATTGCGAAGCCTTATCGATGGTGAGGAGAGACACGGATTGAGACAGCACTACATGATATATCTTTATATTGTGTGTCGCAAATTGCATACAAACTCACCAATATAAACGCATTTTTTAAAATTTACTTTTATTTTCTCGATATGTAGAGCTACCTTCTATAATAAAATAGTCCAATTTAAACCAAATCAGAACACATAAGTTAGATGCACATGTACAAATGTTTTCCTCTTTTAAACTATTGCTATTATAAATAGTATCTACTAGATATTTTCTATATTTGGCGTCCAAAATATATACTAAATTGCATTAAGTTATTGATACTTACAGCCTTCATACATATGTACCTACAGATTCAATACAGCTGCTTGAGCAGACAAAAGTTTAATAAGATCAGCTAGCAACAAACAAGTGAGCACGGGAATACTACTTGCATACTTCACCACACCATGTTAAAATTATATGCATGGTGAAATTTCAAAATGAGCACTGAAGTTGTTCAGAAGTTATACGATCACAGACACACCAACAATACGAGTATTAAGCTTTTCAAATTACTTTTCCATACACCCTGTATATTTTGCAAATTCAATTGTGCAAATATTTCAATAAAGTTACACTTTTTACAAAAACCAAAAATGTATATAGTTATTTCAAGAAAAAATACCTTTTACCTTCCGCAAAATACTTTGCAGCAAAGTCAATTGAGGAAGTATCTTCTCTTTAAGGATATCATTTTGCAGCTCAATGACCATGAAAGTTTAATTTTGAATATTCACATACTTTATGCAAGCGTCAAAGTGCCTACGAAAACCAATTTTATGAAATTTCAAAGTGTTTTGCTTGACCTTTCTGCAAATGAAAAACAAAATTATTTTTCTACTACATATTTCTCTATTAAATTTACAAGCATAGTAAACTTAATTAATTCACTTGTAAATTTTTATAGCCAAAACCGAAATAAACAGACTTGTACTGTGGTACAATATCTTTCACTGTGTGTGTTGCTTTTCAAGGTTAAAAAATTCAGCGAAAAAACCTCGAAAAAGCGCAAAAAGAAATATGTAGAAAAATAAAAAAAATTATAAATAAATACCAAAAGTAAAATTTGGTAGAAACTTTGATACGCTTTAAGCGCATTACGAACTATTTTTTTTTAAGAAAAGTAATTAGTGACTTAAAAGCAATCAAATTAGGTTTATAGAACAAAGTTTTCTCTATACGCCTACTGTTTATACCCTGTACTGACACAATAATAGGTGTTGTGCAAATGTATGTGACAGACAGCAACAGGCGTGGCAGACCCCATAAAGTATATGGTATATATTACTCATCAGCATCAAAAGTCGAATCGATGTATCCGTCTGTGTGAACGTTTGTTTTAACAATGAGATATTTACGAAATATCAAAGCTCTTACATTACGTCTTCAGATAGATGTATTCCATAATGGGTGGACATCGTACAACTGGGCACCTATTTTTGAGTTTTTGTATAAAATTTTGTTTTTTTCGCAGTTATTATATTAATACGTCAAACCTAATAAAACATTCCGCACAGATCCAGATAGGGTCACTATTAGGAGAAGCCCGTTTACTATATTCTGTGTATCTCAAAGTCGGGCATACTAGACAGCAGTGTTATTTCTTGTCTTTATTCTGCCCTGTCTGTCTGACATTCCTAGAACATAAATATACACGAACGAACTATTCATATGCACTGTTTCCATGTTTTACTTTTAAGTTATTCTATAAAACTAACGCATAGTTTAATATTTTAGTCGTAAAAATAATAGTGGAGTGATTTGTAGTTTGAGAATGTAGGTTGAACACCACCAAAAATTCGTTTTTGTGATATCGGTAACACGTGCATTCGAGCTGACATCGTCATTGAAAAGAACAACATAAGTTTACTAAGCATTTTGAAGCATTGCAAAGTACCAGCATAGTGTTTTTAGGTTGAACACTATTTGTTTGCACTGTTTGTTTGCGATGTTTAATTTTATTTTTTTTTTGTGTGTTTTGCTGTATTCACATGTTTTGAATAGTTGTTTTTTGCTATTTTATAGAGGCTGTTCAACCTACAAGATTTATTTATTTATTTTTTTTTTTAAAGGCACCATTTTTATCTTTTCATAAATAACAAAAAATAGTTTACCAAGCATATTGAAAGAGCCATGAGTCAAAGTTCTACTATATCTTCATTATACAGAAAATTATTGCCAAAAAGGCTAACAATGTTCAACCTACAAGCCGCTGCCGTACTATTATGTATTCAACTTACAGCACATAAATACATGCATAAATAAGACAGCTGTGCATAGGTGACTACACTGTCTATAACTCCGTTAATTTTGCAAAGATTTTGATACTGTTTAGCTTGTTATCTTTGAACATAGTATGTATGTTATCACTACGTTAAAATTCTGAGACTTAGTAGTAGTGAAGAGACAGCATCTCTTCAGATTCCAATCTTTAAGGTATTTTTTATGCGATTTCCTTGTTTAGCATACCCAACAAAATTTGGAGAAGTGTTATCCATAGCTTTAATATCGTATATTGCCTCATATGTTTTCTACTATATGTTACAAACGTTATAACAAAATTAACATACTACTTACACTATGTGTGAAGCGTATAAAATTGCGCGCAAAAAAAAAATTGTAAGTAAATATGCTGAATGTAAAAAAATCAAACAAAAAGCGAAATAAAAACCTAACTTCTCATTCGCATAAAACCACACAGAAGAAAAAAAAATTGTTCCAATTGGCAGTCAAAACAAAAAACTACAAAAACAACAACAACTAATTTGAGTTATAATGTATACTCAAATAATGTTGGGAAGTCAACACCAGCAACAACCAAATACATCGTTTACAACTCAGCGTGCCATCAAAATAAAATTTGTACTATATACGATATACGATATATATACGATTTATGTAAATATATTAAACGCCCTTTACCTTGCTGACATACATTTTATGCAAAATACCGTCAAGGGGGTCTTGTAAAAAGTTGTCGTTTGTAGTGTAGCGCACGCACACACACACACACGCACATACACACACATGATTATTTTGCTTTCTAGTATCTGCGCACTAATTTAGTAAAAATAAATTTAAATTTGGCCAAAATATAATAAAACCCAAACACGAAAAACGTCAACAACCTTCAAAATGGCAAAAAGAAAAAAAAGACACATACTCACACAAATTAAATTTACACTTGAAAGCTACAACAACAACACTATCTATGACGATACCAACAACAACAACAACAACAACCATATAAAATTATACACTTTTAGATACTTACATATTAATAGTAAGTTTATTTATGCGTTGAAACATTTTACATATACAGGGTGTCTCAAAAGAAAGTACACATTTGATTTGCTGATTGCGTGAACGCAACTGTTCCGAGGGGCGCGCGGGGTATGTCACTCGCGGTAGCCTAGCTTTTGTGAATTTAGTCGCTAAGGAGCGTTTCTCGGGAGCGGACTGTGCGTTGTACATACATGAGTTTTACAAAAACGGTAATTCAGCGACTGTATTCGACATGTTCGTCATTTAAATTATGCGCCAAGCCCTCGACTCATTGGAAAATGGGTCGAGAAGTTTGAAGTGACCGTTGAAGCGTTGAACCACGCTGGAAAAATCAAAATCCGGGCGTCCAAGCTCTTCGAGAACGTTCGAAAACGTAGACAGTGTTACTCAGTCTGTTCGTGACAACCCAGCCCTTTCGATTCGGAGGCGTGCTGTTGCTTTAAACGGGCATTATTCATGAAATTTTTCCTGGCAAATTGATCTCCAGGAGAGGTGACATTAATTAGCCTCCACGAAGACCCGATTTAATCCCTATGGACTTTTTCTTGTGGGGTTACGTCAAATCTAAAGTTTACGGCAACAAACCGACTTCCCTGGCACAATTAAAAGAAAATATCCGTCACGAAATGGCAGCCATCACGGAGAATACCTGCCGAACCGTCATAGGAAATTTTAGTGCTCGATTAAATGAATGCCGTGAACGCAACGGTTTACATTTGGACAATATCATTTTTAAGAAATAAATTCCCATTTTTTCAATAAACTGCTTACTTTTTTTTATCGATTTTTTAAATGTGAACTTTCTTTTGAGACACTCTGTACTATTTTCATTTTACAAACCATCCGATTCTATTCGGTTTCGTTTGTAAACCTACTTTTACATAATTTACATATGCTTTTTTTCTTTTGCTTGGCACAGTCGAAAATAGATACCTAATAATTGGAAACTGTGTTAAGTGTTGTAAATTTATTCATTTTGGTCTGTGAAGTCGATACTAAAAATACATATAATTAATTATGCTTTCAATAAATTAAGATTGTGTTTTGAAAGTGCTACCAATTTAGTTTATCACATCGTGATGCTCGCATAACATAGAGTTTCATTGAAACAAAATATGCTTGTAAAAATGTTGAAATCTCTAACTATTTTAAAGGTGAAATTGGTGAAATATTTTTAAAGGTGAAATTCGAAATTTAGCTTTTTTTCAAATGACTTTATTATGATGATCAATCGTTATATTTAATAAAAGTAGAGACATTTTCTGAAAATTAAGCCCTATATGACTATTCATTTCAATGCTTTGAAACTTTAAAAATGATTCGACTAAAAGAGAAAGTCTTTATTATGTTTCTCTATACAATAAATAAGATTTAATATGGTACTGTTGCAATAACTCTAATAAAGTATACATTGACAATTAGAACTTATGTTATTTAATAATGTCCCTCACATTTACTTATGATATATACTAGTCCAACTGATAATTTACAATGGCACACCAAGCAAAAAAAGATCGAAACCATCCTACCACCATTTTTTGATGCACTGAAACTGAAACTTTAATCACAATTTTCCCATTTTCCCGCTAGCACCCTATTGCACTCAGCTGTGGTCTTGAAAATCCACTTGTTTTGAACATTGGAAAGCCGTACAAATTTCCGGGTATTTAGGGTAATTATAATCGAAAATGAACACGCAAAGTTTTCTAAACCACACTGCCTCCTAAACCTCTTTGCATAATTAAATTTAGTGATAAGTTACCATCCTAATCATGTTAGATATGCAAAGAGTTCAATGATGATCGTGGTATTTCAGCCAATAATGTTGTTATCCAGTTCTGTTAGAAACTCAAATGTATATTGATTGAACAACCAACTGAGAAATCAAATAGTATAGAAGCTGGAAAAGAATATTATTCAGATTCTACGATTCATGCGAGCAGAAGCAATTAAATGATATTGTAAGAGTTATATCGAAAGATGCTGCTGAATTTCAGACGTCAAATACCAAGAAAGATGAACTTTTGACAATAGGTACTTCTGTTACTGCTAACTAACCTCAGGAGAAATAGTTTCTTTCCCACTTCAAGAAAGAAAAATATTTTGTCCACTGCACGGACATCGAGGGCTTTATAAATTGTTTGTAACCAAATATGCACAGTAACGCAGAATGTATGCTTTTTATTGACTCTTCCACTCTAAAAGCTGTACTCTTGCACACCACCAATGAATTAGCGATATGTCACATTACTAAAATATGCCAGAAGAGTTTGAATCTTTAAAGCTTGTTATTCAAAAAATAAAGTATACGAATCACAACTGGTAGATTTGCGGAGACCTAAAGATACTAAACATACTCGTAGTTCAACAAAATGATGGTACAAAATATTCGTGCTTCTTGTGAATTTGGGATAGCCAAAATCATTATAAAAACAAAGAATGATCTGTTAGAGACTCTTCACTTTCTGGCGCGAAGAATCTTCTCAACGACCCTTTAGTATAACCTGAATTACATAAAAAGCTTTGAATTCATATAAAGCTTTGAATTCACTCTTAAAATAAACGATTTTTTTTTTTCATTTATATCAAAAAACTAGAACTGATAGGAAAAAATTGACAACGGATTTGAACACAGCGCGTGACGAATACTTCGAGAAACACTTTTGTCTACCTCAGACCAAAACTTTGTAAGACTGTGTTGCATAAATTGAAATACATAATTGTGTTCTTCTGCATCAAAAAATCATCATACCAAATTTTAAACCAATATATCAAAAATTTATGAAATAGCTTCATTTAAGTCGCAAATATTTAAATAAAATATTTAAATAAAATAAAAATATTTTTAAATGAATCAGATCTAACATCGAAAAACAGCGTGCGATGTTCACAGCTATGTAGTTTTCGGTTAAAAAATATTTACTTGGAAGTTAAAAAGTTTTCGGAATATCGAAGAACTGTGAAACACATATTGTACGAGCACTGACGATCAGTCAATCACCGGATATTATCGAACATTTCAGACATTAGATTTTCTATTAGGTGCTCTGCTTGTAGTGTGCGTTAACGCTTTCAGCAGTAAGATAGGAAAAAATGTAGTAGGGAATCGGAAGCTGATCTATTGTGCATTCCGTATGAGCCTACGTACGCTTGATGAATGTCTGCTATTTCATGATTGTTTTATAGGATTTATGGCATATTTTGTTTGCTCTATTTATATTGTATTTCTCCAGGATAGGTAGCCTGGTACACAAAAGTTTTCAGCGTGAAAATATTATAAAAAAATAGAACAATATTTTATTGAATTTGGTTCAATATTTCAGGCGTTAAAGTCTTAAACAATCGTCACTCACACAACGAATGAAATACATATAGGCTTTACATGAAATACAAAAGCACACAAAAAATCAAACAATAGCATGCGAGCAGCCAGTTACAAGTAAATAAGACTCTGAGAGTGCGAGAGAGTTAGTAGACTCCAACAAACACATAAACGCAATAATATACAAAATTATTCGTAGGTTGCACTCCATTGGGTCGAACGCTGGCCATACAGTGTGCCATAATCATTTTTCAATTTCCCTACGCTCTTAGATTTTGTTTGATTTCACTCCGAATTGCACAAAATGAAATGTCAATTAAAAATTCATTTCAACTAGCGCAATTAAGAATACGTACACATACTTATGCAATAGACAAACTTTCTAAAGCATGACTAATAAACTGAAATCTAACAATGAATCTAAAACGGAACTCGAGCATTGAAAAACAACCCACAATAAATTAACAATTTTGTGCAGCTCAACAGATTGCAACTAATTTCGCAAAGCAACTACTAAGAGCTTCCTGTCAAGTTAGCAACAGCAACTTACAAATAAAATAGCCAATTTAAAACATCGAAAATATATTCATACATATACATATGTATCTAAAACAAGACAACATTTGGTTGACCTTCAATCATTAACAGCAGCAACAACAACAGCAACCAGACATAAAATACACAAACCTTTGAAAAACAAAAAAAAATTGCAAACTAATTCAACTGCAAAAAGCCGAAAATCACAAAAACCTGTTGACCAAACATCAGATACAATGTCCAAAAGCGCAGCCAGCAAGTCAAGAGCACCTACAAAAGATACTACTTATACAACTTATGTATGTAGTTTGACGTAGCGGCGAACAAATTTTTACATACAAAATCTAATGAATTAATTTCACATCTAAAAACACGCGCAGCCAAAAACAAAAACAACATCGAAAAAAAGATTAAAAACTTAGAACTGCACTTGGAGCAGAGTGAACAAAAATTTAACTAACTAGTAACTCACATTAACTAGTTTCAGAACTAGAACTACAACCAAATATGAAAGAGCAAAAATAAAACAAATTGTATGCTTCGCTGAATTTGCGAAAAAAAAAAAAACAAAAAAACATCCATTTAAATAAACAGAGTTTAACTTGTTTCCAAATATAGTTAAACAAAACACACAAAAAAAAAGTATCTACAGAGAAGAATGCAAATCTCGTAACTGAAATTATTCGATTCGTGCACTCAAAATAAATCGCAGTGAATTACAATATTTATGTTTGCTGTAACTGTTCCCTCAGTGGCTTCATATGCAACATTTGTAATGGCAAAATGGCAAAATGGCAAAATGGGTTTGATTTAGTCAGTAAAATATATTGAGATACTCACAGTTGCGATACTCGTGTATGTGTAAAAGTTATATTGTTTTATTTAGTACGATTTATTGCTGAGGGATTAGAATTTCGCTGACTCGGTCATGATTTTATATGAGTGTTTAGATTATCTGCACTATATGTTTTGATAGTTCAGTTAAGCGCATTGATTTGCATAGATGATGAAGTCAAAAGTGTTGGCACATGTATTTGATATGTATATCGAAATTAGTTATTGAAGTGTGAAACTATTTGTTGTGAAAATATTTATTGTGTACCTAAATGAATTGTTGTAAATGGATTACTGTAAGAGATCTGTAGCTATATTAATGGAGAAATTATTTATGTTCTGCTTAAATTTATGCTAATAGTAGGCAATTTAAACTATAATTCAGTTTAGTAGGCAGTAACTTACAACAGTATTCTGTATATAATGCAATGGTCAGTAAACTATGTTTACTATAATGATTAAATAATGAATACTTACGTTGAAAATAACAAATCCCGTAGCAAATCCAGACGATTAAGTAAGATACATATGACATAATATACCAGAGTCTGAAGCAATGCAACATTTTAGTAGGTATTTATACAGAACATTTATACCAAATTGACATTATTGTCATTTAAAGCTTTGCACTCAGTTCACATGAAGTTTTAATGTAAACGAATACTATATTATTCGCCTGTTCCGTAGCTGCTAAAATGTTATTAGGTGCACGAAAATTTAATGTAAACTAAGTATGTATTCAGTTCATATGAGCAAAACGTATTCAAAATTGCAAAATTCTCATGAAAACAAAGAAAGGACAGTTTTTCGGTAGTGAAAACCGAAAATGGGGAGTAGTAAAGTTTCAACTTCATTCAAATTTCGTGCGAACTGAGTACTGAGCTAAAAACGAGAAAACTCTACTTCAGTTTAGTAGGCTAAAGCTAGTTTGTTTACCACCTGCTGCTTACCTGAATCATCGGTTTTTATGAAGAATGTTTATAAAAACAAATTGCTCAATTATATTATAGCCTACACAAGAATAAGGAGTCTGACAAGTAAATATAAATAAATAATATGAAATGACTACAACAAACTTTCAATAACAATCGTATTCAAACGTACGTCGTTATGCCATGCTTATACTTTCAAAATTGTAGGCAATTATAGTTCAATCTGACTACCTGTATACTAAACTAGAGATTTAAACTTAAGATTTATACAAAACTGAACAATATGTGGTGGATTTGGAAAGAAGCTTTCCATCGGAGTGTGTGTAAAAGTATTTTCAACTAACTTCACTCACACAACGAAAAAACAACACACACATGGTTCAGATGCAATATATACGCGAGTACAAATATACTATTGAAACCTCTCGCTCTATCTTTCTCTTCCTCTCCCTCTCCCACTCCCACTACCTCTCCCTCTCCCTCTCACTCCCTCTCTCTCTCTCTGATATATCATCCAACTAGTACTAAATTTCTTGGTCTCTTTCTCGCTCTCTCATGACAAACAGAGGCAAATAATAAACGCTGATAGAGAACATTAAAAAATATATGTAGAAGCTACATACATATATGCACATTTTTAAACTCTTTACACAGTGTATGCATAGTATTTTCATTTAGTCACATTATATGCAACAATTTATATAAATGATCGGAGACTCTAAAAAGTATATACGAGTAAGTATCTAATCAGGTTTGAAAGTCGGTATGTATGGAGACTTTTTCTAACCAAAACGTAACCCTATCAAGTCCCAGAATCGTGGCTAATTCAATTTGACGAATCCATAGATCCACAGGGCTCAATTGCGTCGCACGGGATGTTCAGTTGAACAGTTGTTTCGTGTTGTGTGGCGATTGAGCAGTCGAGCTTGTAACAATCGAACATATTGCTCCAATCGGATCTTAATTGTACTAATTTAGTTCTGGTACTAAAAAGGAGACGTTTTCACACTCTCATCAATAGATGGTGCTTCTCATCAAGCACAATATTCTGCCTGAGAGAATTTATAAACTGTTCAACTGCATCTTTATAGTACAGCTGAGCCCTACCAGATATAAACACACTCCTCTCTATGATCGAGATGCGAATCGAGATATACTCGTTTTGTAACTTCTGATGTGATCGTGAATACGAGTTGGAACAGTTCTCGTGAGGGTGTCATGGTTCGGATGATTGCTCCTATAGGCACCTAACAAGAACTGTTTCGAAACCTCTTCATTATATTGGTGAATGGAAAGCATCATCGCTTCTTAATGCAGGTGGTCTTCATGAGTAATTTGTAAACAAGCAGTAGCAGGCCACTTACGTTGCCTCGAATGTGATGGATGAAAGAGCTCTACTCTGTGGAACACCAGAGAGTTTTTTAATAGTGTTCGCCAGATCTTGCCCGATCCCAAGTCACAATTATCTAAGTGTTCCAGCTAATTAGCCTTCGTATGCTAAGGCATACGAAAATATGTCACTTCCATCTGCGTGAATGTAATGAATTTCAATGAAGATTTGGGCAGATTTTTAAATAAATTCAAGCACAGTTTTTAATTTTTGGTTTTATAAAGGTTTTCTCATAGCTTTAATCAAAACACAATTATTTCTTATTTAGGAAATACTTCAGAGATAAAAAAAAAATGTCCAAGAATTCAAAACTTCGTTAAAGTTAATTGACAAATACATTAAAAAAAAAAAAAGTCGAGCATAAAAATGCTATTCACTTTTTTTTACATTTTCCAACTAAGTTAACACCGAGGGTGGCCATAAAATTCCATTAACTGCTATCAGCTTCATTACAACTTGATCTAGATTACAACAGTACAACGCCTTCTCTTTCTCTAGTCGCAAAAACCTTACAACAAACTTGACCATTAAAAAAATATACGTGTAGTATGTATCTATAAGTATATCGAAATACCTGCAGCAAAAATCTGTTTTTCATGGCAGTATTTGTTGTTGTTGGTGCTGTGTTTTCTTTGCTTCATGTCAGTTGCATGATGCTCATGGCTAAGCTGAATGCGAAAAATATGCAAACATACCTATAGATACATTGGTGCACATACGTAGATACTCGTAGAAACCTAGTATACTATACCTACTATACTAAGCACTAAGCACTAAGGTCTATATATCACAAAAGCAAGCGTATAAAGATAAACATGCAATTAAATGGCGTTGCACAGGCGCACTTCTAGCTCATATGTGTCTATGTATCAACGTGTATGTGTGTGTGTATCTGTGTATCTGTGTATCTGTGTATCTGTATATCTATGTATCTATGTTTGCGCATGCGTCCAGTTTTTACAGTTTTATTAACTGCATTTCCTCTCGACAGACAATATGCCGCGCGCAGTTGCCTCATGCAACAAAATTGTAAAAAATACAACAACAAAAAACAAGTCTGCAAAAGATAGAATAAGCGAGCTGCTTGCACGAGCGTTGCCAAGCGTAAATCGCACGAAATACCCTTTTGGCCAAGATCTGCTGCCGCTGTCGCGTTGCTGTTGCAAGTGGCTGGTTGCTGATGGCATGAAAAGGTTTCAGCAGCAGCAGCAGCAACAACAACAACAACAACGAAAGACGGCTTTAACAGTAACTGCAATCGCTGCTGTGTTGTGGCACACGAGGAAGTTTGTATCTGCACTTGTTGTTCTTGTTGCAAGTACTTCATGTTGTTGTTGCTGTTCTATGTTGCTCGTTGTTCATTGCTGCCACAGAAAACCAGTTGCATTGCACTAGGAATCTAACTGTACTCTCGAAGATTACTGCCGCCGCCGTTAAGGCAAGTGCGCGCATAAGTTGCATGCCACTCTTGTTAATATATATACATATATCTTTTCTTCTGGCCTTAGCCTCTTCCGCTGTGCTGACGATTTTTATACCCTTCATACGTACATAGTTTGTGAAAAGGGTATTAATCGTTTGTAGTCGTAGTCGTCCGAAGACACCAATAAAGTTAACAGACTATGTTAAGGAAACCAAATATTTGTTTTCTGATAAAAAATAAGCGGATCAATATTAAATATAAGGCAAATAATATCAATATTAGGTATAATTAAATCGGTGATTATACCAAATTATTACTGCAGTATATCGCGCCCTATCCCTACTGTGCCAGTGGACGTCTCATGAGCGGCGTCCTGGTTTGATTACTGGTAAAGCAAAAAAATAGCACAAAACTAAACTTACATAATTGCATTTAAGTATGTATGACGTACCTTAAATTTAAATATTGGTGTGCTAACTTTATGTTCAAGTTGGCGGACCAACCTAATTTTTTGGTTTGTAACTTTAATCTGGTAACTTTATTGATATTGTCAAAAATTTTATACATATCTACAGTTTAAATCATAAATAATGCAAAATATATAAAAAATCAACATTTGAAGATTGCAAGTGCGAAAGAGTACCCAGTTGTTCGGCTGTACCGATGCTGTACTAGCGATTTCACCCAACTCCGGTAGTGAGTACTAACTTGCAATCTACATACCGTCCATGCAACTGCCTAACGAATTTTACATACATAAGCTATCCCAGGCTATTCACTTACGAAAAGGAGTCAGCTATTTGCTACGACTAATGATTCAGTTAGCTCTTCGCTAAAGAAAGAGGCGCAAACCGCGAAAAAAACAAGCAAACAATATATTTTTGTGTTAGATTTGGTTTTAATGATTCAGTTTGTCTGAAAGTTTGTAACGCATTAAAGGAAACATCATAAACTCCGAGCAATACAAGTATATTTATATATAGTACTAGATGTGCTCGATGAGACGAGTAATTTTTAAGATTTCCATCTGGAGTTAAGTAGACTATTCATATTGACATGTCACACCCACTTTCATATTTCCAACTTAAGTATTTGTTCGCTTAATAGCTTAGCCGCCCCCTTCTAAAGTTCGAATAGTATTTAATTTTGTTGAATTTTTACCGAGTTCGAAAAATTTTCTCTGGTGGAGGAGCTAACATTCGAACCACGGCAAGCCAAGTCCGAACGGCGCTGGTTTGCAAAGTTGCATCAAAAACTTAAAAACTCGGCTAACAGGCAACTAACAAGTCAGATTACCGAATTACAACCAATTGATTTTCTCGAGTAAAATTTTTATTCAAAATAAATGAAATAATTCAAAGCATGGTGAAAATCACTCCTCTGGGCTTCTGAGGCAAATATCCAGGGAGATGGAAGTACTTCAGTCTACTCATGTGCAGGTTGTCTAGCAGATTCACCGCATAATGATTGTTCTGAGATTGTAGGCGTATGCCGTACCTATTGCTGAACCGTACAATTTCCTACTTGACAGTTGGAATCAGTATGTCACGATGGATACTTGAGTTTCTGGCATAGTATGAGTTTCTGGCATATACTCGTTAGTGGAGTCTACGCATAGATATTCAGATTAGAGTTGGAAGCCGAGCCCCAGAGCTGTGTGCCATGTGTTCATATCGGCTTCATAATCTTCTTGCTTGATGAGTTAGAGATCCAGCTGCACTCTTTTTAGCTTTGTATGCGGTTGACAAGCAATCCATCTGTCTAATGTAAGGGTCAGATACTTTTCTGTGGTGCTCCTTGGGATGGCGTTGCCATTGAGCAAAAACTGGAGAACAGCTGGTGTGTCTCATTGAGAATATTACATGAGAGGATTTTTCTGCATTCACTCCAATATTCCATAAATAAATAAATAATAAAGGTGAAGCTGGTCCTACAGAAGTCTCGACCTAGCAATGCAGCGGATCGCCGTTTGTTGCCAACAGAGTAGTGTCGTCGATAAACGTGACTATCGTTCCTCACTAACGGGAGGTCAGCAGTATAAAAAGTGTATAAGACAGAGCCTAACACGTTGTCCTGTGTAACGCCAGCTCGAAAGGATTATAATTCAGATTCCTTACCCTCGCAGTTGACGTAAAGAGTCCTTAATACCAAATAGTATGGTGCCGGCAGCAGAGATTTCAACTTTTGCAAAAGTCCAGGATGCCACACTTGGTTAAATGGTTAGCGAACATGCAGTAAGGTAGCCGAACAAAACTGGTGGTTTTCTAAAGTATTGTGCAACGCAATGACCTTGCTCTGTGGTTTTGTGCCATCTTCTAAGCCCGAACTTCGTCCAGCAAATTGATATTGAACTTTATTCTCTATGTACTACCTGCTAAAAAACAGACCTCAGCCTACCTAGAGCTACTATGTGTATCGGTTTAACCGAACCTAATGGTTTTTCAACTTGTTATTTTATTGCTTCAACTTTAAATGCAAACGTTGCTGGGCGCAAGAAATATTTAAGTAAAAGATCTCCAAAAAAAAAAAAGGTTTTGAATTTTTAAAAATTGCCATTGCTACTTTTTGTTTGTTTGTTTGGTTCGTGTGTCCCTGCGCAATTGGACATTGCCGTTGTTGTTGTTGTTGCTGTTGTTGTTGTTGTTGTTGTTGTTGTTGTTTGTGTCGTCTGCGGCAGATAGTTTAAGCTAAGATAAATGCCAACGATTCGAATAGTAACAGCAGCAGCAGCAGCGGAAATTGTTGTCCTAGAAAAGCGAACAACGGTTCTTGTTATTGCTGCCACTGTTGTTGGTTGTTGGTTGTTGTAATAGAGATAGCGATTATTGTTGCAACAGCAAGAACTGCAGCAGCAACATTTTTGCCTTATAGGGGCAATCAGCAATTGAACTATTACAGCTGCTGTTGCAGTTGCTGTGGCTACTGCTGCAGTTACCGTTGCAACATATTTATACAGGAATGTCAACAATTTCCTTTTAATAATTTTCTTCTTTCTTTTTTTTTTCTTCAGTACTTGCACACATTGCAGGTTTTTCATGAAAATTGTTTGTGATCTTGAAAGTTGATTTCTTTTTCTTCATGTTGCCACATTTTTACTGCCTCTGCGGAGGACCAATGTAATGTGTATGGCAAATGAAGTGCTGTTGAAAATTAGAAGCATTATCTTAATACTTTCGTGCTTTGTCTGCGCCACTTTAAACGCTCGACTGCCAAGGCAAACAAAATGTTGCTGCCGCTTATCAATGAGCTGGCATCGCTTTAGTCACTTTAGCTTGCAGGCAGCATTAAATCTTGCTACTGTAACATTTTAACAAAACAACAACAACAACAACAAAAATATAACCAAACAAAAAGCACGTGATAAAGTCAATATTTAAACTTTGCAACAAACTATGATGTTGCTGTGTCTGTTGTTGTTGTTGTTGCTGTTACTGTTGCTCCGGCTGATGTTGCTGCCTTGCTTTCATTGTCACTAACATTGTTGTTTGCTGTCGTGTTGTGTTAACATTTCAACTGCACTTCATTTATACACTTTATAATAAGTGTGAATAGTAAAATAATTTTGTCACGAAGTTTACAACAAGCAAGTAGCAAACTGTTTAAGGGCCAATTTCTTTATATACAATATATAAAAAGTGATTCAATTCATGTTTTGACATTTGACTAAATGTAAACAAACGAATTTATTGTTAAAACAAACTTTAAACGAAAGAAATATCGACTAAAAATGTTAAACTTGTGCTATAGAAAAATGTTTATTATTGAAAATGTGTTACTCAAATGAGAAAAATGTATGAACTTCATTAAAAAAATTGCAGCAAACTTCAGCTTAAATCAACTGTAACTCAGTCAGTTTTCATTCAATCGACACGTATTGGATACCGTTATACGGATAATTGCATCTTTGTAGCAATATATCGCTCATTTCGCTTGCCATTCACACTGGACGCTTGTGTTTAAGTAAAATTATACACAAATATTGTCTACACAGATAAAAATATGGCATGCTAAAAACAAGCACGTTTGGTATTAAAGTGTTGATCTTCCGTTCTTTAAACCTGCAGTCTTAAAATTAAACCGAAGTGATCCGAAAAATCTTAAAATAAAAATTATATTCTTTAAATTAGAAAAAATTCTTAATTTACAACTAAAATTGCCACCAATATTTTATAATCTTAAAATGACAAAAATAAGAATTTCGACTTGTTGGAAGTGGTCTCATATCAAGAGCAATATTCTTGTTTTGAGCCAATATATTTTAGCCTACTTTTGTCACCGGTTGGTCTCTCTCTTGATGTTAGACCATAAATCCTTCTAAATTAATTTTAATGTCGGCTTATATGATTGACGAATAGAGTCGTTTTCCGCTTTTTGGAACATTGGACATGAATCATATAGACACCTAATTTTTATAATAATTTTAAATTGTCAAAAACTTTGTACGTAGAACCCATAAAGTATACATATATAAATTATTAATCAATTCGAAGAGACGGGTTCATCCAGAGGTGTTCGCCGGTCTGTGTATTTATTCTAACATATTTTGTAGATAACTGGCTGAATTTTGATACAGTGAATTATTGTTTCCTAGGCGCATAGAGTATCCATGTCAATGTATCACGCCATATAAACCAAACGTCCGCTTTTGAACTGTATGAAAAACTTGTTTAGCATAATTAATATAAACTTCAAATTTGATATATTGGTTTCTTACATGCATAAAAATAAAGCTTCACATATATTATTAGTGGACGACTCCCGCCCTATTCTAGGGATAACTGCCAAACAAACGCACCACCCAGGTTGTCAGGTTCCACAATATTCTTTCTTTGGTGAGGCTCTATTGCTGCTATAGGATTTAAAATTTCGTCGGAAACATATTCAAGCTTCGGTTCCGCCGAAATACAGGTTTACGAACATATGTACTAACCAAAATTGACGCTTTAATACAAATCGTAAAAATGAGTTTTTTCAGCATTTCGTTTTTAAAGTAGGCTTTCCAAAAAATGAGAACATAATGCTTCATAGTGATTTTTATTAAGATTTAATAATAAATATAACAAATTTGTACTAGCAATGAATGACATTCAGAAGGATGACATGTTAGATGGTTGTAAGCTAAGATAGCTAAGACGCTGGGACTTAGCGCTTCAAAGCTGTTGGACGACTTTTGAAAACCTGTTTCTTCAATCAAGTTATATTTTACTTTTAGATCTGTTGAGTTAACTGAGCTTCAGTTAGCAAAACAGTACCAGTGAAGTTTGTGGGACAATCTCATATTCAATTATACAGTTGAATTGAATGCCGGGAGATAAGCAGTTAAATAAACTAGTATCACCTAAGAGCTAGTGACTTTAATAGTTTCAGACTAGTTTGCGATTCTCTCTCACTCTCTTTCTCGCTCTCTTTCTCTCTCTCTCTTCTCTCTCTCTCTCTCTCTCTCTCTCTCTCTTATACAATAAGAAAGCGCACGTTAGAGAAACTAAATCATAGTCTCTCTCTCTCGCAATAAACAGAATCGCATAACGAACGGAGATAGAAACCCGCAAGATATACTTACTTTAGTATACACTCTTCAAAAGATTTGTTTGTCTTGGCACGTGTCAAAGTTTTTCCAAAAGGTTCTATAAACCTAAAAACAACACATGTCTAAAATTTTTTTGGTTTGTGTCACCTTTTTTGTTTGAAGCACTAGAAAGCATAACTCCAATAAAAGAAACTGTGCATTTCCGAATTTTTTAATGGCTTGAGAAGTTTTACAACTTATCGAAATCATAAATAAATCTTCTAAAGTAAAAATAACTCTTTTCATATAAATTGTGTATAGATGCGAAACATTTCTAACATATTTGCACTAAATTGAAATTGTTTTATCCATTGAGAAATCACTGCAGAAAACTTCATTTTTGTTCCGCTTGCTAACATAAACCTTCATAAAATATTATTTATAAAATTAAATGCGAGACTTATTCTTATTTCATAGCTCCCAAACAAACCTATGGTTTGAAAATGGATTCTGGTAATGTGAAGTTTTTCTTTTTTTCTAGAAGCTAGGGATTTTAAATGTGTTTTAGAGCTTAGTTATATCAATTACCACAAAATATCCCATAGTGGACCTTATCAGTCATCTCTTGTATATGTGATGCGTATTAAAGGAAGGGTATTCGGACACATTGTAGTTAAGGTTTTCTCCTCTTTTTTATTGATTTAATATTTATTTTCCACTTCTCTTGCTGCTTAACACTTTGTATCAACACTGTATATAGTATCATCAGTCACATATCTTTTATTCATCCTCACCACAGATTCGACATTTGCCATTGTAAATTTGCTGAAGCAGCTCAGCGCCATCCAGTGTTGAATTTCACAGCAATTTGTTAGAATTTATATTCGACGATATTCATGAGAAGCAAGTGAGAAACTTTATTTCGTTTACTTTGCAAATGCCTCGCGGTGGCTTTGCAAAAATCGCTTCAAATATTTTATTTGCTTCTTGCTGCTCTCGAACAAATTTATTTAAAGCATTTTTATTGGATTTTTCTTTTGGAAATCAATCATTCCGAAGCGAGGAAATGATCTATGAAATAATTGCTAAGTTAAGCTTAAAGATGTTACCGATTGACAGAGATTAAAATTTTACATTACTGAAAACTTTTAAAATTGTGTTGATCTAAATAAGTTTAAGCCTCTATAAATTTTATTAAATAACATATCTAAAAATTAGAATTTAGTCTGTTATCGAATTATATATACAATCCACATCTGTCACCTAATCATCTGTACACATGATTATATAAAAATAATATATAAAAATAGAGTAAATGGGCATATAAGATGTACCATTAAAATGGTTTATTTTATCTAAGAAACTTAAACTCACACTATTATAAGTTTTAAGCCCAAATAATAACTCCACATAGAAAATTAGATGCATATATGTATATAACCAAAGAAACTACTCGTTCATGGAAAAAAAGCTATCTCAGAAACTTGTCCGAAACATCTCTTTACTTGAACAAAGAGGCATTCTTAATGTCCATGCCAGGAGACGAAATGATAAATACTCTTGATCGGAGCTTCACCATTAAATGATCCGACAAGAAATATTTTGGTGTCGAAAACATCCTATGTTTTAAAGTTACATATCATCAGGTGGTATACGGACGGATTCCTGACGGACAATGGCACAGACTCAGGGCACAATATTGTGAGTCCATGGTCAAATACACCAGCAACTTTCAAGCATTAATTTGATAGTTATAACCAGTGCTGGTCAAAAATCATGCTCCAACTAGTTGGAAATCAACTAAGTATACTGACAGCACTGCTAACAGGGCACTGTTGATTAAATGGGCATAATGACATAATGGGTATACAAAACTCCCCGAAATGCAGATTCTGCGATGAAGAAACCCATCTACACATTCTCGCAGAATGTGAAACTTCTAATAAAACGGGGAAAATATTAGAATCTAGGAAGTTACTAAGATTGATTCAGTTTATAGGACAGGTCATCTAACTTTGTGTGGCAAGCAATAGCTCTTTTAGGTCGCTGATTTATAAGTGCCCTCTTCCAATAATATTAATTAATGGTTCAGTCAGTTTTGACTAAATTATATTGTCCCATAGATATCGATGGTTGAAATACAGACCTTCAGATTGAATAGAGTAGAACTCGACTTCAGCACTCTTTCTTGTTTTCAGTTAGAGCTAAATTGTTTATAAAAACACCTCCACAGACTTGTTACATCGCAAGCAAAATATGTCAGTTTCAATTCAAACAGAGTAACTGATTTTTGTCCGTGCAACATGCGTGCAACATGCAGCAACATCATCGCCTTTGCTGCAGTTGTGCCAAACTATTTTAAATTGTTTTTTTTTTTTTTTTTGTAACTTTGACGTTTAGCTTCGAATATGGCAAAGCAATTTTTAATGAAGATTGACAGGTGAATAATAGTTGCAGAGTTGGTAGCAACAAGCCAACTAACCTATCTCCATCACTCTTTCTCTCAGCTGCTGTTCTTCTTTCTTAGCTACACTACTATATGCGGTACGGCATTTAAGTTGTCAGTACTGCTCATGTTGCAGCTGCAGCATTTACTGCTTGGTCAGTTGCTGTTGCCAACACTTGAAATTGATTGAATGATTGATAAAATGTTTACAATTAAAAGCTGCATGTAGCAATAAAACAAATAGTAAACAATATTAGCAATATTACAAATCCAAACACTATTAATCAATAAAACTAAAGTAAATCTATATATTAAATCTACAAGTACTGTTATGCTCACAGTATACAATCGATATTGAAAAATCGGATCAATATTTTGGGCTTAAAAGGCTTAAACAGTGGTCACTAATCCAACTAGTCAAACACACATAGGCTTTACATGAAATACAAACGCACACACAGACATATATTAAACGCAACCATGCGAGCAACTAGTTATACTTACATTAATAAGACTCGCAAATGCAGAGGAGAGAGCAGATTACGTATTATACTTTGACCTTTGCTTCTTTTTTTTTTGGGTCACTATCTCCGTGTTAGTAGTTGTTGTGATTAGCGCATGGTGAAATAGCAATAACATGAAAAGTATAAACGCAATAATATACAAAATTATACCGATATTGCGGTCGATTGAGTTGACCGGGGACCATACATTCTAGTATAATATAAAGTACAGCAAATTTAAATTAATCAAAGTTATAAAATAAATATTCAATAATTTATAATAAATAAGCGTATGCAAAAGTAATCTTAAGATTGTAATATTAATATTATATATTATATATTTATTTTTTTATTTTTTTATAGGACTTAAAAAAATTTGAACTAGTTTTTATTTTACACGTAAAACACCAATAAACTCGTATGTCATGTGTATGCCGTGAGGAAAATTGCATCAATCGAAATATAGCAAATATACTATAAATAAATAATCATAAATTAGTAATATGCATCTTCTACCAAACTGCATTCACTCTACTTATATGGAAAATTCATCATAAATCTTCATAGCTTAAATAATTTTTATAAAACATTTACTAATTTTTTTGTATTTTCTACTTTCTTTTCATTTCCCTAGGTAAGTTAATTGAAGACTGAAAACTTATTACAAACATGTAAGGAAGCATTTCGCTCAACTAAATAAAATGGTATAAAAAATGTTACAATCCGATTGCATACAGGTAAACAATTTATGATACATTATTATTACTAAAATCGATCAAATAAATCACCTATAAGTCGTTGAAACTGATTTGATTGAGTTTCTGCACTCCTTGTTGTACTTATCCTTCGTTTAGTCGTACAAAAACGATGCTGATTTGTGAGTGTGCTGATGTGTAATGCATTCCAAAGCAGTGAGCTTCTATGTTTACTATAATAAAGGCAGTACTCTGCTCTCCAGTATAGAGACATTTATTGTAAAAGTAATGAAACTGTTAATACGTAGAAAGAACATCCAATTCTCAATCAAATGGTATTGAATTCATCAAAATGGATTAAAAATCGACAAAGTTGTTACCTTGTTTTCAATGTTATAAAAATCTAGTTCGGCTTTCTATTTTTGGTCTAGCATACTTAACAAACGAAAACGGTAACTGACTAAATAAGAACTGGTTTGCAACGGGTAAATATGCATTCTTGAACTCTAACATCATCTGTATCCAAATCAACAGTGTCTCTCTAGCAGCAGTAATTAGCTAGCATACCGACTTGGCTCTTCTCTTCGAAACGCTTTTCTATTGCTTATATTTCTTAATGGAATCATTCACCCTATTCATCGCTCAGTAGACAGAAATTTTGACAAAAGAGTCCCAAATTAGGTAATTATCCCTTCTCTTACTTTATCAATCACAATCATTGGACTTTGTATGTCTTCTTTGATTTTTGCATAGCTTTTCATTTCACTGTTTTCATTTTCTCCATATAAAGCTATCAAGCGTTTATAGTAGGCGAAGCAGAAACGCCGATACCGAACTGTGTGCGCACTCGATTTCACTGTACTTCGTGTTTCTGTTTGGGTTTTGTAGTAGTTGATAATTGGCGCGCATTTCATTGCTTTGTGTATGCGTGTTATTATCTGGAAATTTCTATAGGGAAATGAAAAATTCGGTCAGCAGAAATGATCAAAATTCCACGAAATAGAATAATACTTGAATAAAATAAATTTACTTAAAGCAATTTTAAACTTAATTTAATTTATCCCAACTAAAATATTACATGCAAGTCATGTAAAAGATCTCAAATTCCTTTGATCATACTAAGTCGCTATTCATATATCAAAACATGTGTGTGTTTGTGTGTGTGCGTTTGTGCCATAAAAAAAACAAGCACAACAACAATAACAACATACTACATATAGTCTTCGATTCCTCAACGGACAAAGGTTCAGTTAGTATGAAAACGGTTAAAACACCGCAGGCGCGTAACCTGTCTGCAGACCTTTTGCGCAAGTGCCACAAAAACTAAATAACGAAAAGTGGCAACAGCGGCGGCATCGGCGGCATCGGCGGCATCGGCGGCGTCGGCGACGGTGGCGGCATTAAAATAAAAGCTCCTAACTGCACACCCGCAAATTGGCCTTTTCGGCTTGACTTCTACTATAAAGATATTTATATATAAGTACAATCGAAGAGGCACTGTACACACAGATACACTCATGTTTAGATACATTCGAATAGGCTTTTGCTGTTGCCATTCGACCGTATTTGGCTAAAACCAGCCATTGCCTTTTTTGGCCAATTTCAGTTACCTTCAAATAGCCAGTCCCAATGTGTTAGCTAATGTAGCTACATATACAATATATACTCGTACAATATAGTAGGTAAGCAAGCACATTTTGCGGTTTTACTAAGGCCCTCTAGGCCAGCCAGGCTGACTGTATAGATATTTTGCGCATTCTACAAGTAGTACGTATAAGTATGTGGCAGCGTATAGTGTTTTGTACCCTATACATATGGTATAAAAGGGACTTAACTGTTTGCAGCATAGTCTGCGACACAGAATATATCAAAGAAATATTTGCTTAAATCAAGACTTGACTCGACGAATTTCAACTCTACTCGATGTAGTTTAATCTCAACTATATTGATCCGTTTTTGCAGTAAGTAGGCAGCATCACAGGCTACATATTATTTGTTATTTTGGTTTGTTTAATTACAAAGGACTTAAGCCAACTTGGCAGCACCGTAATTTATATGTCTGACCAGATTTATTAAACACATGTTCACCTCTATAAATGATAAAAAGAACATTTTTGAATGGACTGATAACAATGATGCATAAAGATACAGATCGAATGAGACGACTACTCTTAATAGATTTAATTAGGCACACCAACTACGCTATAGGCTCTTATTGGCCCGATGGTTTAGGTTAGGTTAATCGGTTAGGCCGGTGGACTTCAAACACTGCCGCACTGTCCAATCGCTGATGCTCCGGTAGTCTTAGTGGCAGTTGGTTCTGAAACGGCAATGGTCTGGCAAGAGTCGCTGGCAGCGCTGATCTAGACCAGGCGAACTCGTCCGTCATCTCGTTAACTGGTATGCCAGAATGGCCAGGCACCCAGAAAAGTTCAACTGAGTGCTGTTGAACATATTGTAGTTTAGGGCTACCAATTATTTTTAGCTCTGGATGAGTTTACTTTTTGGCCCGATGGTTTACTTTTTGTGTGGTGTGGAAAGACAGAGTCTTAATTGTCGCCTGATTGTCGATGTAGATTTATATGTTCCTTGGAGTTTCCTACAACTGCCAGATTGCAGAGCTCCATGACTGAAATATTCATCAGTGTAGATTGAAACCCCGTTCCACATACTTGGGTTTCCTTGGTTCCAATCTTCCCTGCCAGGAAAACTTACTTTGAAATTGTTATTACGTTTGAGCTCTGGAACAGTGTAGTCACCCTCCTTGACCTCAGTTGGTGTTTTCTTCTAAGTGTAGGATGCTGCTGTGGGCTCCACCACACGGCTTAAGAAGGTTTAGCTCCTAAAGTCTAGTTGGGTTCCTGACTGCCGTGTGCTTCAGAAAGATGCATACAGGTTTCAGATACAATATAACATCTACAGCGGCTTGGTGGGTGGATTGAAAGAACCCAGTTATGCCCATTTAGGATACTCTTTGTACAGAGTCCAGATCCACCAGATCAAGTACTTAGATTAGTATAGGCCTACGATTGCAATTTCCAATTCCTTCCATTCTTTTACAAAAGTAGAAGGTACCTATTCAATCATTCCTCAAAGTTTCTTCTCCAGCAGAGTTTTGAGTCCAGAAATAGACCAAGATACTTGGATTTTTGAAGGACTTAGCCCGATAAATTTATATGCTTTTGTGAAATTGATAACTCAGTTAGTAAAAGTGATAGATCTATACATAAATATGTAAACATAAATTTTGTAGCACCGTTTTAAGATGTTTAATAACGAAGATTTGTAAATGTTCTTTACATTATGCTGTATGAATTCATTTGATGTGCACAAAAAGAAATAATGTTTGCCCAATTGTCGCCTATTTTCGCTTAAAACTTAATATTAAACTTCACTTGGAACTTAATAGCAAATATAATTCACAAGCAGTTTTTACATATTAGAATATACAGAAGATCGAATATACTTAGGTAAAGATATAAATAGCCATGCTGAAGTGTATCAAAAACTTCTCTGCTACCGATGTTAACATTTTTCTTGATTTTTTTTTTTTTTTTTGAGCAGTTGCTATTGCTGCTGTTAGTCATAAATCCTAAAATTATTTAGGATGCAGCGGCCACAAGGGGAAACATGTAAAACAATTTTTTGTTTTTCATATTATTCGTTTGGTGTAACTTAGAATCACATTTGACTTTTAACTTTGGCACACAGACAAATAATATCGGTGGTGTTGTCCGCCGGGGCGTCAAATGTATATAAGTTGCCGTACTTGTTGTTGTTGTTAATGTTGTTGTTGCACTTGCTGGCACGCTTGCGCAGATGGTGTACCAAAGCTTTCAACATTTTTGCACTTCAACTCGTACTATTGTACAATATAGTATCTCTTAGTTAATTTGCCGCCTATTTTTTTTCCTCTGCTTTTGACCATATGTTGCATTTGGCGTGTTGCTCTGCGTGTTGCTTTTAGCCATAATCGTTTTTAGGTTTAGCAAATATTGGCAAATTTACATGCAATTCGTTGATTTTCATATACGATAAGTTTTGATTTATGTGCGATACTCGTACTAGAATTTTGTTTTATTTTTTTTTTTTTTTTAGAACATTATCCACACTTGAATGTATTTCAGATACATTCAACATTTTAACATACTAAAAGCCTGTTGCACTAATAAGCGCACCTACATCTTGCAGCACGTATTCCCAAAAGAAGCTTTTCGAACAAGCCCAAAAAGTATCTTTTAAACCTAAGTAAAATACAATAATAAAAAATACAAAAAAAAAAAAGAAACCAGATGTCAGTTGATCATAAAAACTGAAACAACAATCAGCAGCTAAAAAGCGGAGCTCGCCTTGACTTCATTCGCGAAACACGGTTAGAAGTAGCAAATATCGAGACAAACAAACAAAAAAAAATCGAAATCTAGTCTCAGCAGAGCAGACAAATGACAAATAAAGGAATCGACTGTGGAATCGCCGCCGAGTTCAGTGCTTAACCCGCGCTCCACCCCACTGCCAACGCTGCAAGCGGTTGCTGGCGGCAAGTATCTCATATGGCAAAGGTTCGTGATTTGTTTGCCACGATGTCGACGACGACGACGACGGCGACGACCATGCGAATCGCCTTAGACAATAACAAACATGGCAGCGGTAAGACTCAACGGACGTTCGGACGGACGAACAGACAGGCAATATACTCGCTAAAAAATGGACAACTGTCATCAGCCAGCATTAACGGCAGCAGCAGCAGCAGCAGGTAGCAGCGACACATTTATAAATCGTTCGTGGTATGCAGCTCAGGATCGGCAAGCGAAATTTTAATTGAAGCACTTTTTTAGCGCCCCATAGTTTTTTTTAGAATATTATAAGTTGAATTTGTGCAACTGTACTGTAATTTTAATCCATTCCGATTAATTGTTTTTGAGCATGAGCTCTGATTCATGACTTGTTTCAACCCGTCAAGAGGAGTCGATCTAGCCATGTCCGTCTTTCTATCAATCTGTGCGTGTGTCAGCGCCTTTCTTCAATCTTTGAAATATTGATTTGAAAATTGGTATGGAGACTCCAAAATTTCTTTAAATTTCAATTTAATTTTTTTTTTATTATTTCATGAGCAACCAAATTATTCACATCCCTCGTCGGCTCAAATACGTTTATAAATAGATTTTAATATATTAAAACTGTTAATTCAAAGCATCCCTCCATAAATTTAAAAACTGTAGTAGAGCACAAGTTTTCCGATCCACAACGGCAGGTGTGAAGAGTATTAAAACTTCCGTTCCACATTACTTTTGCAAAAATAGCATGGAATCCATAGCGTGCTTTCATTTCTTATGTTAGGTGCTGCGCTTGCTAACTGAGGACCACTTCAAACCTTAATACAACTGAGTTTCTGCTTCGATTATCAAAATTGGGGATAATGCAACATAGATCCTAGATCCATTACTACACACCAGGGAAGAAGGGAAAGAAGCAGTCGAAACAATAAACTTCACTGGTTAAACTAGTTCCGATGTGTTCAAAGACCGTGAAGTCATCCAGAAAGGTAATGGAAACAGTTTTTGGGATTTTCGTGGTATACACACGTAATACCTTACATCGAAGCACACGATCAATGACGATTTTAGAGAGAAAAATCAAAGAAAAACACATTTCACGAAGACGAATTCGCTCTTCACACGTCCCCGGAACCGATTCAGCAAATTCAACGAATTTCGCAACGTAAACTTCCCCAAACCAACTTAATCGCCAGATCTTGGACATTGAGTCAAACATGAAGAAATGGTTGAGACGAAAAAGATTTATCACCAGAGAGCAGCTATCGATGACACAGAGGCTTATTTTAAAGGGAAGGATATGATATTATTCGTACTCTTAAAAAAGATAAAAAATCATGTTACATCAAATGTATCCAACTGAAAGAAGTGTGTTCTATTATATGGGTATGAGATCATATTTGGAAAGGATTGATAAGTGTTCCACTAACAAACGAACTGCTTCCATTATAGCGTATTTTTATGCCTGGAAGACTCTTGCTACATTAAAATACTCTTCCGCATAGACTTCAGGTCCAATAAATTATTCCATTTTCTTTCTCTCGAACTCTCGCTTTCACTCTCTCAAGAGAACGGTTCTTCAATTCTCCTTTGTGTCGTATTCTTAAACGTTTTGACTTCCGTCCTGCTTTACTATAAAATCGGAATTGGAACAAACTCTTCTATAAATTTTTTTAACGATTCATATAGTCTATGGCAGCGTCAAGCACAGATCCTTTTACTAACTGACTACTGACTATTATTTTTCATGACTTGTAAAATCAAGCTTATTACAAACGTTTCAATTAAAACTATTTAAAACGGACAACTTTTCAGGGAAGAAGTTGCTGTAACACAACAACAATTTTTTTTTTTGATTTATATAGCCCCTTTACATAGACAAGGGTTTCAGAGGCTTTTGCTTCCATATATTATATTAGTATTATTTAATATACATTTTGCACACATCAAATAATCTATACGCCTACCTCATTTTTAATCTAAACCGCTACTGTTGTTGCTTGCATTTGTATTTAAGTATGTATCTTACAGATACATTTCGGCCACATAATTATTGCATGTAGTTTTCGTATTATAAATAGGTTGTTTTTCATTTTGTTTTTTTTTTTTTTTTTTTGGTTGAAACATTCTTTAGAGGCTTAATCAGCTTTGCAGGATGAGACAGCAAAATTACGCGTGGGTTGTGCTTTGATATAGTTCGTTTCTTGTTTGCTTTTTGGAAGCTGTGAATTGTTTTCAAATGTATCTCAATGCAAGTATCTTATGCATAGTGTCTTATGCATCATTGTTGACCTTATTCCTATATGGTTTGTTTCGGCTTATGTTTTTTTTTTTTTTTTTTTTGCTGCTGTCAATTTAATTTGTCGTTTGGCATTTGTTTCAAAAGATTTTGCTTGTTGGTGTTGTATTTGATTACATGTGGCTGACATCATAGTTAAATTTTTTCAATTTTCGCATATCTATGACGTTGTTGTGCACGAATTTTGTTAACAAGTTTGGTTGTAGCTTAATTAAGCAATTTGTTTTAGGCGTTGGAGTTGATGTTTTCTGTTTATTTATGCATAAACGCATTTTTCCTGCTACACCAACACAAATTGATTTTGAAATTGCATTTGCATTTTGTTTAAAAAAGACGTCATCAGTTGTTGTAGGCTGGAAAATGAAATATTTTAGTTATCTTGCATAGACTATTAGTCTCCGAAACATGATTTAAACTTTTGGCTGAAGCTATTCTCACATAATATACGAATATATTATGTCGGAGGGTCACGGCTACTTGCCAGTGAATGTATTTTCTAAATCGGACTTGTAGTTCTAGAGATTTCCTGTAATAGAGTCACAAATATTTTCTGCTTGTAATAATGGTACCTATAGACAATATACATATATAATATCAAAGATGCTAATCAGTTCTGAACGGAACATGTTCTTAAACCGAACCTTTCTGGCTTTCGAACCGAACCATTTGAATTTTAAAAAATGTCTTAACGGAGTAAGCCAAAATGGAAAATAAATGATTTGATTCAAACCGATAGATATTCATCATACCATTCACACAACGGTCGAAAATGTGTAACCCATTAAAGAAAACATCGTAGTCCTAATAAAGTTTACATGTAGATGGTGTTATTTTACCAAAAAAGTTTTTATACCATTCACACATAGTGTGAAATGGTATTATCAGTTTGTCTGAAAGTTTGTAACGCATTAAAGGAGCCATCGTAGACCCCATATAGTATATATATTCTTGATCAGCTCATCGAGACGAATCGATCTAGCCATGTCCGTCTGTCTGTCTGTCTGTCTGTCTGTCCGTCTGCCCGTCTGTATGTTGTTCCGCATTTTTTGGGGACCAATTTTTATGCTATCCAGTTGAAATTATACACATATACTTCTTTTTATTGTAGTTTAATAGAGTATCAAGATTGACCTACCACGCCCACTATTTGGGGTAGCTATATACTAATATACAATCCTACTGCCCATTTTTGACTTTTTATAAGAAAACTTCTTTATTAGAGTCTATATTAGGTTGAAATGCAATGTGGTGCCTTTTTATGGTCAGCCGCTTAACATACATAGACTAACGGGCGAGGTCCACCCACTATTTGGGGTAGCTCCCATACAAACCTATGGTCCACTTTTGACTTTTTGTAAGAAAAACTTTTTTATTAAAGTCAATATTAGGTTGAAATGCGATATGGTGCCTTTTAAGAGACAGCCGCTAAACATACATAGACAATTGGGCGTGACCCTCCTACTTTTTTAGGTAGCCCCCATACAAACCCAACGTGCAATTTTGTGTTTTTTATGAAAAAATCCTTCATTTAGATCACTATTAGCTTGCAATTTGATTTTGTGGAATTTAATGGACAACCGCTTCGTATACATATACAAAGGTGCGTGTCCCGCCCACTTTTTGAGGTAGTCCCATATAAACCCACAGCTCACTTTTATGCATTTGTATGGAAAACATTAATATCAACTTGAAATTCGATATGGCGGCATCTTACACATCTACTACATCGCTTCATGCACATCTACTAGTGAGCGTGTACCACCCCCTATTTAAACCTCCACTTTTATGTATTACAATACTATTTAAAGTTTCATGTGAATGGTATTAGAGCTTCGGTTCAACCGAAGTTAACGTTTTTTCTTGTTTCTTTTTTGTTTTTGCCAAAAATCCTTCTTCATGCACGGTTTGGTGCAGTTTATGAAGAAAATGCAGCAGTCACAGTCAATGGCACCCGATCTCGAGCCATGTCTAACGATTTTTTGTTTCCAAATGTGAACTTGAACATGGTTTGAAAACCATTTGGTTTCAACAGGTTGACGCCACAGGCCTGCCATACTTCTGAAGCAATCTTCAACTTGTTAAGGAAAGATTTTGACGACATAATCTCCAGGAATGGAACCATTAACTAACACGCGGGATCGTGTGATCTGACATCTGTGTGGATACTTGAAATCATTGGTCTATGCGGACAAGACAGCATCGATTATAGCATTGGAAGCCAATATCGAAGGCATAAAAAGTGATGGAAAATCGGACATTCAGGATGCAGTTCGTCAGATGTTCCCGTGATGGCAATATCCCTGAAATCAGTTATTTCAGCTATGTCCATCTGTCTGTCCGTCATAATTTGAAAAACTGTTTAGATTTCGATCTGAAACGTAGAAGTATTTTACTCCAAATTTGTAGACTAATTAAATCGACATACTACTCCCACGTTTGGGTGTAGCCCTCATACAAACCGACCGCCCAGTTTTAGGATTTTGTATGATAAACTGCTTTTACACAGTCAATATCAGCTTGCAATTCATTACGGTGCCTTCTTATGGACTGTCGCTTCAAATAAACAACAATGGGCATGTCCGACGTACTTTTAGAGGTAGCCCTCTTAAGGGCGAATGCTTCAGATTTACATTGTTTAGCTTGTCTTGCTTAGGTGTCTTAAGAACCAGTTAATGAACTTGAATTGAATCTATGATATCATAGCACACTTCAATTACAGGCGGTTAGCATACCTTAAACAATCGTTACACATACAACGAAACACGCAGAGGCTTTACATGAAATAAAAATCCACACATACAAGCATTAAACTATAGCATGCGATTAGCTAGTTATAAGTTGGTAAGGCTCTGCGATTGCGAAAAAGTAGTAATAGAAAAAGACTTAGATTGCGGTCGATTGACTCGACTGCTGTCCATACATACTAGTATAAATAAATGTAAAGCATCAATTGGAACATCTTTGAGCCCATATAACCGAGATTTACGATATAATATTTTATCATATATCAACAATCCTAGTTTGTAGATGCACAAGCAACTGAATTGAATACCAACCAGCATTGAACAATTATTTGCTTACAATGAGCATTTTGTAAGTAAGCCACCTTAGCTACATATATTGGGGTTTAAATTCTGCTTTATGACTTTATGAGTTGAAAAGTACTCAGCTATCTAAGATATCAAAACAAGTTTGGAGCACTTTAAAATTGCCATTGTATCCAACACTACATTTATATTTACTTCCCATATATTTACTTCTTACTTACATATATTTACTTCCCAGACTTCTATAAAAAATACCCTCAACGATACTTCAACAATGCTGAAGTAGCAACTACAATAGAAATCAAAAAAGATGACTTACAAATTGCTAATAATTGCTCCTATAAGTTTATTATGAGCAGCCACTTCCGCATTTTCCAACAAAAGCAGCGCCGCGTTCATCAGCTTAAAAACAAACAATATAAAATAAATCATAATAGTACACAACTCTGTGGGATATACTAGTGGTATACTATGTTGCTATTTTTCCGAAGTAAGCACTACTTCCCCAAATGCTGGCCAAGCCACTCCATATGACAGCAGCGAAACTCCACCATTGACGATTTGCGGCTAACCAAGCATGCTCCACAGAACGTTTATTTAATAATCCCAACAGGAAAAAGCTATACTGCGTTCTTTACTGCAAATTTCTAACCCCTAGTGATATCTGTGCAACACTTTTTTGTAACTCTGTTTCTCATTCATGGTTATATTGTTTCAGCACCCCAGTTACAAAAAAAGACAACTAAATCAAGTTGCAAAAAATTGTTGTTCCTCCAGCACAAAAAAGTGGCAAATAAAAGTCAATGCGCAACAACAAAGAAGCTTTTCCAAAAAAAAAAAAAAAAGGACGAAAAAGTTGCAACATTGTAACTCCAAGGTTTTTTTGGCTGGTTTCATGTCTGCTTGTCTGGTTGGCTGTCTGGATTGCTTGCGTGCTTGCCCGGTTGGTGGCTCGCCGTTTAAACCAATTTACAAAGGATGCGAACGTTTTCAGAACATTGTTGCGTTTTATTTTTATACCCTGCACACATTAGTATATATATAAACTTGCAGCGTGCATGTAACATTGTAAAGGAGTCGTTGGAGCGCACATGAGTCGAGCTAGCCATATCCCTTCGTCTGTTCTTCAGTCTTTCTGTTCGTCCTCAGCGTCTAGATTTCGGAGACTCTGACATCTAAAAAGCAAACATCAACATATCTTATTGCGATTAATTTTGCCAATCACATATTAAGTAGACCAGTGCGAAAAACAGATAAGTTTCTAAATCGAATACTAGCAATGAGAAAAAGTTGGTACACGAACTAAGGTAAAAAAAGTGTTTACAATGGTTTCACAAGACAGTATACGCACCTCTGTGGCCCAAAAACAAAATAAAATCTTTAGTAATTGGTTGACCTAAACCTATTTCAGCATGAAATTAAAAACCAGAAACTTTGCTTCCACTCAGTAGTTCATAAGATCATCCAAAAAAACTTTTGTGCACATCTAGAAAACATTCTTCTCTCTATGGTAGCGAATGGCAAAGCTCGAAATTAGGCGAGTTCTAAAAATGAAAGAAGTTCTTGTAAAGGGCAAAAATATTAGAATATTTTTGGTTCGCAAAATAAATTTTGTAGTAAATTATTCATTTACGAATTAATAAACTGATCTGAAATATAACATAACTGTCCCCACTTTTGGCAAGCTTTTTATCTAATAGGTGTATGGGCATAGAGACGATATGGGTTCAGAAGAGCAACCATTGCTTCTCGTGCCACTATGCTTAAATTTTACACAAAGGCAGAGATTGCTGTTCCTAAACAATTTTCTACGTTTTTCTTTCGTTCGTTGTTTGAGAATGGTGTGCATAAGACACGCGACGTAAGTTATGAACCTTCCAAAAGAAAGCCGGGCCAGGTGCAAAGATTCACAGAACAGAACTTAAAGAAATTTAGGTGAAAGTTAGGTTAGGATATGATAATCAGGAGACCAGAAGCCAGTCGGCTCATTGTAATACTTGGGTTTCATTTAGCGGATGATATCTCAGTTGATTTCATTTCGCGTTCTGCACCTTTCAAACCATTCCGTAGACTCAATGAAATGTCCCCTCTTGTGTTCTTCAAAGAACGGGTTTCCGAGAAATCTGGTGCATTTTCTTAGAAATGCAGGGCAGTCACACAAGAGATGTTGCATACTTTCCTCCTGCTTTTCAGATAGGACAGTCCGTTGCTGACTCTCTGTTACTCCTAATCAAACCTGAGAGAATCTCTTGAAATGGTCTGTCATGAATTCTTTTTTTAAATACGTTCTGTTGTGAAATTCGTCTTCTTTGTATTGTTGTTTTGTCAAATTAAATTTTTCGCTGATTTCAGGAATTGTGCAGGGTATAAATTAGTCGTGCAATTTACTTTGGTTTGTTCTTAAGGCAAAGTATAAGCGTGAAGCTGGAACAAAATTGAAAGTTATACTTGGAGTTGAAGTGCGTTTAACTTACTTTTGGCTTATAACAAATTGCAACGATTTAAATCTTTGCTGCTAAAAGTTTTTTTTGGTTTTCGTGCGTAGATATAATCAGTTCGAGTTAAAGTTTTCAGCCACTTGTGTTAGTTAAATGTTGTTTATAAAATCTAAGTGAAACTCTAGATAATTTGGTGTATAAAAATTGTTTGTAAGCTTTGCTTAATGTTCTTGACTTGTTGTTGAATTACCGAAAAAGTTTGGTGTTAACTAAGTGGTATGAATAATATTTTGTAAAGGTTTTTTTATCAACGACAGTTTCCAATTGATTCCATCTGGCAACTCTAAACAATTTTTCATTTCTCTTTCAGAAGAAATGTTGGGTAAAGTTCACAATTTGATCAAGGAAAGATATACGTTTCAAAAAAATGCCGAAATTATTCAACGCTGCTATGGAATTTCGGAAGCTATCATAAAAAAATAAAAAATAAAAAGCTTTAGCGACTAGTCTCATTTCTGGCAGAACTCCTTTATGTCCGACTCCTTTATATCAGAAAAAAAAACTGTGTATTTATTGGGTTGGCGGCATAATTGCGTAAACTAAAATTAGACCAAAATAATGAATTCCACCAAGGCCAGCCGAAGCATCCATTTGAATGAATATTGAACGATTTATGGTAGATTCTCAGCTTTTGAACTCAATGAAAATATTGAAGAAATTCCTAGTCGTTCAGTTGAAGAAAAAAAATGGCATTATCACCCAAGCTCATTGAAGTTTTTGAATACTCTTTTTTAGATGAAAATACGATAACAAAATGTTTCTTTTGAGTTTTGTGCACTGACTGTACCTACTAAAATCACCACAAAACCGAAAAGTGCCAACCTCATCAATATGATGTGTTATTTTGTCTCATCTTGGCAAACAAAATTAGATGAAACAAGAAATAACGATGCAGTTGTGCTTGCTCGCCTTCGTGATATCCTGAACCGTAGATTTGTATGGTGGCTTAATTCCTATCGTAATCACTCTTGTTTTTGTAAAGCTCTTCAGCATAGATTGAGTACTGTCGTAGACACACGTAGCTCTTTGCATTAACCAATGAAAATTATACAAAAATAATTTTATTCTTCTTGCTTGCTGATCCTTGTTCAAAGCAACAACAATTTCTTATACTGCATTGCTTTGCTGTCTTTCTTATGCAAATCACACACACACAGACACGTAGTACTTTATATTAATCAGTGAATAATTCATGAATAATTTCTTATTTTTCGTTTTTTCTACGTTTACTAAATAGCCAAGTACTTATAGCAAAAAGCCAAGCAATAACAATATCGTATGCAATGTGGTTTAATTTTTCTTTTAAACAAAGCACACACACGTAGCTCTTTGCATTGAACAGTGAAAATTTCACGAATAATTTCTTCGTTCTTCATTATCTCTCTGCGTATAGCAAGGTGGAAATTAACAACAATTTCGTATGATACATAAGTGGACTTTGCTGTTATCTTGTTTTTGCAAAGCAAAACCAATTCCGTACTTATACTCCTCGCCCCATGAGTAGGATTTTTATGGACCACTGCTCCCAAACCAGCCATGCTAGAGACTTAATTTTTTTTTTTTTAAATCAAACTTCATTTAGTTGTTGTAATTTAACCAGAAGGAAGTTTTAATGCTTCAGCTTTAAGTATTAACAAAAAAACAAAAAACTATTAACAAAAAATCGGAAAAATAAGGGGTCCCACTTTTGCGCCACTTGAATAGGACACTGTATATATTATTGTATACTCTTCCATTTGAAACTTTTGACCACCAATGGTGTAAATAGTACGTCTTTAGTATAAAATAGAGTCCTCCTTTTACAAACGTTAAATAGTAGCTGAATTTATTTTTTGTGCTCTTGCGCTTAATTTAAATCGACACCAACTAAGTGACTACTTTAGACTTTGGCGAAAACTTATTTGCATTTGTTTTATGACTTTGAATCTAGATTGATAGTCGAAAATAAAACTTATTAATTCAATTAAAAAGGTGTGATGCTATTTTTGAAAACAACGCAATGCACTACAGAATTTTTTCTACTCTCCAAATAAATTCAAGATATGGACCTTGAAATAAATGTACCTAAAGATGGTAATCAGTCCGTATGTGTATTACCTACATCCACATCCTGTGTTTATTTCAACTTCTTGTTATAGTTGATAACCATAGCCGTTCAAAATTCTTGCTAACACATGAAGTTTCCCATTCCCAGAACTTATCCAAGCAACTAATCAAATTAAAGCTTTTAAGCGCGAAATGCTTGTATTAAAATTAACTCGCCTAGTAAATAATTCTTTAACGGTGCTGAAGTAATGGAACATCTGAACCATTGAGAAAGAAACAAAAACCAGAATACAAAAAAACATATATATGTATGTATATGAATATAAAAAAAAAGAAAAACCCCCTCAGAGAAAACCAAGTACGTAGCTAAAAAAGTCTAAACAAACATAATCACTGGCGCCACGACACGCTTCGCAGGTCAAAAGCAGTAAAAAATTAAAAAAGAAGCACGAATTGTGGCTGCTGATGGTGCTGTTTCAGCAGAAATTTCCAGCTACCACCGTCGTAGTTGAACCGATGCAGTCAGTCTTCAGTTGGCGTCAGCACTTGGCGTACAATATGCAACATGCTGCAGTGGCATTTGTTCATTCAAACCAACAGCGCCTCAATAGTAGTTCCAGCAACAGCTTCAACTATCTCAGACAACAAAACGGGAGACAACGAAGCAGAAAACAAAAAAAAAAATCGCGTAAAATAGAAAAGCACAACAATCCATCAATAAAATGAGCGAGACGCGTGTAAGTGAATGACTCTGATGCAGCTCTGAAAGACAGACAGACCGCCGGACAAACAGACAGACAGACTACGAGGTACACTTTTGTGCAGGCAGAAGATTATGAAGCGAAAAAAATCAGCATCTCTTTGTACTCTACCAATATTGTTTACAAGAGGGCATTATAAGTTTCTTGATGAGTTTGTAAAGCAATGAAACAAAATTTTTAAACCTTATATACTACTATATATGTATACCAGCTATTAAAGCTAGGCTTGCATGTAGTCCATGAACATTTTACCAAGAAAACATCGTATTGGATAAATTTCTCAGAAATAGACACCAATTTGCTGCAGTTAGATATATAGTGATATGGGTATCACATACGCACTGTACAAAATATTTGGAATTCTCGGTAGCCAAGATGCTCTATGCCGTTTATGCGAACATGGTCCTTTTTTTCATGCTCCCGTTTTTACGTAAAAACATGTAAAATGTTCGCTTTTTTTACCAAACCACTCTGTTGATTATACGGTTTATAGAATTTGGTAACGTCATCATGGAAATTGGTAAAGAGGAGCTCAAAAAAGATCATTTTATTACCTTAAGCATTTAGGGATACATTAAACTATTTCCAATCGTAATACAGTTTTTCGACCCTGGACAAGAAAAAATACAAATACGGATGTTTGATTCGTGGGAGTTACCTTACGAAAAAGCTGAAACATGCTCCAAGGTGTTATTAAAACACACTGCTTAAAAAAGAAAATAAAAAGTTTTCCAGTAGATACTTAAAACTTAAACTTCGAAAGGCAAAGAATATATGCATAAATTACTGGAAGAAAAAATATCAATGGAGGACTCTTTTGAATCGGCTGCTTGGCGTAAATTCTCCATAAGTCTGGTCTGGATCGATACCGATACGTAAATTCTCCATAAGTCTGGTCTGGATCGATACCAATTTACCAACATTTTTCGAGTTATTTTAACTGCATTGTTCGAGTGATGAGAACAATTTTGAAGTTTTCTTGAATTTGCACACCCAGATAGTTTATTTAATTTGGCTCAATATTATATCATCGATTTATGCCACTTTTTCCAGCAAACCCCCAAAGAACGCTTTCCTTTGTTTCACTTTTTTTTTTGCGTGTTCCTTCATGGCTCTAATTCGGAACAGTGTGCTGAAATTGGATCGGGAGAAGTATCATGGAACTTATCAACCTTATCGACAATGTGGCTAGAACATTACGTAATCGAATTGACAAATAAATCATACCCATTTCTTAAAGCTAGATTATATTTAAGCTGCGAGCGAATGGAATCTAGATCGTTTCCATTCGCTCGCAGCTTAAATATAATCTAAGTATCTTGTTCAAAAAGCTGTCGATATCTACAAATAGGCTAAAGTTTATTTGCTTAAATGGACTGCATCTCTTACTAAATGCAAAGTAAACATTTTTGATAGTATTGTCGTTTTTGGTCAGTTGGATCTGATCACCATACCTAATCAACTTTTGTTTGTTCTCTCATGTGAACAACATTTGATCCGTTCATGTTATAGTTTATTGCATGATGTGCTCTTCCACTTACTATCCCGCTCACTCTCTCGTTTGTACTCATCTCAATTTTTGCTGATGTGTGATATAGCAATGAAGCTTTGAATAACAATAGAAACATTTATCTATTCTTACATTTCAGAATTATTTAATTGGTATTATATGATATGCATAGCGTATTAAAACTTCGTTGCTAGTAAAGATAATATTTTCTCCAGTTTATTTTTGTTGTTGTTGTTGCTTTTTTGCCACCTGCCGCAGACGTTGAATTGGAAAAATTAGCAGTAAAATAAATGAAAAACCTACAAACGTCTGGCAACAAACATAAATAAAATGTTCACTCAATATCTCATTCAGTCAGTCAGTCATTCAATTCATTCATGCATTCATTCACTCATTCATTCAGCCAGCCAGCAAGCAAGCTACTACTCATTCAATCAGCAGTGCGAAGCGAATAATTTACAAGCTCATAATCATCATGATAAACTTAAATCGCATTCGAAGCGCATCTTGTCTCCCATTGACTCATATCGTCATACATTCAATTCATTCAGTCATTCATTTATTCAGTATTCAGTGCCATAAAGGTACTTAAATGTTTTGCTAACTGGCTGTTCTGTAGTTATGACTATCTAGTTTTCTATTTGCATTTCAAGTAATTGATGTACATAGCACTTTTTTATGATTATTTTTTCGCGGTGTTAATGCTCTTAGTGCGCTTCATTTATTAGCCATTATGAGTTAAAATGTAATTTGTTAAGTACTTTGGCCTTTTATACCTATATCGATTTTTTCTCTGTTTTTGGTAATTTTGAATTTAAGAAAATGCTTAAAAATTCAGTAAAGATGGTGTAGAATATGAGCACCCATAATGCGTACCAATAACAAAGAGTTAAAGTTTGTGAGTTTGTATGGAATTACTTTGCCTATTTTTTTTTTTTTGTTTGTAAATAAGTTTGACCATCCGAAATAACATACCCGTATATGTATTATGTATTATTAGAACGAATTGTTTGGCTGAGAAAGCTTGTAATGCATTTAAGGAAACATCATGGACCCTATAGCATTATTAGTACATATTATAGAGTAGTAGGCACTTCGACCATATTGTATTTATTGTGCCCTTACAGTAGTTACCCATCGGCCTAATAAACGCTCGATGGTCCTTCGCATTCAGTGGTTGCATATTCCTCCCTATCAGCTGGAACTGTCACAGATATTTAAACCTTGTAGTAGCCAAAGGATATTCTCCGATGACACCTCGTTCTCTAGACAAAATACACATATTCTGTATATGTCTGTATTGTACGAGTATATATTTTTATGAGCCTGAAATGTACAGTTAAAAACCGTAATGTGTTTTTCTGCAGCCCAATGCTAACCTCCATTCGTTTCTTGCTATGGAGCATAACACATAACAGTTTGTTGCCCTAACTGAGAATACATCCTTGACCATATTTTTCTACTTTCTTTACTATGATTCTAAGTATACGTGGTTCCATACCGCAAAAGTGTTCCAGGTCAATAAACGGAATGGCGTTATTCTATTAAATCTTCCCACGCTATCAAATTCCAAAATTCTAGACATTCCAATACTAGTTTAGAGTTGATTGAATGAGTTTAGTGTTCTGATGGCCGCCTGATGCAATATTTGCTCCCTCTATACACTGCTTATGTTAAAGTGGAATTTCTATGGCACAGATTTCTGCCTACAGGATACTGACGAGTTTCTTTAACTCATCGGAGTAGTTCAAGCGAGGTCCGAAGACCCCAGACTGCTCATCTTTAAGGGAGCCATCTGTATACCAGTTGATTGTACCCGATTGAATATTGTAGTTGAGAACCATGTTCCTCCAATTTTGCTTCTCGCTCACTACTATGTTAAAAATTGTGATGAAGTTTTGCATCAAGTCGACGATGTCGCTAGGAAGGATCAGCAGCGGGTGTGTGGTCAATAGATTTATTTTCCTATTAGTCATACCTAACCTCAACATAGCCCTATCTGCCTGTGGCTGGAAGTATAGGTGCAAAAGGCACTAGCACCAGGAGTACAGCCAAAGGCTCAGTTGGATATGTGCATTTTGCTACTGTGATGCAAATATTAACCATTTGCTGACGTTTGTTCAATTGTTTGCTCGCTACCTACAAATTGAATCAACCCGCCCAAACTACGGCGTCATATGTTACCACGGTCTCTAACCATAGTTAGGTATAGCAATCTTCAAAATCTAAGGTTTGCAGTCAAAATTTTTCACCGCCATAGAACTACATAAAATCATCGCCACTGTCCTTACGATAATATTCGCGTGTGTTTTTCATGTGACTTGTTGCTGAAATGTTCCTTCAAAATACTTAACCTCTTTAGCGAATTTTAATATTATTGGCTTGATTGTTGCCTTCAATTTGTTCTTCCATGTAAAAGGGACAATATTTGGTGAACCAATTTGTTGTTATCTTGATGCACAGTCTGATGTGATCGTAAAGTGTGCCTTCAAATTTACCCCTGCAGACTAGCATTTGTATGTGTATTGAGTAGCTTGTCAGTACACCCCCTGTGGGCAGCCCTTTTCTATTTTGAAGGTGAAACTTCTCTTAGATATATTGGCTACGGCTGTTTTCGTAGATTACATAAAGTATATATATTCTTGATCAGCTCGTTGAGACGAGTCGGTCTAGCCATATTCGGCTTTCTGTCCAGTGTTTGATTTATTGGAAATAATTTTTTAACATACCTAACTAAAACCCTGCACCTAGTCCTCCTTTTTCCACTCAAATAGAGTATCAATATCATAGAGTATTGACAAGCTATGCACACTCTTTTGGGTAGCCCCATACAAACCAACCTCTTTTCCTTTTTTTAAGAAAAACTTTCTATTACATTGTCGATCGAAAAATTTACCAATACTTTTTAAAGGATGATATTCTTTATGTTAAAAACAATGTTCCTCCTATTATATTCGCACTGCAGAAGCATAAAAGATAATAATTTAATCTATGATATAACCAATATATGAAACAAGTCTCGAAAAATGTGAGCCAGAAATAAAGTTCTAGTGGAGGTGACAATTATCACCTGAACTAAGTATTATAAGTCTAGAATGTACGAGCAGAAAGAGCAGAAATAAAATCCTCAGATAAACACACTACCGACCACTAGATGCTCACACCGAAGAACTGAAAATTACCTATAATAGATATTTTTGTAACTAAGAAGAAGATGCCGAACCCAAATCGTTTATTGTTTAGCCAGAAACAGATTTTCAATATGAAGTAAATATGAGGTAGAACCATCAGCCGAACTTTCTCACCTAAACACCATCAAACTTCTCCACTAGTAACAAATAGAAGCTGTCGCCATTGTAACCTAACCTAGAATATTTGTGCATCAATCTTCTAGAGACTTCTTTTATGCTTGATACGAAGATCTTTTCTAGAACTTTTACTGAGTATTCTTCTCGAAGCGAGAAAGCTTAAGAACGCTTTCTAACTACATACATTTCATCTAGCCAGAAACTATTTGTTCATTTAATTACATACCGATTCGAAGTAGTGCTTTTATCAGCTTGGTGAACAAAAATCCAAAACCTCCTTTTGTTCGTTTGGGCAATAATCCCCACCCAACTCCGTGGGGTTCGCTAAGTCTTTTGTTGTTGTTGCATAGCGGATGTTGCTGCTGTTGTTTTTTTTTTTCATGACGACGTTGTCTGTCAAAGCAGGCAGATTACCAACAACAACAACAACAACAACAACAAACGCCAAAAGTTGCAAGTAGCAAAAGAGTGTGAAAGAGATAAAGATAGCTCAAGCAGAGAATCGCATTGTTGTCTGAATTTGAAGGTCGCTGCTGCTGTTGTTCTCTGTTGTCTTCATCTTCTTCGGCAACGCTCCGCCAAACTAACAATAACAAAAGCAACAGAAAGCAGCAACAACAACAACAACAACAATAATAATCTGACTCACGTTTTGCACGTTCGCTTTTTGTATCCACTCCGTCGAAACGTCAGACGCTCAATCTGTTCGTCACTCATTCATTCATACACATAAAACACTTTGCCGCACAAACCCTCCTCACCCAAATGCCTAGTTGCGCTGTCGCCTCACCTACATTTAACGCTTTCCCGCTTTCAGTTCGGCAATGTTTGGCGTTCGACATTCGGCTCGGCTCTGCCTCTGTCTCTGTCTCTGTCTCTGCCACTGGTCGGGGTCAAGGTAGTCACTCAGTTTTACTTGATAATGATGATAATAATGATGATGACGTTGGTTATAATAATGACGATTAAATGCTTTTGCAAGCAAAACGAGAGCGAAAATAATTTAATTTGTTTACCGCTTTTCTTTGCAAAGTTTTCGCGATTTCAATTTCATTTGGCTTTTCATTTCATTAGCACTTTTCTTACGGGTTTTTACAAAAAAAGCCACAATAAAAACATTCTGAACTTTTGTATCAATTCAAACCGGAACCTAGTATTGTCATAATTTCGGTTAAAGTCATGCTTTATAAATTCCCTTCGAGTATATAGTCGATGGTTTGATGAAACCTCCTACGCTTGGTATGAAGATGCTCTATGTTATCAGCCCGATTATTACTTGCAATTTCCTATGTAGTTTTCTCTCTGCGTGCCCGAAAGAGTAAGGAGTTACGTGTTTTGCTTTGTATGCGCTTCGCTAATACTGTGGTAGTTGTCGCGATTTTCGCAAAAGGAAATAGCAATAACAATAAACGCAATAATATCCAAAATTATACCAAGTATGCGATCGAGACCATACATACTAGTACATATAAATGAGGTGTACCCAAAGGTTAATGAAAGTTTTTCAAAAAGTACGTCTATACTAGCGCCACCTATAGTATGTTACCTACTGCATTTGAAAGTTTCATGCTTTTCTTTATTTACAGGCTAAACTTCATGATATTTAGTCCACTGGAAGCGAAGTATTTTCATCTGAAGAGGTAGTATCCTCCAGAAACAAACGTTTTGAATGGCAAATGTATTTTTCCGACAAGGCAAAATTCGCACGGTACCAAATCGGGTGCATACAAAATTGGTTAAAAGTTTAAATTTTTTTAGTCATCAGTCAATTTGCAATAAATTGATGTTTTGGCAATACTCAATTCACGCCCAGCTTTGCTGGAAATTGCGATGATCACGAATTCTGGTTGGCCAACATTTTGGTCACAATTTCTGTCCTCATAACAGTTTTTGTACCAAGTTTACCAGTCATAAACTCTGTCACGGTATAAATCATCATCACCCTAAACTTAATTCATCAATTTCGGTTAAAGTTTCACCAAGTTTAGAACAGAACTCAAGATTTGCTCTTTATTCGATGTTCATTTTTCGAGAAATGCTACATAACACACTGTCACTTTGAGCGCGATATCTCCGCTGTCAGTGGACCAAATGTTATGATGCTTAGGCTGAAAGACTTTCGAACGCATTAGATCCATTATAGAGTGGATTTTTTTTTTAAAGAGTTGCACTTTCTCAGCGACACACATTGTATATTTTTCATTAACTCGAAGAGACGCAGGGCCAGATTGAGCCATTATAATTATGTTAAGCTTCCGTCCATTACACAGGTCAATATGGTTTAGTTGTTGGAAAGCTATGTCAGGATTTTGAGATATTTGAGGTTATGTAACTGTAAAACGGCGTTTTTTCCCACTTTTTAGGTTATGAACAGGGTGCAAACAATTGTTTTGTTAGTTACATTATTTAGTACCACTCTTAACCTTTAATTTAAGAGTTCAGAAGATCAATTACGATTTTTTTTTTCGCAAAGTTAAAGCTATTCGAAGTTACGAAATATATGAGTTCGATGTCATTCGGGTACATAACCTCAAATATCTCAACATCCTGACGTGATGGGCCAATTCTGACCCCAGATTCGGATTACTTCGTAAATGACCCTCATTTTTCAAAAAACTGGCATGACCCCGGTATTTGTAGACCTGTGTTAGAGATCGTAATATCGAGTTTATTGAAAAAGGTTTTCGTTAAAAACCTTAAAAGTGTTAGGTAGGTTTGTATATGGGCTACAGCTAAAAGTGGGTATGGCATGGCAGTTGTGATATATGTTCCAGTCTAGGAACATAGATAGTCTATATACCCGATTTCAAATCGATATTTTAAAAACTGAGCGACTACAGACAGGGGTCAGAGAGATGGACATGGCTAGTTTGATTCGTCTCTTCGAGCTGATCAAGAATATATTTATATACTTTATAGAGTTACAGACGTTTCGCTCAATGTGTTACAAACTATGTAACAAACTATGTAACAAAATTATAATACTATTTGCGATACGTGTGAATAGTATAAAAATGTATACAGTTGCAATTTTCTTTAAATATTTTAAAATACAGAATTGGACGCATTGATTTATAATGATCCCTCCATATTAAACGCAACAAGAAGTTGCAGATTTGATCGCTCAATTATTTTCCATCTCCGCAATCTTTAATGTTCTGACGAGTATGCTTTTCTCTTCACAATTTTAGCCAAATACAAACAAATAGAAGCTAACAGACATTGACTTTAATACAATTCTGACATTAATACAATTCAAAAAAGCCTGAAGCAACAGTGCAATTGATTAAACTCGAATATATTAAAGCTGATAAACCTAAACAATATTAGATACATACAATAGTAGAGTCAGCTTTAAACTGATTAAACTAACTATTTTAAATATTCATATAAGTTCCTTGGAAAATCCTTTCAAGCACAAAGATTTTCTGCTGATTTTTACTTTTTAAATAGCGACACCAAACTACTGGTTATGTCATGTGCGGGATCATCTCTACTGCTACAAGTATCTGTGCGAATTCTCGCGTATGCTGTCAAAAGTATCTTTATCCAAACGGTTTTCTAATGGTGTACCGAACATTTGTGGCATTTACACAATGAATGCTGTCAGATTTCAATTTCACAGTTCAGCGCATTTTCAGCCAAAGTTAAGCCACATCCGAATTTCAGTGTGTTTGTTTGTCTGCGCTGTGCTAACTGCAGATACTAAGTTGCAGATACTTTTAATTTTGCGATTTTATATTTTTTTATTATTATTTTTGCAACTGAAGGTTTATTTGTGTCTTTTAGTGTAAACCGCACGCTGACACGCCCACAAAATGCGTTCAACAAAACGTTTGTGCGGTGCAACTCCACACGAAGTTGCTGATTTTCAGCGTGACTTTGATATAAGCGGAAATCTCTGTTTTAACATGAAAAACTTCTTGTGTCACTTAACTGCCAAAGCCAACTTCCGTGTTTTGCATCCTGTGCAGCTTCCGATTCCGTTTGAGTTTACATTGTTCTGTGAAAATACTGATTTAACAAAAAACATCATTTAAATAATGCCATAAAAAAATAAATTACTTATAATTTCATAGCAAAAGATTGCAAATGTATTTATTTATTCATTTATTTATTGTTTTTACAAATTTACAATATATTTATTTGGTTTATTGAAAATGTCAACTGACGCCTCGGTTTTTCATTTGCGCTTCATTTTAATAAGTTGCACATGATTTTCATTATTATATTGAGTTTGTTCAAAAAAAAAAAAAGATACTCAGTGGCGTAGTCAACCAATCAAACAATTAATACGCACTACGTTCAATTAATTTAAACTTTTAAATCTAATTCGAAGCTGGTTTGTTGAATGTCAAATATGGTTGAAAGAACTGCTGAAGACTAAAGTGTTTGTAGTCACATGGGACTTGAAAACGTTTGACCTACTCGAGTAAAGCAAATAATTTATTACGTTTTACGAGAAGTAGTTTAAATGAACAAAGTCGTATTCGAAGAAATATACAATACGAGTATACTACACTGTACATTGACTAGGCCTCTTTATTTGAACCACATAATAGTATGAGAACTATATTCCGATCTGGATATTTGTGGTATATTTTATTAGAATTGATGTAAACGTTAACGTGGGTAGTGGGTTTTTTTAGGGGCTACCCGCCCATTTGTATATGTATGTGAAGCGCACATTCATAACAAACCACCATATCGAGTATGAAGCTGATATTGACTTAATTACAGAAGTTTGTCATGTAAAAGCACAAAAGTGGGCAATGGGGACTACACATCGGGGCACGCCCCTTGATACATGTACTATATGAGTAAAAAGCATCCATATTGAATTTCATCCCTGCCCCCAGTACAAAACTAATTTTTTTTTTACTCCATTTTCATAAAATAACAGTAGTAGAATTCCTTCCCCAAAAGAGCATTCTGGCTCCACCCCTGATTAAACTAACGTGCTAGAACCACTATAAGGGGTAGCACCCAAATTTGATAAAGATGTAGTTTATATTAACTCTTTTAAATATTCAAGACTTCTTCTTTTAGTTCTTAAAATGTTCCTATTTAAACGAATGGTTCAGCTATAAAGACTCCAAAAATGATACAGCCATTTTTAATCAGTATAATTAATACTCATAAAATATTGAAAAGTAGTTCATTGCATAATGCACCTCTATAAAACTTGCTTATAAATCAAGCTATACAAGAAAGAAGCGTATAATAAGAAGAAAAGAAAGAAGCGTGGTACACTCCATAAAATACTTCTTTAATTCGCAAAGAGTCGTAACAGCCCAGTCAGTCTGTCCTGTCCATTTCATCTGTTTGTCTGTCTGTTAGTATGAAACAACAGATCCAAACGCTAGAGTAGAAGGAAAAGACTCTGTACATATCGCAGATTAAGCTTGTGAAATTTTTTGGATGACACGCCCACCGGCTCTGAAATTTATTACTTCAAACTTATGCATATATGAGCACAAAGTTTTCCTACATATACGTCTTCTAAATTGTGAATTGTATCTTCTAATGTTGAAATTGTTAAGAGTTGCGACCGGAAAGACCTGAATAATCGATGTAATGTTTCGTTTTAAGGTTGGTCATTTTTACCTTTCTTCTAAACTTTATCGTTCGTGTAGCACCAGCAGTAGACTTAGTTTCGTATAAATATTTCACAATATTGCAAACAATTGACTTACTGATGTGGTAATTGCGAACCTACTTTGTAATTTCATATTCAAAGTTCGATGCTTTCGATTTGTAATTTTTTTTTTAGCAAACAAATTTGTATTTTTAACTAAAATCCTTAAGACAATAATGCAGATTTCAGTCGAAAACAAAGTAGCATAAGCCTAACTGGAAAACCCTTTATATACATACATATTTTGATCATGTATATAATTTCACCATGGTGTGGTGAGTATAAAAGATTCAGGTGAGGAAGCTGGAGAACGAACCCGCCCCCCCCCCCATACAAGATATTTGTTCAGTACATAAATATATATATTTTTTTTTTGGCTTTATTTTCATAAAATAGTTTTTTTTTAGTAGAGTTCCCCTCTTCCAAGAGAGCGTTCTGGATCTACATCGCCTAGGTACCATTGTTCTTATATCAGACACCATTCTATATTCAACATTGACCTAATTTTTTTTACACAATAGCATCGTTCTACTGCACAAACCAAATAATATTTGTATATAAATTAAACTAGAGTCTCACCATTATGCACCGATCTCTGTAGCTTGGATATTCAATGTGTCACGCATTATTCTTGTGTTCGTTACGTTTCGAAACATGCTTTCTGTTTGGATCTTCTTGACAGCCTAACCCATAATAATAATTTAACATATCGAAATTCCTGATCTCCTGATTGAATACTTTTTTTTGGATTAGTCCAGGTTTTGATTTCACATCTATTGTTGTATTCCACCACTGTTTTGTTTGAAGAAAAATTCGCTGGCAATTTAAATTCAATTAAAGTTAATTATAATATTTATTATTGTTTCATTACAATTGGTTTTTATTCGCTGAACTCAATTAACGCATTATCCTTAATGGTTCGATTATGCTTGCAATTATGTATATTGTCTGTCCACGTGTGTGACAAACTTTTCAGATCTCCACAGCGACAATACACGGAAAATTAAATAATTTTCAAGCGATATATAAAATTTCTATGTAGATTTTCGATAAAAAAGCGATTTTAAAGCGGACAAAGCAAAACACACACACACACACACAGGATTTAACTTGCTCAAGCGGAAATACAAAGCGAGGACACGCAAGCCCATACATACTAGGTTGTAAAATACGTAGATGGACACAAAACCCAGACTGACCAACGAATAAAACAAACTAAAACCGAAAGGCAGCAGACCACTGAGCAGTGTAAAAAATTTAAGCCACATGGCTAGTTTTATGCATAACTAGCATTTATTTCCGGCGTTGCCCGGAGTAGAGTTTTTAATATACAAATAAAAACGTTCCATTTAATTCCCACCCATATCACACGCCTGTGGTGAAGTTTGCCAAAATCGACAATGCACGCGTTTAATTATTTGTTGTGTAGCGTATACAAACAAAGTTTGAAGATGATTGTGTGACAAAGAAATTTGCCCACATAGGCTTTCATCTCCATTCTCATTTTGCAGATGAAATTTTCCAAAATCGACGTAACATGTTTTCAATTATTATTGTTAGAGATATAAACCGAGTTCAGACAAAAAATGAAGTGTACTACATATAAACTTTGCCCACCGCTTAGGTGTCGAATTTCTCAAAACCCCGCCTTAGAGCGCATTTTTACCATAAAACATAGAAACTACTATTCAGAAATCTGATCTTTATTATTATTAGATAATTCCGCTATGCGTTGATGAATGAATCAGGTCAGTCAGGACAAGGATTCTTATGTACAGATAGATAACGCGCGTTAGGCTGAAAATAGAACTCAGTTACATGTCTTTTACATACAAACTGGCGGTGTCGAAGTCCTAGTCGACACGTTGCATCAATGACACGTAGGGTGCGAATAGAAACAATCCTTTGTCTTTTTGTTAAAGGATACACACTTCACGCTAATATAATAAATAACGGTAGCGCTAGGCAACAGCTAAAAAAAAAATTAGAAAAATCGCAACAAAACAATTGGGCAGCTAGGATCTTTAAAGGTTCTTTCGAAATTTAACACAAAATATATTTGAGCATAGCTCGATCTACGAAATGCATAAAAAGGGATCTATAAAATATGCAAAAATAAAAATATTCAACAAATTTTCCAAAATTTCTGCGGACCAAGTTTGTCAATCGGTAACTTTAAGTGAATATTTTAAAAGTAACTGAAGAAAAAACGATTCAAGGAGGACTACTATTATTCGCTTGACATGAAACGGCCTAATACCCGAATAATTTTTGAATATGGCTATAAATACAAGCATAATATACAGTTCTCTTAAAATGAAATGGATATTGTCTCTCGAAACAGCTGTCTGGCCTATACAATGAACATTTTTTGGTAATCGACAACAGCTGACTGAAAACCGCTAATATGAACATACAAAATTTTGATAAAAATACTGATTTTTCAACACGATTTTATTAACTTGCTTTCTTGTCTGTCGTTTGTCTATTTGGTACAAATCTTAACCATCCTTTTTAACCAACTTCAACTTCAACTTCAAATTGCCGAGCGGATGTGTGGTGTAGGAGGCTTAAAACTTGTTGCTGCTGCCGTAGTTGTTGTTGTAAATGCTGGCGCAGTTGTTGTTGTAAATACTACTGTTGTTGTTGTGAATGCTGCTTTTGTTGTGAATGCTACTGTTGTTGTCATTGTTTTCGTCGCCGAGCCGTGGTATTTTCGCATGAAAATTCACACAGGCGCTCCACACAAAATAAACTCAAATGGTTGTTAAGCCGACAATTGGCAACACTAAAAAAAAAAACAACCCAGCAGCCTTCCAACTTGCTGTCAATGATACCAACCAATCTAATTTCTCACACTCTTAAAAATCTTTCCGTTCACGTCAGCTGTTATAGTGATGTGCACTATCGACAGTAATCGCTCACTAATATTTTTCGTTACATTTTTGACTTTTTGTAAGAAAACTTCTTTATTAAAGTCTATATTAGGTTGAAATGCAATGTGGTGCCTTTTTATGGTTTTATGATTAACATACATAGATTAACGGGCGTGGCCCGCCCACTATTTGGGGTAGCTCCCATACAAACCTATGGTCCACTTTTGAATTTTTGTAAGAAAAACTTTTTTATTAAAGTCAATATTAGGTTGAAATGCGATATGGTGCCTTTTAAGAGACAGTCGCTAAACATACATAGACAATTGGGCGTGGCCCGCCCACTTTTTGAGTTAGCCCCCATACAAACCCACCGTGCAATTTTGTGTTTTTTATGGAAAAATCCTTAATTTAGATCAATATTAGCTTGCAATTTGATTTTGTGGATTTTAATGGACAACCGTTTCATATACATATACAAATGGGCGTTTCCCGCCCATGTTTTGAGGTAGTCCCATATAAACCCACAGTTCACTTTTATGCATTTGTATGGAAAACGTCAATATCAACTTGAAATTCGATATGGCGGCATCTTACACATCTACTACATCGCTTCATACACATCTACTAGTGAGCGTGTACCACCCCCTATTTAAACCGCCACTTTTATGTATTACAATACTATTTAAATGAATGGTATTAGAGCTTCGGTTCAATCGAAGTTGACGTTTTTTCTTGTTTCTTGTAGAAAACGTGTGCAAAAATGGAACTCGTTGAGTGCGAGACTCTAAGTAGGATTAAATTCATTCAGGATCTCGTTGGAAGTTGTTTTTCATTCTAACTAAATAACATTTATAGGCCCTTCTATTTACTAATTGAAAGTTAGGATGAGCAACAGAATATTTTGAATAATCTTGGATAATCCTTGTTTTTTTTAAATCGCAGTAAATATCGTGATTTGATATTTTGTGGTTTACAAAGGTGCTTTGTAAACCACGGAGGCTTCGAAGAGCACCTCAGTGAAAATGTAGTGACACATTCATCAAAATAACTTGAAAAAAAAAACACTAAAAAACAAATCACACCAGCTGTATTAATGCTGTAACAAGTAAATAAACATGACCAATTAAGCAAGCAGTCAAGTAAAAATTGATAGAACTCAGCGAGACCAAAAGAGATAGAAGATTTCTTGCTTTACTTTATAGGCGCTTCGCTCTTATTTTGTTGATTGTCTTTCTTACAATCAGCAAATAGACAATTTTAGTAGTATGACAATTAGCCAGTAATACAGTTGGACAGACGGGCGAGCCTAAAATTGATTGATCAAGATAATATACAATTTATAGCTATATACGACATACATAACCGAAACCTCATCTACTGCGCTAAAAACTCTCTGAAAGTTGATAACAGCCTACTTCATTAATTCATGCACAAAGGGTATAAAAAGAAAATTAAAGTTGCTACATTATAAGATTATAGACTTTTAATTACACAATAAATTACACAATAAATAAAAAAAAAATGGAATTTCACTGGAACTGAGTTTGTGCGAATGCAGCTCAACTTTTGGCATTTAATTGTTTTTTAATTCGACAAATATTCACTGCTGTATCTTTCATCCTTCCGTCGATAATTTGGTTGAGTTTTTATTGCAATTTTTCATTACATTTTAATATTCTTCCGTTGTTTTGGTACATTATGGTAGATAATACGAAACGTATCTACATAAATATGTTTTTTTTTTTTTTTTGTTTTTTATGCAAAAATTGTAAAATTTCATTTTGAATCCAATTGAAACTGAAATGAGCTCAAAATTGTTGAATGGGAGTTTTCGGTGGCTTTGCCAGTTAATTTTACATCGACTGCGTTAATGAGCGAACATTGTTATATTAATTTGTTAGGGAAGTATTATTTTTGTTGTTGATGTTTTTTCCAATTTATTATTTTTGTGGCTTTTTTTAATGAACCATGTGCATATATGTATGCATTGTATACGAGTATCGCTGTACATTGTTCTACAGATTCAATTGGTTGACTGCCTTATTGCATTTGGCTAGTGTAATCTACTTTTATTGTCATTTATATTTGTTTATGGATTTTGCAGGGTGACTACAAACTTCCTATGCACTGCTAATAATTAAAATCCATAGTAGACAACTCGTTTGGCAAATGCCTCAAAGCATTTCTATTCATGTTTTTTTTTTTTTGATTTGGTTCTTTCAAACCAAACCAAACGAGTTGCAACAAGTTGTGAGTTGTGTTGAACTTGGTGCATTGCAAGAAACGAGCAAATCGAACGAATAGCAAAGAAAGCAAATGTGCAAAACAAACGGAGCATACTCTCGTTTCACTTACAACAATCGAAGACGTATAGATGCAAGTCTATAATTGACTCGTTTACCATTGCGAATGCATACGTCTATTATAATATCCCAACCTTTCAAATTATAGCAAAACATCGAATTAATCTTATTTTTCTCTTGCTTAAATTGCTTAAAAATGTACACTGTATATAAACATACTTTTTTTTTAAATTTAATTGATTTTAATGCAAATTTATTTGTCATGTTTTATTTGTGATTGGCGCCACAGTTTTTCTGAATTATTATTTATATGTAAATTGTTTGCAGGTAAATTCGTCACCATTTTTATGTAAATTTTCTCAGCACATAAAGTTATTACAGGCGTTGTAATATTTAAATTAATAAAAGCATTTTATAGTTAAATTTTTTCGGCTTTTAAAAGTAAATACAGACACACACAATACACAATACACAATAGTAGCTAAAGAGAAATGCATTTTCGTTTTTCGCGTACATTAAAATTCAATTAAAAGTAGGAAAGCCTCGATTGTACAAATACATAAAATTCATCATAACAGCAACAAACACCGTCAATAGTAGCATCAATGATTTCAATATCACTTCATGCAACCATCCCAGACGCCCACAGGCATTTACAATATTCAAAATTCGCAAGCAGCAAAAATTTTATAAGAGATCGCTTTTTTTTTTAATGGTTTTTAAGCGCTTTACAAATAGTTGGGAAAAAGGGTATTCGAAAATGTATGTAAAGTTTGTAACATTGTAAAGAAGTCGTAAAGTGTCTATATATTGAAAGCTTAAAAGATTTTGAGCTAATATTCGGTATGGAGACTTTTCTTATTACAAACAACAAATCACGAATAACAAAACTTCATACATAACCAGTATGAAGTGTCTGACGTAGTGTCTGGGCCGGAGCCGCATGACAGGCAAGTGGTCACAACGAACCAGGCTCAATCAGCCAGTAAAGCTACCTAACGGAGACGGGCGACCACTGTGACAGAAAATGTTGTTTTTTGTACCCTAGCCCGGATATGGTTAAGTTAATTTATCTAGGATCTTCTGCGTCTCTTTAATAAAACGGAGAATGTCCTTAGACGAGATGTTTCTGATCTCATCCATCAGATGTAATAAAAGGTTTGTTCATCTGTACAATTCTGAGACCGGCCAAGGCCGGGCAGTCGCATAGCCGATGTAAACTAGTTTCGTCATCCTCAAGACAAAGTCTGCACACTGTTTCTGAGGAGAGACCTAGTTTATTTAAGTAATATCTCAGTGGATAAGACTTCATACATACTTAGTCCTAAAAAGTTCAGGCAATAGGCATGTGCAAAAAAAAGAAGCTTCATACAATCTCACTCCTAAAAAGTTCTTCAATAGGCATGTTCAAACTTCAGCAAAGCTGGCATTTTTCGTCATTTGTGTTCTGGCTTAGTTACCATTTTAACATTTTTACGTTTACGTTCGAGCATTCGTTGGCTCTGGAGCAGTTGAAGACGTATCCAAACTTTGTCTATGTGCAGCAGGAAAGCTTGCATTGTGGTGATCAGGTGTGCAGCGGAATTGGCACAACCTGCAAGTTGTTGTTTTTGTTTAAATACTGCGAGCAGCACAGTAGTCGGCGGCGCAGATTTAGACAGAAAATGGCGCAGATAAATACGTAAGAGTATTGACCTGCAGGTGCAGTAGACTTAGGCTAATTGCAAGAGTTGCATAAGAGCTGTGTTTTCCAATATAAGAATTGGGTGCTGCCGATCTACTGCGGAGTTAGGGGCAGCGAGAGACAGCGTACTTGTACACACACACACACACATTTCCAATATAAGTAGAGGGTGCTGCCGAACTACTGATGAGTTATGGGCAGCGGTGCAGAGTACCTGTAAAGTGCCCGTTTACAAAGCACTGCTTCATGCTATTGAGCCACAATCCGCGAATAGAGAAAAGAGCACGAGTTCGCTCAACAAAACGCAGATATTTTTCGCTTACCAAATAGTATGTATATGTATGTACAATATTTATTGGTACAGTACGTGTGCTCAGGGTGGTGGTTACAGCAAGAAAAACGAAAAATAGAAGTAGGAAACGGAGGAAAGGTTGACAAAATTGAGGAACAGTTAACTACTAATTGACAGATTTTATATTTCGATACATTTCGAGATTTGATTATACTCGTAATTATTTTTGTATTTAGTTAAGGTACCTGGCGTTAACAGGTGTTGTCGGAAGAAAAGTTTACAGAAGCGATTTAACGCATCTCTGGGACTACGCTAAGCCGTTAGTTTAGGACAACAAACAAACAACATTTGACCAACTTCAAATCATTGGTGAGATCCAATCCGACTTATTCAACAGAGTCATCTAAAATTTGAGGAGGCCTTTTCAATGGTATCATTTGCAAAACACAATGGTATTGAATGTACTCTTTTCCACAATAAAGAATTTCGTCAAATTTATATAAAGAAAACCGCTTTAGGTTCCTTACACCAACCTCCATCAGATATTCAACACAATCTTACATCGGACCAGTAGTATCTATTATAGCCAACATTTAAAACTATGGTTTCGATTTGGCTCTTGGTATGTATTACATATTCATTATAAAATCTAGAGACTCTGAATAGAGATGCTAACATCAATTACTGTAATATATCATTAAAGATTAATTGTTATCCAACTTCGAAAAACTCTGCAACGAAATAGGCTGTATGATGCATAAGCATGCCTATCAGAATGTCAAATCTACGAAGATGTAGTTGCACGAATTCGCGGTAGCTGTGTAGGGATCGTTAGTTAGAATTCAAGCCATGAACTTTCTAACTTTCTGGACATAGAAAGAGCTTTAAACACAATATAAAACGTAGGCCAGGCTAAGCCTAGATCGTAGCTGGATTACTGAACTCATTCAAGTAGAAGTCATTGTACCCATCTGCGCCTTGTACCTATGATCTCGACAGTACTAAAACTTAAGCAAGTTCGTGTTGAGGTAGTACTTAGCCTACACGCTTATAATATCACTTTACTGGTATCAGGAATTCAAGTGACCTGTGAGTGAACTGAGATAAAACAGAGCTGATGCTTTTTACAAGACGGAAAAGAGATATTCAATTCCGTAGCAAACTACTAAAATTGTACTGGATAGCCAGTTATCTAGGAAAAATACTAGACTCAAAGCTGCACAGAAGCTGTCGCGTTTTCGATGTGCATTAAATTTTTTGTAAAGAACTGAGGACTTCATAACATAATGGATATATATCGCAGTGCTTCGTACAATTCTGTGCTACATTGTATGGAGAAGTAATGAGCTGGAGCTAATTAACTACACACCAGCCACTCCAACTATTATAATGCGAAACTCACATTCACAACAAAATTCGAAGTTTCGTATTCAACTAGAGCTAACTAGTTAAGAGCCTAAGACAAGTGGGATGTCGGATTTGTAGTGACGGCTTCAGGATGGAGTACAGAGTTGCTTCGGAAATGTTCATAGAGTTCCCAATTATATAAGGAAAAGTTTTCATCTCTCAAATTCAGCTATTTTCTGCAAATTTAGGGACTTCTCTACTCACCTGAACAGCAACCCTAGCTTACAGTAAGTTGAAATTGTCTCTAACAGCCAGGTTTCCATCATAGCTTTCTCATAATACTTTTTTATACACTCCAATCCAGTAAAAGATTGCAGACCTCTGCGTACTAGAATATGTGAGAGATGCTCCGTCTTGCCGACAAACTGACCATTCAAAACTAAGTAATACAGTTAATGGGACTTGATACTCAAATTCCTATCTGTAACATGTATATAGAGAATATTAACCAGTATCTACAGCTCACTCTAATATACTGTGCTAAAAAACAGAACTGTAGGAAATCAAGACTTACATGACATGCGGAGTACTAAGGAATAATAGTTGGAAATCTACAGACTAACGACAGTATTAACCGACCACTATATAAAAGATATTGACGTAGAGCTGCAAGAAAGCGATTCGAAACATTCGAGAACTTTATGAAAAAAACATTCCAGCACTGGACTGATTTGGACTAGAGTCTTAGCAGACTAGTCCCACTAAAATATCATCAATTTTCTCAATTATATTATAAGTATCAAGCTCACGATTAACCCTATGGTATCAAAGCGCTATTTAAATGGTTATTAGACAGCTGCGCTTTTAACCGAACATAACTATAATGAATGGTTGGAATAGATTGTAAAAGAATGGCCAAAAACTATTATCTTGCAAATGACCTAAACAGCTCACAAACGACCGTTGGGATACGTCTCCCCTGGATAGGCTCTGAACATGCCATATGAAAAGAACAAGTTGTGAGAAGCCGGCCCCCTTAAATAAGGGTTAGTATGCTGGATTTAGTTCACGCCACCACCAACTTTTTATCAGTGAAGAGACAGAGGATCACTCCCTTTATTATGGCCCCGGGACAGCATCCGACAGGGCGACTCGTTGGAATTATCAAGTCTGGGAAAAACTCCGCAAGCTTAGTATTATCAACAACTGGCACCAGATGCACCTTTCTACGTGAGATCATGACCAATAAACGGTTGTAACGCCAAATAAGTAAATCCAAAATCCAGAATTGTTTCAGAACTGAAACCTATAATTTATACCAGTATAAAGGTTATTAAAGCTTCGTTACAACTGAAGCTAACGATTTTCGCTGTATTTTTTTTTTAAATGCATTTTTTTTTTAATTCAATTGACTTAAAAATATACACAGATATTTTTTGCACAATATTTACTCGTTGACAACAGTTCAATTTTATTTTCCTTTGGACCATATTGCTGATTGCATAGAAAAAAAAAAGAAAAAATATTCATTGCATATTTCACTCAAAATATGCATATAAGGTGAAGTGTGTATGTGTCTGTGTGTGCATCACATCAGCTAAAAGAGTATGGTAATGGCTTATTTGCACGACAATTCTATATCTTTGCTTTCATCGCCAGTACTTACATACAATATATATTTAACGTATCTGTACCTCTGTTTGTATCTCTGTCAACATCCCTTTGACAAAAATGTTTGCAAATACAGTAAAAGACCACAACAAATCATTTTCATTTGATATAAACACACCCAATGTGGCATCTCAATTCAACTTATCTCAAACCATGCCATGCCATGCCATGCCATACTAATACTAGCACATTGCATGCCAATTGATGCACACAGCTGTGTCCCCTATCACTGTCTGTGCTCTGTTTTAAAAACCGCAGCGAGACCTAGTTAGGGTTTTCAATTTTGACACCGCGCCAATATTTACCCAACTATCGCATATAGTAGTATAAGTGAAACGTACAAAATCAAAATCAAAACCAAACCAAAAACCAATATGTATGCTGTGAGTGGCTAAAGTCAAAAAAAAGTATCTAAAACCTGCACTTATTGTATATAGTAGCTATGTGTCCACAATGTATCTATGCTGTTGTTATTCACACATTGCGTAATAATGTAACAAAATTTCAGTTAATTACAAATAATTTTGTTTCATTTGTTGTTGCCTTGATGATTTTATTTGCCTGTTTGCCGAGTGTTTGATTTGATTTTGCGTGAAATTTAATGAAATGTAATAAAAATTTATTTGTGGTTTTCTATCGCAGATTTATTTATTTTGTTAAATACAAAAATGTTGCTGCAAGCTAAAAAATAAAACAAAAACTATTGAAGCATTTATTACATTAATTAATGTTGAATTATTACATTTTCGATAATTAGACAATGAGCTAAGCGATACCAGATAGCTAATTATCTGAATTGTATGCATTCAGGCATATTTATTAAAGCATAATTTATATAAATTATTAATCTAATCGAAAAGTCTGAAGATACAGAGAGATAATTGTGATTTACAATTTACAAATTTCTTAAAAAAAAAAAGCGCGCTCAAACAGTGACTAAGGCTTTTGAGAAACTCACCTACATCATTTTTTTAACACTGCAAGAAAATTTGACCTGCTGACCTGCGTAACTACCGAGCCAATTTACCAAATTCAAACAAATTTGGCCTAAATAGATAATTAAACTATCTTTTATTTGGTATTTCACTTAACTAAATTGTATAATCCTAAGTCGAGTTATGTTAAAGTATATAAAACCAGATCTGAAAAACTCACAAAAAAAAAAATCGAAATTTGTATCTCAAAATCTTATCAATAGAGAAAGATTTTATTGCTATTTTTATGTTCGCTAAGATCCACCAAATCGAATTTCAAGCTAAGATTGATCTAAATAAATAAGTTGTTCGTTCATACAATAGCACAAAAGTGGTCGGTGAATTTATAATGTGGCTACCTCAAAAAGTAAGCGGGTCCCATCAATTAATCTACATATATGCGAAACGTCAGTTCACTAGAAGCTACCATATCAATTATTAAGTTGATATTGACTACAATAAAAAAGTTTTTCATACAAAAACACAAAAGTGAGCTGTGAATTTGTATGGGGGATACCCCAGTTGTTGGCAATCCGGAGCTTCTTCAGGTCATCATAGATCTGATCTTGCCATTTGAAGCTCGGACGTCTCTCTGGCGCCGTCCACCAATCAAGTTCAGGTTTCCATCGTAAACCTTTAGTGCTACAGCTTCGGGGTTCATCCGGATGAGATGACCAGCACAGTGCAGCCGCTGGAATTTAATGCGCTGGACTATGTCAACCTCATCATACAGCTCATACATCTCTTGGTTCATACGAGTCCTAAACTCGACGCCAACTCTAGAGGGACCAAAAAACCTACGAAGTATCTTTCTCTTGAACACTTCTAAAGACGCTGTATCCGTTGATGTCAGTGTCCATGCTACTGCGCCATACAGCAGGACCGGGATTATCAGTGTCTTATAGATTTTTATCTTCTTGGTTCGAGAGAGCGCTCTATTTCTAATTTGCTTGCTGAATTAGAAGTAGAATTATATATATGTTCTTGATCAACATCGAAAGATAGGCATAATAGGGATAATTTAATATAAAAAATATTTTCGCAACTTCGCACGGCAAGGTGTTGTAGACGAAATGATCGATATAAACACATGCTTTTTTTTACTAGACAACTGTAACATTCATGGCGTTGGTTTAATATACATTTATCTCAGAAAGTTATATTAAAAGTACAAGACAGTATCTATCTGATAAATGGCAACATTTAAAAATCATTGCAGTCATATCAACAATTTACTTCCTTTGATGAAAACTACATATGTTGACTTAGTACGCACCACAGTCTCGAACAATAAAAAATTATAAATGTTCGCAACATTCGTTACAACTCAAACATTTGAATGATCGAAGGAAAATTTTGTGTTGTTTTGATATCCTCAAATACTCCTATTTCATTTTTTTGTTCATATTGCAAATTTTGATGAAACGAATGAAAAGCCACATTGGGCTGCAAAGCGACTCCTTTTTTATGCGAACATAACGTCCGCAACGCTGATTTAGCCCATTTTATTACTACTCTAGCTAGGAATTGATTCTTTCGTCATTGTATTTTAACATGATTACTGTAAGAAAAAAGTCTAAAACGAGCAACTACTATAGCCGATGGTTTCCGATACATACATAGTTATTTTTGTTTTCATGCCAGTGTATATATATAAAAATTCTTCCACTTTTTTTATATTATAAATTTTAGGAAAAAAAAATTTTTTTTATAAACAACCAAATAGTTGTAATGTGATATTCCTTTTTTGTAACGCTAGATCACAAATCGCAGCAACAGCAGCAGCAGCAGCTGCCAAAACCTTGACATACTCACTGTTATAAGACAAACTAAAGTTGAAGTCCAATTGAAAATTACAAAAATACTTTAGAGTTAAGCTTAGTTGTTTATTTTCTAATTGGCAGAAACCTTCTTGTGCCATAAAAAGCGAATATCTGAAGCTGTTTGCAACAATAGCAACAACAAAAAGTAAAACCAGCTAAAAAAATAAAATAAATACAAAAAAAACAAGAAAAAACGTTAACTTCGGTTGAACCGAAGCTCTAATACCATTCACACGAAATTTTAAATATTATTGTAAAACATAAAATTGAGGGTTTAAATAGGGGTTACCCGAAAAAATGGGGGTACACGCCCATTAGTAGATGTGTATGAAGTGATGTAGTAGATGTGTATGATGTCGCCATACCGAATTTCAAGTTGATATTGACGTTATCCATACAAATGCATAAACATGAGCTGTGGATTTATGTGGGACTACCTCAAAAAGGGGGTATATGTATATGAAGCGGTTGTCCATTAAAATCCACAAAATCAAATTGCAAGCTAATATTGATTTAAATGAATATTTTTTTCATAAAAAACATAAAACTGCACGGTGGGTATGTATGGGGGTTACCCTAAAAAGTGGGCGGGCCACGCCCATTAGTCTATATATGTTAAGCGGTTGTCTATAAAATGGCACCATTTCGCATTTCAACCCAATATTGACTTTAATAAAGAAGTTTTCATACAAAAAGTCAAAACTGGGCAGTAGGTTTGTATGGGGGCTACACTAAAAAGTGGGTGGGCCACAATCGTTAGTCTATGTATGTAAAGCGGCTGACCATAGAAAGGCACCACATTGCATTTCAACCTAATATTGACTTTAATAAAAAAGTTTTCGTACAAAAAGTCAAAACTGGGCAGTAGGTTTGTATGGGGGCTACCCCAAATATTGGGCTGGTCCCACCTATTAATGTATATGTCAACCATCCGACCACTAGAAGTTACCATATCAATTATTAAGTTGATATTGACTACAATAAAAAAGTTTTTCATACAAAAAGCCAAAAGCGGGTGGTAGTTTTGTATGGGGACTACCCCAAACAGTTTGCGTGGCGGTTAAATCTTATTACTCTATTAAACTGCAATAAAAAGAAGTGTATGTGCAAAATTTCAATTGGATAGCATTAAAATTGGTTCTCAAAAAATGCACAACAACATACAGATGGACAGACAGACAGACCGACGGACATGGCTAGATCCATTCGTCTCGTCGAGCTGATCAAGAATATACTATATACTTTATGTGGTCTACGATGGCTCCTTTAATGCGTTACAAACTTTCAGACAAACTGATAATACCATTTTTATACTATGTGTGAATGGTATAAAAACACACACAAAAAACCAATATAATCAAACGTGAGAACTTTAATAATAGTATTTTGGTGTTGTTGTTGTTGTTGTTGTTGTTTTTATTATACTATTAATTGTTGACCTCTTTAAAAGGTGTGTCAATGAATTGAAAATCAGTAAATTGTTAAATTGTTAAAACTTTACCTTAAAGTAATTCAAATAAGAAAATTAACGATTTAAAAATAAAATAATCAAATAAAATTACAAATAAACTTCAATTCAACAATTACGCACTGCGTTTACGTTTACCGTTATTGTGACAATGTGCGCGTGTGCGGTGTGTATACGATTACATAATGTACACGATAAAGTATCTTACAGATACATATTGTATCTACGTGTCTGTGTACAATAATAAAAGCAATTTTTTTTTTTTTTTTTAACTAGGCACAAAGTGTTTTGCTCGAAATACTTTTCACTCGAGCTCATCTTAGTCATGGACAATTGACGCCCGCAGGCAGTTTCAATATTTTTTAGTTAGCTTTTTATGTATGTATCTGGCAGTGTATTGCGCAGATGCAGGTTTCTAATGGTTTATGCGAATATATTACAAGATTAAAGTAGTTTTATCATTTTTAGTACATTCCTGAGTTCCAACTATGTCCGAGATTTGAAAAGTTGGAGTCATTTAATTGAAATACATTTTGTGAATTATTGTTAATGGGGTTTTTCAAAATATTAACGTTTCAAGCCGACACTTTCTCAATCCAAGTCAATATTAAATGAACGAATTGGTGAAGAAAGTGCTTTGCGTTTGTGCGACCATGGTTGATGCTCTGTATCATCATTGATATCAAGATCTGATAAGCGCGGAAATAATCTCAAGCCCGTATCTTTATGATCTGATACAAAATTATTGTACAAAAGTTCAAAAAAGCTCCTGCCCTCTATTGCGGGCAGAGGCTGTGCACTGTAGCTATTCAAAGCAGCCGACTTATGTTTCTTCATCTTCAGTTTAAGCTGTTCGCGCTTCTTCTCCTTTTCGATCTTCTGCTGCCTCTTAAGTTTTTTCTTAAGCGCTTTCTTGGCGCGCAAATCACGTAGAAATTTTCTAATTTAAAATTAATAACAACAATAATATTAATAATTTTCATATAAAAAGCATTAAATTTCTGTAAATAAGTACCTGTTTTTCATAGCACGCTTTGTAAGGATACATTGATAAAGTTGTTGCTGCAGCTTCTCACTGTCAAAATCTTCATCACTGTCAAACTCTGCAGCACAGAGCAGTTTCCTTATTTAAAATTAAAATAAAAATAATTTTTTTAGTTCATAATTGCATATAAAAGCATTGTGGTTTTTTGTAGTGAAAAATTAAATAAAGACATCTGCGATCTAGCGGAGACAGCACTCAACGAACTCTGCAGGTGGTTAAGCATCAGAGCTTGTGCCCTTTACAATTTAAGTACTACAATATATTGAACCTCATATCCCGAAAACGGAACGGTATAAATCTGAATTCGGGTAGAGTGAACCATGTGGAACTTCTTTGGAACGAAAAATCAGCAGAAAGTTTGGGGAACTCAAATATAATTCGTATATAAAAAAACAATGAGGAAAGGAAATGGTGTTTTCTTCCAACAATAGTCTATTGAATATATATAGTTGTAGCATTGGCGGATGCAGGGGGGGGGGGGGACTGGGGAACTTTCTGCCCCAACAGCAGTGCAAAAATATTTTTATTCGCTGCATTTTCAAAAAAAAAGTAGGGAAACCATACACCTCCTCCTTCATACATATATACGGTGCTCTAGTATGGTGGCCAGCTCTAAATAAACTCGCATCAGATGGGAACATGGTAATCAGTACTTGGCGTAGTCTCGATAAAAACATGTGTTGAATATGCGAACCATAAGAGGTCCAACCAAGGTACGTACTATGCTCAGCATGGTGCATGTCCCAACACTCAACGAAAGTTTGACGTCGGAAATGTGTAATCACAACAGACGCGCCGAAGCCTTTTCAGTCAGACTCTTCCAACTGTTCCGGGAGTGTTCGCGGGCTTCTGAACATGTAAACAGTGGAGGCATCCCAAATCACGGATACGGCTGCCAAGGAGGTCTTTGGCCCGACCTTTGGTTAATTTTTGGTGGCGGCAGAGAAAGACAAGAAAAAAACATAACTAGCAACAACAACGTCAGCCTGAAGAGTAGGCGACGAATCTCACTTAAAAATCGCTGCATCGCGGCTTAGCAAACAATTTAAAAATAGAGCTCTCGATCGAAGTACGAAGATAAAATCCAATATGAAGCTGATAATCCTGGCGCTGCTATATGGCGCAGAAGTGAGATTATTCGAGTGAAAGAGTCTTTGTACGATTTTTGGTACTATTAGAATTCGCGTCATGTTTAGGATTCGTATAAGCTACGAGTTGTTTGATGAGGTTGCCATAGTCCACTGTATAAACATTCAGCGGCTACACTGGGCTGGTCATCTTACCCGGATGAAATTCGAAGCGCCAGCGTTAAAGGTTTACAAATTGGTGTACAGGGTCGGAGAAAACGACCGAGCTTACATTGCCATGACCAAGTCTAGGAGAACTTCACCAAGCTTGGTATTGCCATCTACTGGCATATACCGATATATGCTTGTAGTCCCATATTAGTAATTAAGTAATGGAGCGTTTTAAGCACTATACTCAATTCTACTGCTTACCCCGCTAGTTCTGGTGTAGAAGGAAATCAACACTATTGTCGCTTTAAGTCTTACACAAAGCAACTCATGTACAAACGTTACAGTAGGTCAGTCAAGGTGTGTGATTCTAAACTACTATAGGGATCTACCACAACATACTGTATACTGTGTTCCAAAATATTTAACGTCACGATCAGTCCAAGGCCAGAGTGGCATAGCCAACAAAAAGGGTTGCCCAACTCCATAAACATATAAACAGACGGCTTAAAAACGGGCTTCTATTCCCAAAAATGGGAATAGAAGCCTCTTTCATGTTTGCAAGCCACTGCAAGCGCAGCTTTCAGCCATTCAAAAAGCTATGCAAGTCCAAAGATTGCACCCGATGGAAAGTAGCTATGTATTCCTATATAACAAAAACTATTACATAATACCACAGATCTCATGGGTTGGCCCAACATTATAGTATACAACTCGTTTGAATGTCAGCTGGGGTACAGTTAAATCGAAGAGCAGGCGAGCAGACGAGCTTTCGAGACAGGGTACAATCACCCAGATTCTTCTTAGTAAGGACTCGATCAGCATATCCCTGTCAAAAAGCAAGATACATATCAGAAATGAAAACAACAGCACCGCAAGTGCACGCTGATTCAAACAAAACAAGTCACATGTGATATTTCCAAACAAACTTGGCTGGCATACGATAAAAGAAGAACCCGCTCAGCTTTTAGTGTATATAGAACCAATATAGTATCGACTGCAATAGGTGTCCTAACTGCCTATAGGCAGACATGCCAACTGGCTTGGAGTCTATCAACCTATTTAGTAGCTGTCCGCACAGCGAGGAGGAGTGCGTTCAACAACTGCTGTGCAGCTGCACGGCCATTAGGAAAAGAGGATTATCAAAATGAACTTTTAGGAATCTCTAAAATTGAAGACAGTAACATAATAAAATTAAATAAATTAAAACGTTCCAATGGCTGTAGAAGTACCGGTGCTATTTGGCCTAAGTGATGGTGCTTTTCTTGCCACCGGCTACTCAACATAACCTAACATAAGGATCCTAAGTCATGCATTAGCAATACTTTGCTTAAGTGGGACTACTAATGTAAAATATTGTATATAGTTTCAATAGCAATCAACTTTTATTTACCTATATTTGCTAGCACGGGCGTGCTTCGTCTTTGTCATGCGTTTCGAACGGCGGTGATCGTCTATAAGCCTTTCAAGCTGCTGCTTCTTCCGGTATAATTCGTCGCTATCAAACTCTTCATCAATGTCAAACTCTTCAGCACAGAGCAGTTTCCTATTTAAAATTAAAATAAAAATTATTTTTTAGTTCATAATTGCATATAAAAAAAACTGATGTTTTTGTTGCGAAAAATTAAATTAAGACATCTGCGGAGACAGCAGTCAAAGAAGTCTGCAGATGATTGTAACTCGGATAGATTGCATTATACGTAGGCACTATACTTCATAGAAAACTTCTGTGGAACGAAAACTCAGCAGAAAGTTTGGGAAAATCCACAAGAGGGCTTTTCGTATATAAAAAAGTAATGGGGTAAGGAAATGGAGTTTTCTTCCAACAATAGTCTATTGAATATATATAGTTGTAGCATTGGCGGATGGGGGGAGGGAACTGGGGAACGTTCTCCCTCAACAGCATTGCAAAAAAAAATTGTTTCGCTTCATTTTGCTAAAATACTAGTTGGGAAACTCATAAACCTCCCTCCGCATACTTATGCTATGTTGCGTTCTAGTATGGTGGTCAGCTCTAAATAAGCTCGCCGCAGATGGAAACATGGTAATCAGTACTTGGCGCAGTCCCGATCAAAACACGTGTTGGATGTGCGCACGCTACGAGGTGCAGCCAAGATACGCACTAGGCTCAGCATGGTGTACATATGTCGCATGTCCCAAAACTCAACGAAAGTTTGATTTTGGAAATGTGTAATCACTACAGACCGCCGAAGCCTTATCAGTCAGATACTTCCAACTATACCGGGTGTGCTTTCGAGCTTCTGAAGATACATGTGAACAGTTGAGGCATCTTTGGCCCGGCCAGTGGTAAACTTTTGGTGTCGGCAGAGAATGATTCCACCTACAGAATTCTGCAGTCGGCAGCAAAGCAAGCTATTAGAGAGCAATATCGAGAGAAATCGGCGAGTTAGCACGGTTCCGTTCTCGAAAGATTGATAAACAGTCACAACTCATGGGCCTAGCGGTGAACGAGTACAAAACAAGGTATTTGTTGTTCACTCGCAAGCCATAGTCGGTCTGTGAGTATGAAGAATTTCAATGTGGTAGAAAATTTTGTCTATCTAAGAACAGACATAACTAGCAACAAAAACGTCAGCCTGAAGAGCAGGCGAAAAATCACGCTTAAAAATTTGTGCTTAGCAAACAATTTAGAAGTAGAACCCTTTATCGAATTACGAAGATAAAAACCGACATGAAGCTAATAGACCCGGATCTGCTATATGGCGCAGAAGCGCGGACGATGATACATCATCTTTGTCACAGTCCAGTGTATTTGAATTTACCTATATTTGCTATCACGGACGTGCTTCTTCTTTGTCTTGCGCTTCGAACGGCGTTCATCGTCTATAAGCCTTTTAAGCTTCTGCTGCTGCCTGTGAAGCTCGTCGCTGTCCAACTCTTCATCACACAGTAAATCCCTTATTAAAAAAAAAAAAAATAATGTTTTTATCTTTAATTTACAATGCATAGACACTTCATTCTTTAATTCAACTTGACTGATCTGCAATGGCTTACTGAATGACTCCCGATTACCAGTAGTATCAATGTAAGAAGATAGTTTCGTTTGTACTTACCTGTAATCAGTACCATTCATGAGTCTCTTCTTTGTCCTACGCTGAGACGGGCGTAACATCTCTAGTGGATCATCATCAATAAGCTTATGATCAATAAGCAATAAATCGTTGTCAAAATCTGCATCATCCATTAATGTCCTAATTTAAAATACATAAATAAAAATTTGTTTAATTTGCATAAAAAAAGTAAAAAATAAAAATTAGATGCCGCCTACCTTTTCACACTACGAGTACGAGTGCCGCTGATGCGCTTTTTTTTATAATGTTCTTTTTTGTTCCGCTGCTCCGCATCTGTGTACATTGTTGGTGACGACTGTATGGTGAACTCATGTGCGGGCAACTTTTTGATTTCATGCTTGAATAATTTCAGCAGCTTCTTGCCATGCACATGCACTGGATGTCCTGGTGCATTAAACTTAATACAATTCTTTATTATTTGTCGAAAGTCTGCAATGGCCTCCTTAACCGTGTAGTAATAGTTTAGTTCGAGGCGCGTTTGTATTGTGTTCAGATCCATTGGCTTCTTTATTTCATCGTAATATGTTGGAAGTCCTAATAAAATTGTGTCCACCGGATGACGAAAAATTGAGCCGTACTGCGTATGCCACAGCTTATCTATTATGCCCTTAAATGCCGAAAGACTATTTGTCAAGCGTCCGGCACGTAGCGGAAAAATTTCCGGATACACAGAGCGCACTTGTCTAATTGGGAATGTATGTACGTAAAGCTTGTTTAGCATTATTTTATAATTTATTTTTCTAGTTAATTTTTGTAAATTACCCGTTTTCCACAATTTCAGTCATTTTTTTTTACTAATTTCGCAAAAAACAAATCACAAAAGTTCGAGAAAGTGCTTTGCAGCGTACGGCAGCCAAAAGAGAAAAGGAAGAAAAAAAGTTACCATATGAGTACCTGCACTCGTTTTGTGTAACGAATTTCACACCAAGAAAACAAAAAAAAAAAAAACAAAAAACAAAATTAAAGCGGTGCTGCCAACTTGAAGACCAAAATTTAAAACAGAAAGAAACGCCGTGTGATATTTTAATGAATCGCTAGAAATCTGTTATTGAAGCATCGAAGTCGCTATGAACTATATGTATATTATTGATCAGCTTGACGATTGGACGATTGAAATTGTATTCCTTAAACTGTCCACTTAAAACTCGATATGGCTTGGACCGGAATTGTTCTGTAGACGCCAAAACTTGGGGGATTAAAAGAATAAAATTATTTTTTGATGTGAAACATCGCCAAAAACTGTAAAACAAAAGTTGGTGAAAGATCTTTCTGCATCAGATCGACTGATGTAATATTTTTTTAAAAAAATGTTCTGCTGTCTATCTTGCAAAAAGAAGTTCGCGTGTATCTAACTTCAAATAAAGCTTATAACTATTTGAGAATTGTTAATTTTTTGTTAATGTGATCTTTTATTTGTGTTGTGTTAGAGCATAATTCGAGCTTATTTAACGAGCCGATAAAATAGCGTAATAATGTCGCGCATTGCATAAAAAGTTTGTTTTTGTCTGACATCAAATTGATCACTTTTTACATAACAAGATTGTGGAGCTAAAAATAAGCACCCCCGCAGAAAATGGAACATGTACAATTTCAATTTAAAGACCTTCTGAACTGCCGACAATTCTGAATTCATGCTACCGTCAGACAGAATTCATGCTAAAGACACATCAAAACATGAAAATTCAATATCAACAGTGAAAATTTCGAGTTCCAAAAACCGAAGATGCACAGTCACAGAAAATTCGAGCAAAACATGTTTCCAAAATGGTAAAACAAAAATTGTACTAGTGAAAGTACAGCTTCAGGTACGATTCCCTTTTGATGACGTTCCCCGCAAATTATTACATTGGGACAATCGACGCCAGCGGCATAGACATTCATTCATTCAATATGCTGAAAAAAACATTCTAAGCATTTAAATGGGATACCAAATAAAATATTTCAAATCTTCTTTCATTTTGTGAACTACAACTGCAGATTTGATCAGCATCAGCCTATTTTTAAAGAACTACGATTGCGGATCTATATCTAAAAATATACGATAAGAGCCTCTGCATCTTTTATGATGTCTTCGGGCAGAATTGAAGTTTGAAGTTTAAATGTAGCAATCGAAGTTGTACTTTCACTTGGTCTAATCTCTGAAACTAGGTCAGATACTGACCGATTTACTGCTCGATCAATTGTCTAATGAATGAAGAATGTTGGAAGCTAAGCCTCATTTTTCGGTGAAATGCTCTTTTTACAATCTCTAGTGTAGACAATATACAAAACTATTGAATTTGAAGAACGGAGAATCCACACGTCATTCACGAAACACCACTGCACGATGAGAAAGTCACTGTTTGGGCTGGAGTTGGATGTTGGCGCACTTAGAGTGTCCGTAAATGCGTGAAAAAAGGTCTGAGAAATTTCTATTTTCAACAGATGCAGTTCTTTCAGCGCAAATTCTCGAGACATAATGTGTCGAAAAATGGTAATTTGGACTCGTTCTCCAGATTTTACTACACCAGACTTTTTACTGTGGGATCATTTAGATAGAATATTTATGCCGGCAAGCCGAGTCGAAATAGCTGATATAACGCCTGACATGCTGGCCCGAAAAAGAGCTGCTTTTTGCATATCGAATGAATGCGGTAATTCAATCGACATTGTATTGAAATACTGATTGGAAATAAATGGTAAAGAATATTCTAAATAAAGCTTGCTCATTTGTCGAATCCGCTGAAAAATGTTAATGTTAAAATACTTAAGTTCTAGATGGTGTACGCTGAATATACATAGTTCGAAAGGTGATGTTGCCCTCTTTCCAACGTTTGTGCAGATCGGAGACGATTTACACGAATTACAGGCGATCAAAATCCAAAGAAAATATTTTCTATTTTGTTATATTCTCTCAATTTCATTTGATTTGTTTAATTCCAATAAATTGTTTGAAATACCGAAGGTCTACAAATAACTAAGTGCCAAAAACGTGTATTTTTAGGATAACTCAAAAACGATTCTTGAGAAAATTTTTTTTTGAAATGTACGTTCCAAAATAAAAAGAAAACCTGCCTTATTTTATTTATTTAGCTAGCGTGAAGTTTGGAAAAACAATTAATAAAAGCTATGACTCTGAAGCTTTGTTCTAAAAAGATGTTTTTTTTTTTCAAAAAATTTGATTGAGTTTTCTTTAAAAAACCGTGCAAAAATTTACAAAAATTTGAAAATATTTAGTTCAAGAACAAAATACTTCAGAATTCCGAGCGTACACTGTATGTGGCATTTATGGAAATGTTGATGGTATTTTTGAATACTATTTCTAGTGAGAACACAGATCTTAACTTACAATCCGCAGGCGACCGTAATAATTGTGCAGAAATTTTTCTTTTAAAGCTAAACTTTTTGAATAAACCTGGTAAGTTGCTTTCAATTAATTCGAATAAGTTTTTGACCTGAAAATGAATGAACTGAATTAGCATCCTTATTGGAACGTATTTGAAGTTTTGTTGTTGTTGTGCAACAAAAAATTAAAATCCAACTTGCATTGCGCTCTTCAAAGTAGCGTAGCACGTGCGAGCGCAGACATGCCGCTCTCATTTGCTTTTGACACTCTTGTTTTTCTTTTTCTTTTTTTTTTTGCATTTGTTTTAATTTGTTGCAAATAAAACGGCGCTAATAAAAGCGAAAACACAAAAAGAGACGTTATTTTTTGTTTCAATAATTTTTCATTGCGCAGCTATTTCTTTTTTAATTTTTATGATGCGCGCACTCTTTATTTTACGCAAATTTGCACACTTAAACTCTTTCTTTTGTTCTCTTTTTCTATCTCTCTATCTCTCTCTATCAATCTACGGTATTTCGCATATACATTACAATTGTTGTTGTTGTTGTTGTTGTCATCTGTTGCGTTTTATTGTGTCCTAATTTTTTGTTTAGTTTTGTTGTACTTTGTTACATACACTCGTGTCTTACTTGCAAATTTTTTGCTTACTCTCTTGTTGTGTTTCTTGTTGTTATTGTCGCTTTCATGCTATCTTGCTTATACAAATGCAAATACCGTTTAGTTTTTTTTTTATGTTATTGCTTACGCGCAGCAGCATAGCCTTTTATTTGCTTTTGTTTTTGTTGTTGCTTAGCTGCTGTTGTTCTTTATTTAATAATTCGCTGTAGCTGTTGTTGTTGTTGTTGTTGTTGTTGTCGTTCACATAATAATCATATATGTATGCATGTATGTATGTACGTACATATATGTAGAAGCAGCGCAGTCGCTATGCGCAGCAAAAGAATCGCACTTTGTTGCCGTTGTTGTAGTCAATTCGCAAAAAAAAAAGAGTGTTTTTTTTTTTTTTCGCTTTCTCAGCTTTTTCGCTGATTTGGTGTTCTCTCTCTCACCATCTCTCTGTCACTTCACTTCACTCTCTATTCAGTCTTCTAAGCGGCATGTCGTGTAATTCTTCTAATCGCTTCAATTTTTTCGCACTGTATTTCGTAATTTTTATTATTTATTATTATTGTTATTACTACTGCTCCGTATCATATCATTGTTAGTGTATTTTGTTGTTGTTGTTCTTCTTACGTCTTACTGTTGTCGCTTTAAATCGGGTTCATTTCATTCGGTTATCATATTCGGTAATTGTATGAGCGAAAAAGCGAGCGAGACATAGAGAGAGAGAGAGAGATAGAAGTTAATTGTATAAATGAAGTTGTTGCTACTATTTTTTTTTTTTTTTTTTGGTTGTTGTGTTTCCCGTTGTAGAATCAATTACGCGTGTTACCGTTAATTTCTTAAAAAATTGAGAATAACAATAAAAAAAAGTGTATAACAAATAATTTTAATTGAAAGTCTTTTGAGAGCTAAAAAAGTTAATATTTATATTAAAAAACGTAAATAAATTTAAATTGGCATGCAACCAAATGTTGCGCACTTACACGCACCGTAAGTAGGTGCCTCTGCAAAACAAGACAAAAAAAGTAACGGTACTTTGTGACATCATACGCATCACGCGCCAATTTAATTATGACGTCAACCAATTTAAAAACGTGCTACACTGTTCAACCGTGTTTACCGTGGTAAACCTCGAATTTTGAAAGTGAAAATATGGCACAAAAAGTGAACCATTATTCCAGTGGTTGTTGGTTGCAGAACGATCGCTTGTTTGGGGGGTGGGTGGGGTTGGTTGGTGGGGTTGGTTGTTCTGGTGAGGCGTTAACTCCACTAAAAAAAAAAAAAAACAATTATTTTATGAAGCAAATACAAATTTTTTTGTACTGAACAAAATTTCTGGTGGGTGGAGGGTTGTGTGGGAATTCCCCAGGTCTCCCCTTGAATTCGCCAATAAATATTCTGTATATAAATATAATTAAATAAATGTATGTAAATATAATTGCAATAAAACTAAATAGGTTTTAATACAATCACAGCCCACATATTAATATATACCTATGTAAGTCCTTTTCAAATTAAAGGACAGTCTACTATTGGAAACTTTACATAAACTTGGTGCTCTTCTTTTAAACAGGAGACCCTCTTCAAGACAGTGTATATAGAAACATACATATTGACGACATCGAAATTTTGTCTGCGAAAATGAAAGTTCAGAAACTTACTAAATTACAAGAAAAAACGTTAACTTCGGTGGAACGGAAGCTTTAATAAATACTCTTTACATTTTCCAGTTTTTCTCGGCACCACTAGTTTTTAACTTCAGTTTTCAAATTTTTGAAGTAAATAATTTTATTCATATACCATAGTGTGTTCCATTTTTGGACAGTTTTGAAACTGTTATGAATTTGTGAGATTTGACAACGCTATTGTTATTTATGCTCAGTTTGGTTTGTCATTTTAGCATAAATATTGTGTAATCTCAGTATTTTAATTCGTTTTTTTTCGGAGTTGGTTTTATTAGACTAATTTAATTTGAGCTACAAAACGGTTCAAAATTCTGCATTCATTTCTTGTTTTACGATTTGTTTTTTTTCTTTTTTTTTCAATTCCATTTTGCGGCTTGTTGAGGGTTTTAACTTTAATTAAAAAGATACAACAACGTTCATAAAATGTATTGTTTTGAATTTATGATTTTAAGCATATTATTTTTAGCTTTAAACTTAATAATTGTAGTATAGCATTTTTTATAATGCCAACCCACCTATAAAGCTTTTGGGTGATCTGTCCAAAATTAATAAGTTTCTATGTGTTCTATTTATTTTAGTAAGACTAAATGACAAAAACATAGATCAGAATAGTGCTACTGATTGCTTACGAATGATACACACGAATTGGTCTCCAAGCTAATTTTGTAAGCTGTATATATGAGTCATCTCAATCATGTTACCCTCAAGACTCGTATCGCCGAATTCTTCACTGTCCGTCCCGTAATTGTCTGTCCGTCCCGTAATTGATTTTTCGATTCTGACCAATATTGTAGATATTGAAGATATTTTAAACAGTTTCATGAGATTTGACATGTACACATGTTTAAATTGCAAGCACAAACAAGAGTCCCCGGTTATCTTATCTCATACGAATATACGAAAGGAAATAATTAGTAAATTTTGTGTAATTTTTGTTTAACTAATCTCCAACTGTTAAATTTCCTAGTAGTTTGGGACTTAACCGTATCTAAAATTGTTCGTACATTGGATGCAATTCAATAAAATATGTAAAAACTTTGATCCTTGCATTACTAATAGTTAGTACGATCGATAGGTGAACCTATTAGACACACGTTTTTTACTAAACAAACTAAACAAAAACAAACAAAAAAAAAAAAAATACCTATCTAAAAACAAGCGCAAACAATTTAACGTATGAAAAGTATGTAGTAAAAAAATGTTTGCTATTTTTAAAAAGCCATTAATACTACAAAAATAACCATACTCTGAATAGCAAAGATCTAATCTAGAACAGAGACGATTATATAAAAAAAGAAATTGCAAAAATCTATATTTATAAAAAAAAAAATTTGCGAATGAATATATTGGTGAAACGCAACTATTTAATATCCTACAATGTTTCTCATATCATATACAATACATACTTTGTAACATGCTTGTGGATAGCTAACTGCCATCTTCAATTTATGTACTGCACTGTAACTCCAAACTTCTCTGAATTGAAACCAGTATAAATCAACAATACAATTTTAATTCATATACATTTTTCAACTAGGTGGAAAAGTTATTATTCAAATCAATTTTAAAGTAAGATGCTGTATATCCAGTTGGAGTGAACTCTTTTTGAACAACATTTACCTTTAATTTTGACTTCGTTATTTTGTCGAATGTGGAATTCTGTTAAATTGTTGGCCATTGGTTAATTTGTGTGCACTGAACTTCGTTTCCGGGTGCCGTTTAGTGACGTGATTTGTTTGTGATCTATAGTGATTCCCGTGGCAGTTAGACTTATTCGTAAAAGCGCAATCCATTGCAAGCGCCACAAGATGCATCAAATGGCTTTTTGTGAATAATTTGAAAAAGGAAAACACACACACACAAACACCTACAAATTATTTGCTGTGTAGTGATTTCTCGTTTATTTTGAAGTTTGTAATTTGTTCAGATCACTTTTTGAATATGATATCACGGTCGATATATGTCGCCGCCAGACCGAGCGGTGTAATGTGTAGGTTTTTCAGTACTTTACGAAGTCTTTCGAGCTGAATGGTGGACATTCCCTGTTTGATATTGTCTTGCAGCGACCGTGACTTATAGACATAAACTTTAGACTTCAATAAACCCACAGGAAGCAATTTCAAAGGCTTTATGGCGGGTGATCGCGAAGGCCGGCCAAAACATTTAGGAAAATTAGGCGACCAAGGGACATGCGATTGTGGGACTGGCTGTATAAGTTGTGGCACAATGCTGTTGGAACTAAAAGTTATTATGGCGCGATAACAATCCACATTGGTAGTAGTCATTGCTCCAGCAACATCTTAAAAACACTGCTGGAAATGTAAGATTAGCAAACACGTCAAATTTTTGGCAGTGTTTTTTAAGTTTAGCACGTGTGCTCATCAATTAATACTTAGAACTAGGCAAAAACAAAAATATATTTTTTATACAAAAAAAAAAACCGACTCCACATGATTTTCTCATGGATTCCATCATCAGAAAATTGTATGGAACCTCTTTCTAATCAATAAAGAAGCATCATAATGCTTCTAAGTGGTAAATTATTGTTGATAATACATAAAAAAATAAAGAAATGTTTCCGACGGCTTAAGAACATCCTCCTTTTTTTTAAATCTATTAAAAATCAAAACATCTGATGTGATTATCAAATCATTTCAAAAACATTCAGTGGCGTAGCAAAAGTAGGCGGAGGGCCCTTAGGTCGGTGCATTAAGTGGTTTTCTTCTTATCAATATGTAACACAGTGTCGAAAAAAAATATAATTCTTCAACTTCTTGAGCCACAAATTCGGAAATGATAAAATCTTTTTGAAAATATTGAAAAATGTAGCATGGCTTGGTTTTACTTCTTGTTGATGGAAAATGGAAAGCAGAATGTCTATCAAAATTCATATTTTTAACGAACATTTGTATTTCTTTCCGAAAATTCTTAGTCAGTACATTGATGAACTGGGTGAACGATTTTCGAAAAAAATTTTATGTTATCTCATTTTTTCTAGTCACTTAAGTGCACTGCACTGCCAACTCGCTCTATAATCGTAAGAGATCAAGGAAGCATTTCTAAACGTTACTAATAAATTCTTGTTTAGCCGATCACACCGTGTTCGTTTGTTAAGTATGCCAGACCAAAAAAAATTTTGTTTCCTGGGTTATTCACATTAAGAACTTCGTATGTTTTTAATGTACTAAAGTCTATTTTATTAAAAATTAAATGAATTTCTAAATATGTACTTCATGTTAAACAAAAATTTGATTTAATGGAGCTCAAATCGTAAAGAAAGTGAATATACCATTTCGTACGAAATTTTCATTCTACAAGTAAATATTTTCTATGTAAAGAAGTTTTCAGTCGGTTCACAATTTATTGAGGGAATTTCCAATTGAGGGAGGTGTCCAAGAAAGATTCTTGAAAACTTTGGAGGTTTTCCAAATTTTAAAAAAGAATGCAGTAATTTTGTACTGAACTAGACCTAGAATCTACACTAGATTTTCTATGGGAGTGAATAATTCAAAACATCATGGTCACTGATTGTTGATATTTTTTACACATATTAATGAGTGCAGGGTATACAAGACAAATGAATACCACGCGAACCATGATTCGCTGCTCTACTATGTCTACGCGTGAACAGAGCAGCACAAGCGACGCAAGACGTCGACAGCGGCAGAGTCCCTAAAATGTGGCGGCATTCAACATGTAAAGTTCGTTCTACATACACACTCACACACGCACGCACGCACGCACACGTACACGCACACACAGCGATCGCTGAATATGGCGAATTTTGTGCATTGTCTATGTATAGTGTGCCAAAAATTTTTATATATCTACATATGTATGTACGTACATATCTATCTGCACAAGAAACAGGCAACAACAACAACAACAAAAACTAATATAAAGTAAAATACAAACCCAAAAAAAAAAGATTAAATAAAAAGCAACAAGAAATAAATATGCATGTGTGTGTGTGTGTGTATGTGTATTCGTGCTTATGGGTCGTAAAGTTGACCTTCAAAAAGCAACATTTGCCGAAAAAAAATACACTCAAACACACACACACACGCACACACAGATAGTTAGCCAAAAAAGCAACAAAAAATTGCAAGTTTTTTTGATTGTTGTTTTTTTTTCTTTGCGCTTCGCCCAGTTTTACTTTTTTTGTTGGTGTTTTTATTACGATTTAACATTGTTGTTGTTTTTGTTGTCTCATAAATGCTGCACGCTCTTCTAATGCTAAAAGCGCAAAATTAAAAGAGCAGCAAGAGTATTCTATCTACATGTGTGTGTATGCGTTTACTTGTGGCGGGGGCGCGGCGTTTTTTCTGCATCTTCTTCTTCTTCTGACTTTTTCGTCATTGCGTTTGGCATTGTCAACGTTTGCGTCGCTGTTAGCGTCGCTGAAGCTTTTTTTTGCCGGCATTTGCAAACGTGCAGATCGTTTGCGTTTTTCTTCTTTGCTGCGCTGCTCACAGTGCGCACAGTGGTCCGAATTGTCAAAAACGCGGCTATCCGGGATGCCACAGAAAACACTAGCGAAATGGCTACTAGTGATTTGCCATTTCGCTAAAAAAATCCACCATCCAACACAATCCGTCCAGAACGTCGAGCGATTTTATTTTTTTTAGCATTTTCACAAACCTTTTCGAACTTAGCAGCATAGGGTAGACATCAAGGAAGAATAAATTAGTCTAGTGTTAGTTCCGCTTTTTTATTGATATTTTTTAATTGAAAATTTGATATTTTACAGCGATATTTAGTTAAATGCAAATTAATTGCCTTTATGTGACATTATTTTTGTAGTTTCCAAGCAAAAAAATTTAAATTTATTGCCCGCCAAAGTAAAAAGTATACCCGGCAGCTCTACCAGCTGTGCGCTATTTTTTCGGTGACATGTGACTGGCAACACACAATGTAAACAAATGAATCGCGGTGAATGGCAATCAACAAGTGAAAACAAAATTTCAAATTGTGAAAAATAATCAAAAAATGCTAAAAAATGCTGCTTGTCAGACTCATTGCGCTTGAAGAGTTAGGAAAGTTGCAACTCAGGAAGGAGGCAATATAGACCGCAATCGGAACCATTTTCGCAAGCAGACGCTAATAAATGTTTGCTGCGCTCTTCACAATTTATGGCATTTCTATGGCGACGTTGCCATATAACCGAACTAAAAACTAAGTTCGAAAATCTTTTTAAAAAAAAGCGGCATCAGTTAAATGCAAATCGCTTGTCTGTCGGCTGTGACTGGCAAATTCAACTAGCGTTTTGCTAGTTGGTTTACTAAAATGCTAATTTATTAATTAAATCATATTAAATTATTAATTGCTTAGATGCTTAAATTAATCAGAAATTGTACCCCCTATCTGTAACGATAGGCCTTTTTATTTACAAAATATATTTTATAGGCATATTTAGTCAAATCGCTAGCTCAATTGGTAATCAATTCGTTTCGATCGAACGAAAAGTAACTGAATTACAGCTGTTGAATGTTCAAAATCATGCAGATTTTTAGATGTTTCGTACATTTATCTGATTTGAGCACCTTTTTCAACAACAAATGGTTTTAATATTATTTTTCGATTTATATTTTAAAAATCATGGAGTGATTTTAATTTTAAATCTAGAAAAAAAGAAATTATTGAGTTAACTTTCTTCTAGAAATCAAAAAAATAACTCAATGGTTTTTAAATGCCTGTTTTTCATACTCAACACTTTCATACTTACACTTCTTGTTGTAAGAATTTCTGTATGTTTTATTTCGGCTGAGTTGTTTTAAACTTTAGGCACTCATCTCTCCAAGCATCTGGCCTCCTTACACAAGAGCAAAGAAATGAATAGGTCTTTTTTTTTAATATTTCCTAATACACTTTCCGTTAAATTCTCTTTAGAAAATAACACCACAACACAACTTTTTGAGCGAGTTATTACAATTTCTTGTAATATTTCCTTTGTCCTTACGAATTGTACTGTAAATATATTACTTGAATAATTCTAGGAAAGAAAATATTAAGTAATTATACTACAGTATTGCGGCAGGGTAAAGAAATGTATATGCTCAAAGAACATAGACAAAATGAATATATTTTAAAAGTATGTATGGTCTGAAGTCTTTTTATAAACATAAACAACACAAGTATCAAAATGACCGTGATACCCACTAGAAGGTATAGCTCCCATGCAATAACACGTTGTATTTATTTAGTTTAGTTCATGCGCAAGAATATTATCCACAACCTTATATCGCATCTGCATATAACCATCAAAAAGGCGAAATTCATGCTAAATATATAAGTATGAGTAAAATATGGTATGTGAATATGTCATTAGTTATCATTATTCTCAGTCTATCTAGTCACTGTTCCAATCTGATTTTGAGCGCCAATTGTGTTGGTAGGCCATCCAAATGGTACATTTCTTATAGAATACATATGTGTAGGGTTGCTCAGAATTTGATTTTTAAATAAAAAAACTGTTGTTTTTTTAATTTATGAAACTTTTATTGAAACAGAAAGTAGACATCATATTTATTTATTATATAATTTTTATGTATGGAATAACACATCGGGTAAATTACACATCGGCTTTGCTGACATATACGCGCATTTTTCGTGCTTTTTCCCTAACAGTTTTTCATACGTTTTGCATACAAAATCATCTTTAGTGAGGAGGCTCATTTTCATCTCGCTGGCCTCGTTAACAGGCACAATTGTCGTATTTGGGGCTCAGAAAATCCACGAGTGATTTATGAGAAACAAATGCATCCACAGCGTGTCACTGTTTGGTGTAGGTTTTGTGCTGGAGGCATCATCGGTCAATTTTTCTTCGAAAATGAGGCAGGTGAAACACAAACCGTAAATGGTGTTCATTATCGTGAAATGTTGACCAGTTCTTTTTTGCATACACTTGAAGCTATTGATGTGGAGCACATGTGGTTTCAACAAGACGGTACCACATGTCATACAGTACGAGAAACAGTTCAATTACTTCATCAGTCATTTCCCGGTCGTATCCTCTCGCGTTTTGGTGTCCAGAATTGGTCATGTGATCTGACGCTTCTAGACTTTTTTCTTTGGGTTTTTTTGAAGTCACAGGTTTATGTGCATAAGCCCACGACACGTCAAGCATTGAAAGAATATATTACACGCTGCGGTTATGAAAAATTTCACGAAAAGAGCCGCGTATATGTGCCAGCAAAGCCGAGGCGGCCATTTACCCGAAGTGTGTTATTCCATACATAACCTCATGATGTCTACTTTATGTTTCAATAGAAATTTCATAAATATTCAAAAAAAACAACAGTTTTTAAAAATTAAAAAATCAAATCCGACGTGCATCCTGAGACACCCTGTATATGATAATAAAAGTTATAAAATAAAAACGTAAATTGTTTAAATTATGTTCACATTTTTCTGATTCGTGACCACTGTGCGGCTGCTTGATTTTCATGAATGTGTTTCTAATTTTATTTACACTCTCTCATTTTCGCCTAACTCTCTTTTTATGCGCGGACGTTTACTCTCTCTCTCTCTCTCGCTCTGTCTAGTTTGCTGCTTTGCCAATTTTGGCGCTCGCTCGCAAAATTTGGTTGCTTTTTTACAATTTGTTTGCCATTTTGTGTGTGTGTGTGTGTGTGTGTGTGTTTGCGTTTGGTGTTGCTGTTGTTGTATTTGCTGGTGGTGCTTTTGGTGCTTTTGCTGCTTTCTTGTTGTTGCTGTTGTTGTTGTTGTATATATGATCGGTATCAAGGTTTTTGGCAATTTGGCTCTCAGCGTTTTTTTTTTCTTTTTTTTGTTAGTCAATTGGTAGTTTGTCTCTGTCGACGTCGTTGTTAACGTCGCTTTTTTTTTTCTTGTATTTGCAAAAAATTACAACAACATGTTGTGTGTGTGTGCGTTTTTTATTTTTACTTTGCGCGTTGCTGCGCAGCTACTAGATCAGCTCATTCAAACACAATCGTCAACGTCGCAGTCGGCCGCAGTCGTTGTCGGCATTTGTTGGCGTGCAGAAATACAAAATAAAAAAAACAAAAATAAGCAAAAAAAAAAAAAACATATTTATTCATTTTTGCGATACTCTTAACCTATTTACTCGCCCGCCGAGCATTAGTTACAATTTTGTGATGTTGCGCGTCAGATACGCGGCTACGGACGGTTTGCGTTTGCTTTTGAATTTGAATTTGATTCTAATACAACTAATTCGTCTTCTTCTTCTTGTTCTTGTTCGTTCGTAATCGCTCTCAAAATTCTAACGAATTAAAATACAAATTCTACAAATTGTGCAAAAAAATTTGAAAAAAAAAACCAAAAAAAAATCTACAAAACGCAAAAAAAAATTTTATAAAAAATTAAATAAATTAATTGCTTTTTTATTTATTGGTGTCATATTACAGAAATTATTATAATTAAAAAATAAAAAAGAAAGAAGCAAACTGTGCCTTAAAACAAAATACTAATTAAATAAAAATTAATTAAATAATTTTATATAAGAATATAAACAATGCAAAAATCATGAAGCAAAAAAATGTTGTGCCTTAAAAAAACAATAAATTTTTGTGTGTGAGTGTGTGTGAGTTTGGTGTTGTTGTTGTTGTTGTTTTTGTATCTGTGTGTTGAAGCAGTTTATAATTTAAAAAAAAAAAATAAAGTAATATTCTACAAAAAAAAAAAAAAGAATTTAAGTTTTATAATACTAAAAAAATATATACATATAAATCAATAAATAAATAAAATATTGTATATAAATACAATAAAAAATACAAAAAAATCGATGTGAATTTTACACGTCTGCGCGCACTCTATACGCACTCTGAAATCGGATTACCTGACTTATCTACTTATACGAGTATATCTAAAGATCTTCTACTAAAAACAAATTTAACAAAAAAATCGCCATTGTGGATTACTCAAATCTTTTATTGCAATCACTCTTGGAAAGGTCAGTACAAATCATAACTAAAAAAAAAACTGAATTTATTATAAAAAAAAAAAATAAATAAATAAGTAAATAAAAAATCTATTAAAATAAATAAGTGGTAAAAAATTAAAAAACAAAAAAAAAATACTTTTTTTAATGCACTAAAACTAAAAATAAATGGTTTCTAAAGTTTCTCTACAGTTGGAAAAATAAAACTTCTTAGTTTTTCTTCTTTTTTTACACTAAAAAACAAAAATGTATCAAAAACAAGAAAAAACGTTAACTTCGGTTGAACCGAAGCTCTAATACCATTCACACGAAATTTTAAATAGTATTTTAAAACATAAAAGTGGGGGTTTAAATAGAGGCTGCCCCAAAAAGTGGGTGGTACACGCACACTAGTAGATGTGTATGAAGCGATGTGGTAGATGTGTAAGATGCCACCATAACGAATTTCAAGTTGATATTGACGTTTTCCATACAAAAGCATAAAAGTGAACTGTGGGTTTATATGGGACTACCTCAAAAAGTGGGCGGGACACGCCCCTTTGTATATGTATATGAAGCGTTTGTTCATTAAAATCCACAAAATCAAATTGCAAGCTAATATTGATCTAAATGAAGGATTTTTTCATAAAAAAACACAAAATTGCACGGTGGCTTTGTATGGGGGCTACCTCAAAAAGTGGGCCGACCACGCCCAATTGTCTATATATGTTTAGCGGTTGTCTCTTAAAGGCACCATAACGCATTTCAACCTAATATTGACTTTAATAAAAAAGTTTTTCTTACAAAAAGTCAAAAGTGGACCATAGGTTTGTATGGGAGCTACCCCAAATAGTGGGCAATCTTGATACTCTACGATGGCTCCTTTAATGTGTTACAAACTTTCAGACAAACTGATAATACCATTTCACACTATGTGTGAATGGTATAAAAATGCCGATGGATGATGCTCATCTGTTTTGTTGATTACTACGAAAAACACATAAAATGTTACTTCAATGCTAATAAAATATCCTATACTGGTTCAGATCGGATCACTATAGAATATAGTCTCCATACAAAAAAAAGTGCAGTAGACAAGGTGTACAGTAGAGCTGCAAAATCGTCGATGGTGAATACATCGTTGATTTGAAACATCGATGATTTGAAACATCGAAAATTTGAAACATCGATTATTTGAAACATCGAAAATTTGGAAAACAGTTGAAATAGCCTAGAAATTTTTAAAAAATGTTTTAATTAAATTTAATTCATTGTTTGAATTAAAAAATAAAAAGAGTTCACATTTTGAGAATAGTGCATATATGTATATTGTGTCCATCGCTTAAACGAACAACAATTCAGTTTCATTTCTTAAAAACATAAATAACAAACATAAAGATTCATTTCTTAAAATAAAATAAAGATTACTTTCTAAGTATTAATTAAATGTTTTTCTTGAGATATTTCTTAAAATTATTTAAATGTCTTCATTGAGATTTATTCATTAAGCCACTGATTTTTTTCTTTTGGCTTTTGGCTTCAGTGCTGCACGTTTTTCATTAACAATTTCTCCAGCTTTGCTGAAGGTTCGCTCCGACTCTGTCGAAGTTGCTGGAATGCATAACTATTTCATTGCGCATTGCGCAACGGAACCAAATTGGTTCTCATTAATCTGAAAGTTAACGATAAGAAATATAATATATAAAATATAAATGTAGAAATATTCCTATACCATCCAATATTCAAGCGTATCTATTCCCTGGTATGAATTTCGCTGCTCCAAAAATTGACTATTGACAATTCAATTATTGTATCCGCTCTATTGTTTTTGGGTTTCTGCTGCACTTTTTCTGCCACAAAACTGTACAGGTCTGTGGTGTTTGTCGTCTTGGTTGGCGGTGGACTAACATATTGCACATTTTGCGCACATTAATGACAGATGCCAAGTCATGTTAAGATCGATGACTTTGCAGCCCTAGTGTACAGGATATGTCAAACTCGATTATACTCAACTGCTGCGTTCTTTGTTGTTCAATAATATTAGTGTTGCCTAAAAGGCTGGATTTTTTCATATAAAGTGTCCTTAGACTCGTCTTGATTGTGGGAGTGTCATAGAGCATAGTTTTATGTAGCGTATGCTATTGAAAAATTATAAGATGACTTTTTTTTATATATGAAGTACCGTTAGATTCGCCTTGATTGTGATAATGGCAAAGGCTATAACATTTGTATATAGCATAATCCGTTTAGGCTTCAGTATAGTATGAAAATATTATACCCCTTTTCTCAGCCGCAATCAATACATATCAAACGATACCTCACATGTCAAAATCTATCTATAGCACTGGTTCCCAACCTTTTCTTGGTCAGGGATTACTTTTAAATCATTCTTCTTAGCAGGGACCACTATGTAGGTGTAATAAAAATTAACTGTAATAATCATACTGAACCTTAATTAAAAACTCAATAGGAACTTACACAAAAAGAAATAATAATATTTTTAGTATAAACTACTGTAATTTTGTATTAATGTGATTACTGAGCTTGCATCTTCTTCACGAGTTCGGTTATTCTAGAACTAATATTATTACTCAAAGCTACAAGCAAATCATCACTTACTTTCAAACGATTCCTGGCCTTGTTTTTAATTACCTATAAAGCAGAAAATCCTTGTTCGCATAAATAAAAATTTAAATTTAAAATCATTCGCGGACCATATTTTGGCTTCTGCGGATCACTGGTTGAGAACCAGTGATCTATAAAAATACATAGTACGCGTTTAGGCTACGCAATATACCAAAGAATGTATAGGCATGCATTGTTCTGTTTGAGTAGATGCTACGCTACTGTCGGCAGTCCCTGTTTTTTTTCGGTGGAAAACATACAATTTAAAGAAGAAAACTATTAACAGATACGAGAGTACATTATGTCAACTAATAATATATGATATATCGGAAATATATTGCAAGTTTTATACATATGTAATACTATTTCCGATAGTTTGCAAAACAATGCCAGCTGAACTCTTGCTTCTGCTTAGTTCGTAATAAGCGCAAGAGTATACGAATGAAATTTAGTCCGTGGTTCGTACATATACATACATATATACTGCTTGACTTTGTCTGTTCACAGTTTGTTTCTCTCATTGTCTCATCGGTCGACACTTATTACCGATTTTCTCAGCAAAAATGGCATTTTAACCATCAACCATTCACCGTACTTGCCTGATTTGGCTCCGTGTGACTTTTATCTATTTGGAAAACTTCATTTGCCAATGAAAGGACACCGACCGCTATGATAGCTATGAGGAAGATTAATTTTTCGACCGATGCCCAAAAGATACGGTCACTTTTGGCGCGATAACTTCGCTTGTAGTGGTCCGATTGTCATAAAATCGGTGAAGGATGTATGTACATTTTCAACGTATGCACCTACCAATAAACAATAGGTGGCGCCACCAGAAACAGTTCTGTTACTCTTTTGCGAAACACCTTGTATGTATATTCTTGAACAGCATTGAAAGCTGAGTCGATCTAGCTATGTCCGTCTGTCCGTCCGGCAGTCTTTCCTAAGTTTGTACAACAAGATCTTGAAGACTATAAGAAGACGACTATAAAAAAAACCTTAAATGTTTAAATTCGTCTGTTTTACGCGCATATCAAGTGTTTTAAAAGTTTTGGATGCCACGCCCACAATACCGTTAGATATGATTAAACTTCACGTTGTTTTTTTTTTTCTTTTTTTTTTTCAAGCTACGCCAGTCGAGAAAACATTTGGTTTTTTCTATATTACTTTTTTTTTAGTTTTGTTTTTTATTTATAAATTAGAAAAACAAAAATTGTTTTTGTTTAAAAAATTAAAAATTAATTATTTGTATTCGAGTTTGAAATGCGGCAGAAACCGATATTTTTAGTCTGATATATAGAAATTTGAATTTCCATCACTATTAAACAAAACCAAATATGTGTCCTGCAAGTTCTTTGTTTATTATTCTCGTGAACTACTTGTTACTTAGTCTAAAACTCTTATACTCTAATACTCACACAAAAATAACCATGAAAAAAATGAAAAAAAATATATGGAGAAGTTGCATAAAATCACAAAATAATAAGAACGATCCATTTTTATGCAGGCTGAACAAAATTTTAATACCACCGGCATAGTTTTCACATAGTATAACACTAGTCTACAGTCAAAAATACATTTGAAGTTATATTTTTTATAAATTTCTTATAAATTTCATTCTGCTGAACTGATAAATAACCAAAAACGTTCCTATTTGTTCGTAATTTCAATTAATTTCATTGAGCAGCAATATAAAACCTTGCAAATTTAAACGAATTAGATTCTTTCTCTATTTTAAAAGTAAATTTGAGGTCAACCTCAGTTTTGTAAAAAAAAAAGAAAGAAAAAGATCTTTAAATATTTCAGCTTTTAACTTTCAAACTGTTCTACCGAACTTACACTTAGACCTAATAAATTAATTAGGTGGTTCGCTTAAAAAAAAAAAAAAAAAACGCGCGATTATATCGAAAAATGATTATGCAAATAAATCGACTTGCTGTGAACTTACATAATTGCTGAACATTGATTATTTGTTTAAGGGCCAAATACACCATTCACACATTTGATCAAATGTATCACGTTGTAATGTGTGAAATCGTCTAATCTGGATTTGAGATTTCCCGCCCAAATCACATACGTCGGTTCAGAATGAAAAAATAAAACTCGACATTTGATCAAGCAGTCAAATCGCCAAATACACCCGTCGATTTGCCGTCACATTACGCATTTGATCAAATGTGTGAAGGTGTATTTTGCCCTTTACTTTATACACGAATAATATGAACAAATATTTTCAACATAATTTTTTTTTTGGGATTTTAAAAACGACTGAATGTGCGAAAGGGTTAGCTATATATGCATACAGTAACATTTTTCACATTGAGTCGTTTAGTTCACATTTGACTTTTGTTTATGTTTCTATTAAAATATACAAAATCAATAGATAAGAGCATTTTAAATATACATGCATTGAGTATATTCACCATTTGCGCATGACATGCCAAAGCAATTGTCTTTGCATTTTTCATTATTGTTCTTTTTTTTGCTAGTTTTATTGTACACTAATACTTTTTTTGTGTAAAGAGTGACCGAATATAGAAATAGCTCAATACACCGTAAAAATATAGATAAATATACTATTTTTGCCGAACTGAACACCAAAATTGGCCAGTTTAAATAATTTTATTAACGACCCAGTCAGACGGTCTTATATTTACGTATCACATTGCTAGAATAGTTGCGCCACCTTGTATAAGCGAGAGGATATGTATTTCGTCAGCGGTAGAGTCAATACTGGAAATTACTAGAACTCAATCCTAAAATACAGAGATGGATGTAGCTTACAATAATCAGAACAGTGGTGGCATACGGCAGACATGGCTAAACTAACAGTAGACAGAATTATCCTATGAAGTTATAACAGCGACAAAAGCACCTACATACTATATCAATAATACAGTAAGAAATCTTCTGTCAGATGCTCATCTCTAGTGACAACCTTGGAATGCAACAAAACTTCATCAAAATGTTTAAAGTAGGTCTTGGTGTGAAAGGTCTTTTAGACTACAGCAGCGGTGAGCACGAAATTTTGAATCGGGAGCAGTACAACAACATCTACAACGAACAGAGTTTTTGAAGTCATAAATCTAAGAAAAATGAACCCTTTTATGATTCTATGCGTCGCGAAGAAAATCGAGTCTTCGCTGTATTGTTGTTGTTAGGTTTAAAATTCAACACTGAAAAAAATTAGTGAAACCATTTAAATGCAATCACTAAGTTCAATCACTTAGTAAAACTCATAACACATCAAAACCTACTTCGGTTTCTTACTCAGTGTACAAGACGCGGCAGAAGTCATAAATCATAGCAAAATTAACACCTTTATGACGGTCCGAAAATCGTGTGTGGTTGTTGTTTCGTTTTCGGCTGTGCCGAAAGTTGTTGTTGTTGTTGTTTTTGTCTCGTCGAAAATCGCAAGCATGCAAAAGTAACGGTTTGAGCACTCAGAGCAACGAAAGCAAGGGCTTGTCCACCGCTGGACTACAGTGTTGCAAATGCAATTCTGCTGCCACTGGCTAACACTAAAAATTAAGCTGTCAAATTTCTTGCGCAAATCACAAGTCAGGTGACAAGACTTGTAAATACAAGACCGTCTGACCAGACCTTATAGTCAAAATGAACTTAAACAATCATTGCTTTTGCTTTAATCTAATAAAAATAGATGAATCTTTCCTCAATTTTAACTAGCTTACCTAAATGTGACCAGTCAAGTCACTCAAGTTTTTCCCTCTAGCCCCCGGGTAACACTTTGTCACAAATTTGTATTGCATAATCCAGATAATCGTGTTGGCAAAATATTTTGTACACTGTTTACAGTTAAAAATATGGTTCGCATTTACTACACCATGTGACGCATGGTGAAAAAAATTAAGTGTGGTGAATTACAAATTTTCACTTTTACATCTTTTATATCTAAAGTTTTACTTAACTTTCTGGAATCTGTTGTAGTAAGCCGCCAAAAAAAACCAAAACATAAGAAAAAGGTGTTGAATTGATATTGAAATACATAGCAAAGTTTTCTAATTCGGCAAATCGTTTAATATTTATTGCTACTATATTTTAATTTGCAAATATGTACTCAAAGAATTTCTTGTGTGAGTTTAAAAAATTATAATAAATATTTAAAATAACTAAAAATACAAAAAAAAATCTTCATATTTGCCAAGAAATTTGTTTGTGTGTATTTATAAGTGTAAGAACAACAACAACAATAACTACAACAATATAGGGGAACAAAATATGTACATATCCCCTACATATACATAGATTTAAGGGAACAAGGAAGGCGTTACACATACAACTTAAAGATCTAATAGAAATACAACATGAATTGAGGTAGCGGAGTAAAAAATATGAAAAGAAAAAAAAAACAATCCAACAACAACAACAACAACAGCAACAGCAACAACAACAAAATTAATAAAATAAACTAATACAACACAAAAGTGTTGGAGGCCGTTGAGCGCATACACGCGCACCAATACAATGACATAATTTAGGGAAAGATTGTGAGGAGCAGCACACACACAGATACACAGCAGATACACAGATACACCAACGAACGTCGTTATAGTACCTAGGTGGCAAGCAGATCGCACAAACGGTTTGCGTTGGGTGCTGCGGGCGGTTTGTAGCGTAACGTTTAGCGATCATTTTTAAGTATTTCAGTATTTATGTAAAGGTGTGCAGCGGTGGCGGCGACGCGGTGAGCAATATGATCTAGATAACTGTACTCAAACGCACACACACACACACACAAACAAACACACACACACACTCAGCACTCAGATACATACGCCTTTTGCTCGCTGCTACACTTGAATGGCCAAATGCGCAAAGGGTGTGTATGTCAATCGTGCATACTGGGTGTAGTAGTGTATGGGGACACATTTTGTTTTTGGCAATATAAGCATACTATGCCAAAATTGTGACGCCCTACCAACTATTGTATCTATAAGATACAAAAAATTTTTACATACATATTTTGTGTTGTATAATAAGGTAGTGTATGTACATAGTACGTACAACACAAGAGCAACCTCCGCAATATTTATACAGTTGGCGTTTCAAATTTTCGCATGCTTAATTTTATTGTATCTTTTTTTTTGCAAAAAAAAAAAAGTAAAAATTAAATATATTTAACAAAAATTCTTTTTTTTTTGTGTGCTGTTTTATACCATTCACACATAGTGTGAAAGGGTATTATCAGTTTACCTGAAAGTTTGTAACGCATTAAAGGAGCCATCGTAGACCCCATAAAGTATATAGTATATATTCCTGATCAGCTCGACGAAACGAATCGATCTAGCCATGTCCGTCTGTCCGTCTGTATGTTGTTGCGCATTTTTTGTGGACCAATTTTAATGCTGTCCAGTTGAAATTTTGCACATACACTTGTTTTTATTGTAGTTTTTTTTTTAGGTTAGCCCCTACACAAATCCACCGCCCACTTTTGACCTTTTGTATGAAAAACATTTTTATTGTAGTCAATATCAACTAAATAATTGATATAACAACTTAAACTAGACGGATTCTTGACATATACATTAATGGGTATATGCCCACTATTTGGGGTAGCTCCCACACAAATCCACCGCCCACTTATGACTTTTTGTATGAAAATTTTTTTTATTGTAGTCAATATCAAAATAATTATTGATATAGCAACTTAAAGTAGACGGATGCTTGACATATACATTAATAACTAATTAATACCGCCCACTATTTGGGGTAGCTCCCATACAAACCTACTGCACACTTTTGACTTTTTGTAAGAAAACTTCTTTATTGAAGTCAATATTGGGTTGAAATGCGAAATGGTGCCATTTTATAGACATATATAGACTAATGTGCGTGGCCCGCCCACTTTTTGGGGTAACCCCCATACAGACCCACCGTGCAGTTTTGTGTTTTTTATGAAAACAATGCTTAATTTATATCAATATTAGATTGAAATTTGATATGGTGGATTTTAGTGGACAAGCTGCCCACTTTTTGAGGTGGTCCCATATGCATTTGTATGGAAAACGTCAATATCAACTTAAAATTCAATATGGCGGCATCATACACATCTACTACATCGCTTCATACACATCAACTAATGAGCGTGTAGCCACATTTTTTTCGGGTGGCCCCTATTTAAACCCTCACTTTTATGTTTTACAATAATATTTAAAATTTCGTGTGAATGGTATTAGAGCTTCGGTTCAACCGAAGTTAACGTTTTTTCTTGTTTTAATCTAAATTTGCTACATTGTATTGTTTATTATAAATAATTTTTTGCAAATGTATCTGTATCTTTTGATGCATACAATTGTAAGTATCTATGCGATTAAAATACTCTTTCCATGTATTTGTATCTATTGATATTATTTATAGTTGTATTTTGTATATATTCGTGTGTGTGCACACCCTTAATTGTGTAAAATAAATTATAGCTATTGTTGTAGTTGTTTTACTATTTGGCATAAAAAGAAATTTTCGTTGTTGTTTGGTTTGACGTCAAAGTTTTATTTTTTTTTTTCTATTTTTTTGATTTAAAAGAGCAAATTTTTTTTTGCGCCCAACATTTTACTTTAGGCTAGAACGTTTTTATTTTATAGAATCACACGTACACAATTTGTAAATATTTAAATAAATGTTTGCATAGATAAATTTGTTCGCTCAATTTGGTTTCGGTTTGAATGTATCTTTCGTTTTTTTTTTTTGTTTTATCAACATCAGAGATAATTACATACTTGATTAATTAGTTACATAATAAATTGAAACATATTTCATACGCTTCAAATGATTATATAATTGTATATTTCATATCTAGTATGCTATCATCTAAAAGTATCTACAATTTGATGCAATAAAAAGAATTTTCCGGCATTTTATTCTTTTTGGTGCAAACCAGTTGAAACTGCATATTTTGACAATTAAGCGTAATGTTTTTCATTTAATTTATTTTTACTATATCTTAAATAAATGTATGCTTAAAGTAGCCAACTACAATTACGTAGATACAATATCTACATATGTACGTGTAATAAAACTGAAAGTCGCATAATCTTATCTAAAGACTTCTGCGGAGTAAGTTAAATAAACAAGGGCAACTAATTGCACAAATACTCACTCACAGCTAAACTGTGCGGTATATAGTCTAAACTCTAGTAATGCTACTTTGTAGATATATATTTTGTTTCAAGTTTAAAGGTATTTTGTCGTTTAATTTTCAAGTAGTTCAGTTGTAAGAGTTATTCAAATAATGTACTGAACTAGTTCATTGCCTTTAGTTCGCTTAGTTTATGTACTACTATTCTTAAGTTATCTATTCTTAAGTTAACTATTCTTAAGTTAAATCAACTAAATTACCAATTAAAGTCTAAAGATTCTTAGAGACTTTAATAGACAAAGGATCGTGTTTCGTTTTTATATTTTGTTCAATACTGTGAAAGGTCAGTTCAGTAAGTTAGTAAAATGTTGCACAAAATATCTGCTGGAAAATGTGTTTTTGGGGCGTCACTCACACATCGAATCAAACACACATAGGCTCTACATAAAACATACAAACGCACACACACACACACACAAATATTAAACAATAGCATACAAGCAGCCAGTTACATGTTAATAAGAATCGCGAAGGCGGTTTCGTATATTTTGTATGCGTTTCGCTATTATTTTGATGACACTCTCTCTCTCTATCTCTCTCTCTATCTCTCTCTATTTGTAGTTGTTGTGATTGGTGCACGGTTTCTACCATTTTCGAGTTTGGATACCCTTTTTACAATTTGCTAAAGTCAGAAAAATTTGATTAAAAAATAAGGAAATAATAAAAACATCGTTATTTATTTCAAATGGTACTCGAGTCTGCAAGACAACCATATTCTTAATATAAAGCTACACATAAAGTTTAATAACACTTATAATTCACTACCAGTTTTTTGCATATTCTTTGTTAAGTGCTCGGCATAATAATGCTATAACTTCTTTTTCGTTGTTTGTTGGAAAATTAATTGATGCCATTAATGAGCATATTTTCGGTCGGCGTAGATGGTCAGTTCAAATTTGACCAAGGTTCGACATAATACTTTATAAATGCGTGTTATCACAACAGCATCTCAGCACTAATTGATTTTAACAAGTGCGATATTATTATTTTTATATCGATCACTCATATTTAAATCTGTTATGCTTTAAGTTACATTAAAATTTTAGGCTTTCGTTAAAGTTGGTTAAACCGTAGAAAGTCTCTAGACCGAATAATCTTTTAAGGGACTTTTGCTTAAGTTTTCAACACGTTCATGAACTTTGTGAAGGAAATGCACGCCCAATGCATGGTTGAAGTAAGCATTAGGGTCAATGGCCGTTGATTAAAGTGCTTGATATGTGGCTTGAAAGAAGTAGATTGAAAGTGTTTCTAGAATTTAGGTTTCAGCGCCTGTTTCACAATTTTTAATTTTATACTTGTATATACTTGTATTATTTAGCGTTTTGCAAAAAAGTGGAACTATGCTAAACGTAATTTTAATGGAATCATACTAGAATTTGACTTGAATTACTTTCTAAAAATCTGCTGTAAAGCGAAAACCTTACATGCTTCTTTTTATTTCAATAACAACATTAAGATAATTTCTTATAAAAAAAAAGTATCGCTTTTATCTATTTAAAGATTATGTACTCGTAACAAATTGTTATTGTAATTTGCAGATTTAAATAATCTACAAATGAAGTCAAACTTTTGGGTCGCACTGTTAATGGCATGCGAAATTTTGTGCAAATAATAATTGCAAGTAAGCCAAATTGATTGCTGAACCTACGCACAGATAAAGTACCTACTACGCGGGGCACACTTTGCTGTGAATTAGGGCCACAAAACAACGTACTCCTTCATGGATAGCGCAATTTTTATACTCGTATATAAAAGATATTTCGAATGTTGTTGTTGTTGTTGTTGCTGTTGCTGTTGTTGTTGTATCTGTTGTAGCTGTCTACTTATAAGCGGCCCACGCACTGTACACGATTCATCAGCAGTCATAGTTATTGGTATGAGCAAGCTTAAGTGGGCTTGTTTCACATGCAGTACCGCTTCCACCTGCAGCGTTTCTAGACAATTTCTATTCTAAATTTAGGTCAAACGCAAAAAAAAAAAAACAAAAAAATACAGAAGCAAAAAAAAAAAACTGAAACGAAAATATACATATTTACGAGTACAGAAGAAAATAAATACGCACTGACAAATACAAAGTGTCATTGTAATTGCAAATAAGTAACTGAACTAAACTGAGAGAGCGTGCGCGCTTTAAAAAAAAAAAAAAAAAAAACAAGCAAATATCTGTAGCTAAAGCTATTGCAGCGCTAAATTGTATCTGCAAGATACAAGAAAAACACTTTGCATCTTCGTTGTAGTCGTCGTCATTCAAATGTGAATTGAGTGTGTGTATCTCTATGAGTTTGCGCTAAAATTAAATCACTCATACGCCAGCGTGCATTTGTCTGCCTTCGCTAAATATACACGGTGCGCCGCTGCCGCTGCCGCTGCCGCTGCTGCTGCTGCTGTGAACATACGCAAATTGTCTGTCATGATTCTGGCTGACACTTTTCTTCATCTGACTTTTGACGTGTAGATACAAATTCGCACGCCTACATTACGTGTGTGTATATAGTGCACATGGATTGCTGCTGTAAGGGATGCCTGCTGAAATTGATGCAACACAAATTAATTCATAAACAAAATAAACAGTTTCGTGAAATCTAAACGCAAAAATTAGCAGCGCATTTAATTGGCTAAAGTGCCAGACCAGCAACAGAAGCAGTCCGCGAGCCAGCCTCAACAACATCGTAGTCATCATCATAAATTTGCACTGTGTGCGATCGCATTTCGTAATTAGTAATATTTTGCGTCAATTTTCGCGCCTGTTAGATACATATGTATCTCGTATTAAAATGTATCTGTAACTATGTATATGTATGACAACTTTTTTTTCTCTCACTTTATGCAGTCGTGGGGAAAAATGATGCACACAGCCAACGCATATTTTGATTTGTGCGCAAATAAATAAACACTTTTTTTTGTATTTTTGTTGACTTTAAAAAATTAATTACGATATTTTTTCATTGAGGTTTCATTATTTTAATTTCTTTTTTTTTCACACTTGCCTATTGCATTATTTAAACTGTATTTATTTATTTAACTTGAGTGCTTACATTTGCTTGTATTCGTTGTAAATTTGTTAACCTATTTATTGGCTAATTGCCATGCAGTGAAATACATCTTTTTTGAAATTGCATAAAATGTAGATTCTAAAAAACACACAAAATTTCAACTGACTATATAAAATATTATTACTCTACATGTATTTATGTTTGCGTTGAACTTTAATGGAAGCACACTTATTGTTTATATATAGATTATATTTAATATTGTGAATCTATAAAATTAATTGGCATTACAATGCTATACTTTGAGTATGCAACCGATTTTGATAAGAAATATACCATTGGAAAAGTTTTCAACAGCATAAGTACACAATACATGTATATTTTTTGTCAAAGTCCATTGAATATTTTGGCAGTAGTAGGAGTCTACAATCTTCAATCACAAAAAAAAAAAAAAAATTAAAATAAAATAAAATAAAAACACGCATTGTTTTCATGAAAACACACATGTTTTGTTCATCTCTCTTGCTTTTTCTCCTTCTCGCTCTCTTTCTCTCTCTCTGTCTCTTTCTCTCTCTCTCTCTCTCTCTGCCTCTCTCTATAATACAACTGTTCAAAAAAGTTGACTTCATTACTTATTCGTGTATTTTATTTCATTTATTTTATTTCATTCAAGCGATCTGTTTGAATTGGCGCGTCTTTTACTAAAATAAACAACAAAGGCAATGCTTCAGTTTCACCTGCACTGATAAAAATCAAATAATCATAAAAATAAGGGTTACCGTACTTGAATTGAGTACGGATTTTCTTAAACGAAGTACAAAATTCTTGGTTCAAGAGCTTTTTTTTCAAACCTGAAATTCTTATAGACAAGCTCTACTGAGCTTTGATTTGAATATAAATGGCTTAACTACCTCGGCTAACGTACACAAACTATTTATTTTCCCATTTACTGTCGATGCGAAGAAACTCCAGCAGCTGAGAGAGAGGGTAAATTTGATTTTTCTCTCATGTTTTTTTCCTCGTCTCAGTAATGAATTTAAGAATTTGCTACTTACTTCAAGTCAAAAAGGTGTTATGTTGATATTCTGAGACTTTTGTACTTGACTTGAGTACAGATTTGTACTTAGAAGTCGATTTTTATACTTATTTCAAGAATTTTATACTTATTCTAGGTATTTACAAAATTCGCTTTATTTATAAGTTGATCTCGTTTTGTACTTGATTTAAGAAAATTTAATACGAAAACATACTAAACATTTTTAGGTACGCCGAATGAATTTCAAGACAACAAGAATTTCAAATCTATTTTTAGAATGGTATTTTTTCTATGCACATGTCCCATTGCGCACTTCATACATACAAGAGCACAAACCATTAAATTCTACGTACATATTTTTCGAATAACAAATGAGAACAAGAAAGGAGAAAGATGCAAAGGCATATACATACTCAAGTAGTGTTGGAACACAAACGATAGTGTTTACTATATATCGAATGTAACAACCAGCGCGAGAGGCATGGCAGACCCCACTAAGATGTATGTATTCTTTATCAGCATCAAAAACCCAGTAAATTTAGACATATCTGTCCGCACGTTTGTCCGTCCTTCCGCATGTATGTCAAGATCTCCGAGATTATAAAAGACAGAGCATTACATTTTGATACTTAGGCTCTATTTATACATGGGCATAAAAAGTGTATAAAATAGTCGTGTCAGGCCGACTATAAAGAATAGCCCCCCCTGTGTGTACCCCATTTCTAGTTTTAGTATTAAAAACAATTTTGTTGTTATTGTTATTTTGACTAGAATTGCCAAATTTGGTGTATAAGTTCAATTATGGGTTAACATTCAATACATTCAGTGGAAGTTTGTCAAAATTGAGTAACAAGATTTGAACATAACAAGCAGGGCGTAGATACCAAAAAATGCCAACTTTTCTTTCATTTAGTTGTTCATATCGCAATCAATTATCCGATTTGTGAACGCCTGTAATTCCATCAAATCTTATTCGATCTGCATAAACATGTATAATTTAGCGCAGCGACTTTCAAATTAGTGCTGGGAAGTGTTAGTGATGTTAAAAAAAATCGCTCGTTTACTCTCATTTGTTCTCATTATAACTTCATTATAGAATACATTACATTCGTTATAACATAAATCATCACAAAAATTATGGAATATTTTCCGTTTCTGCTCTGCAAGTCTAATGCTTCTGACAAACTCTGTCAGATCGGTTTCGCAACGTGTAAATATTCATATTATGTATTTATTTTGTCAGAGGCTTCTACCTATTTCTTAAGGAACTAGATTACTTGTAGTATTATTTATTTTAAAATAATTATAGACAAAATATCGCCATTACTAAATTGGGCAAATGTTATTTATGCTCAATAACAAAGATAGATAGATTTGTATAACACTTTGTGTAGGATTCACATGCGAAAGCGTTTCAGTAACAATCAACTTAAAATTTACAGATACATTTAATATTGTAAATGTAATCAAAATACACAAAATTTGATGAGCTTTAAAAGGAAAAAGCAAAACAACTCGTGCAATAGATACAGTGCAGTTTAAACTAGTTCAAAGTAATTGCGTAGCTTTACCAAAGTTTTTTTTTTTTGCAGATAATAAATATAAATCCGAAAATGTAGCGTTTTATTCTAACAAAAATCCGGAAAAATTATATGTAGCATGTTGATAACGAAAGTCAAATAATGCTAAAGCTAATTCAACATGAATTGTTCCAAAAAAAAAAAAATAATAATAATAAATAAATAAATAAATAAAATCGTAAAAATAATCTTTAAAGTACATTTTTTGTTTATGAATTTGTACGAATTTTTATAGCTGATAAAATTTAGGTGAAATTGTAAGCGAATTGTAAGTAACTAACTACATATACTTCTACGGCTATGCTAGAGAGATACATATAGACAAATAGGTCTGAAGTTTATATCTTATATCTTTTATAGCTAGCGAAATTATGTAATCAAATTTTACATAATTTATTGCATTATTTGCTTTTACAATGAAACACTCTCTAAATGAACTGCCCTTGTATATTGCAAATTAATTTTATTAATTAAGATTTTTAAATTTCGTAAGTTGCTTGTAAATCCCAACAAATCATAAACCAGATCAATGACATCAATATATTAATTTTATTGAGCTGAAACAAACTGGTACAGGGCTTCATGGCAAACGATTTACATATGAGTATCTTAATATAAACTATTAAGCGCTGTTGTATAAAGAAAAGATATACGGACAGACAGACAGACAGACAGACATAAAGATTATTAGATGAAGTTCACCTTGACTGACTGACTGAACGAACGAACGAACGAACGGACAGCAAAGTGAGCAAAATAAGCGAGTGAAAATGAATTGGCAAGCATTTTAATGCATGAATCAGCAAGGTACGCACAAAACTTGTAAACGAAGACAGAAGGTCGTGCGCCCCTATTACCGATACAAAGATACAAATTATTACAGATACAAAGATACATACACAAAACCTACAATCTACAAAAAATGATTGATTAAGCAATTTTAAACTGCAGATATCTTCGTTTATGTATTACCAAGGTTAGATAATTTTCAGCTGTTACTATTTTAAATGTATATTGCGCTTAATATGGTTTATATTGAAAATAAATAACAACAACAAAATCTGCAAAGTATTTTTAAGAGATACTTTTTTCTATGCATTGCTAAATATTGCGCATTTAACCCTTTAACTAAAAGATATATGTACATATATGCAAATATTTCGCTACTTAATTAATTGATTACATGAATATGTCAGACGCAGTGCTAGAGCATGTGATACTGTAACAGATATATAGACGTACTCATAGATACATATGTATAGTTAGATACGTATAGACCACTAAACTCAGCTGAACGCAACGCAGCAAAACACAACTTGTCACAATGATGTCATTTGTATAGTTGTATCTGCTGTTGCTTTAGTTGTAGTTGTTATTGTATAACCGAGTTTCATTGTTCTGACAGCTACATAGCAACACTTAATGTTGAACAAAACTAACAGCGAACGCACACCACTGACTGAACGATCAAGCCGACCGTCCGACTGTCCGACCAACTGACAGGCTGACTATTCCAGACAAAAAGTTCCCTTTGCACATCATAGATACTCGTATAATGTATCTGTATCTGTATAGTTATATGATGGAAAATGTGACTCAGGCTAGTTGAGCTGTCTTTCTGTCAGTCTTTTGTGGTAACTCTCTCTCTCTCTCTCTCTCTGCTACTTGGCCTCTCATGCGTTGTATCTAGTTAGCGGTTTGCCTATTTGGTGCGGTACTTGGTGTAAAATTTACAGTTATAGTATCTGTTGTTGCATGTGGGTGCCTTATATGTAGATGCAAACAAACAACAACAATTTATGTGTGCTTTGCGTATACATATGTGCAAACTATATTATTTTTGTTGTTGCTGTTGTTGTTGTTATTTGGGGGTTTTCAATATATCGTTTGAGATTTTAGTTTTTTTTTTTCTTCTTTTTCTTTAGCTACACTTTTGATGAAGTATCTCAAACAATTCGTCAGCACTTTAAAAGTCAATCGCGCTAAAATTTTAGCACTCTGCACAATTGTGAAATTTGTTTTCGTTTTCTTTTCTTTTTGATTTTTTTTTTTTTTTGGTATTTAGCCTGTGGGCTATTTTGAGTTTTTTTACAAATGTCGTTTATTGGTTTTACCACAATTATGTGTAGTTTTATGTGATAGAAGTGATTTTTTGCTTTTTGTTTGACTACCTGCTGTCATAAAAGTCATCATTAACATGCGTTGCTACTGCTTTTTGCGTATTTTTATGCTTGAAGATACAATATCTGCTATGCTGTATCTACGTGTTTGTATGAATATTCTGCGTTTTAAAATATCTTTTGGCATACTTTTGAATAAATGATTTTAACAACTGTGTAACTCAAGTGCAGTGCTTGATGTTGTCGTCTATTTGACTAAATGTTGGCTACCATTAAGCTATCATATCAATCTGTTTAATGGATTTTTGTGTACATATGTTGCAACGTGGGCGTTGAGTATCAACGTTGGCTGGCACCATTCACTCTTAAGCACTATTTCACTGCAAAGCTAGTGCGATGCTTTAAGTTTGTATAAAAAATCTTTGAAAACTAAAGAAAATCTAAACTAACGTTTAGTTAATTTAGTTTAAAACAATCGATTAGCATATACTTAATATTTTTTATTAAGAAAACGTATACGCTCTGTTGTACATGCATTTCAAGTAAATAAAACAAAACTTAGACGCTATTGATTTGACATAGATTATGAAGAGCCTGCCGACAACCAACTAAATTGCATTTTATTTTGTTTTTACTTCATTAGGACCGACGTGTGACAAAGTAGACAAGTATTTCTTAACCGTTTTTTATCTAAAGTCTTCAATACTAATAAGCTCAAATTTTTTGTATGACTGACTGGAATACTCATAATAAGTAAAACACACATCGTATAAATCTAGGAGAAGTGCTACAGATGCTTAACCCAAAAATTCACAGTATCTTCTTCGATCAAGTTAAAATATGTACTATACTCACTGCGGACGAAAGAGCTACGCATAGAAATGAAGTTAAATATTCTTGTTAAACGTGTATTAACTGCTCAAAAATCAAGGATTTCAGTCTGTCTGCCTGTATGAACGCCGAAATCTTAAACCATGTCTGTCTGTATGTGGTTGCGCATTTTTATGCTATCCAGTTGAAAATTGTCACATACACTTATTTTTATTGCAGTTTAATAGAGTATCAAGATTGACCCGCCATGCCCACTTTTTGGGGTAGCCCCCATACAAACGTACTGACCAATTTAAAAACGTCATTTTCAACTTGAAATTCGATATGCTGGCATGGTCGCTTCATACACATCTACTAGTGGGCGTGTACCGCACACTATTTTAGTGTAGCTCCCATTAACACCCCCACGTTTTATGTTTTACAATATGATTTCAAAATTCGTGTGAACGGTATTAGAGCTTCGGTTCAACCGAAGTTAACGTTTCTTCTTGTTTCTATATACTGTTTCTCTCAGAGGCAGACTTAAGTTAATTTAAATTGAAAATCAAATTCAATAAAATCATCACGAGTTAGTAGAAATTTGTGAGATTGATACCAAACGTATTGTCCCAATCAACTAATTAATTAAAGGGTCGATATGAAACATTGCAACTCAATTAAATCGAACCGATTTGCAGAGAGACTGCCAACTCGTCTTGAGCTCACATGTCGATAATTTGCACCAATTATTGAAACTGCAACAGTAAAAACATTCTGTAGAGATCCGAAAGCGAAAAACGTACCAGATTAACAAATTGACTTTCCCTAAATCTTTTCGAAAGTAATAATCAAAACAGTCCTGTCTAAAATGATGAGTCCAACAAATGAAACTAATATGTCATAGCGTATATGCGCTATAGAAACTTATAACAAAGATTCGTATAGCCTTACTAATAAATAAATGTTCGAACATTTGTTTGCTCAGCTTCTATAGCAAAATTTCAGCACGACATCTTTAAAAGTGATTAAATAAAACGCATAATTAGCAAAAATCACACAGACAAGACGAACATGATTAGCACGTTTCTTTGAACCAATCAAAAATGCTTCACATTACTAATAATAGCATTTTTGTGGGGTATAATATTAGCTTATAATAATACGCTATAATACCCTATAATAGGGTATAATAATACCCAAGCCGTCAACAAACCAAATTTTTAATAAAAAATTCTAGTTTGTGCTGACTTTTTAAACTTAAGTCGACTCTAATTGTAGACTGTAGCCATGAAGTAAAAGAGTATATTAAGTTTATGCAAATGTGTGTAACAGGCTGAATTATGCGCGGCAGTTCCCATAATTCGCCTGGTACATACGCAACACAAGTTTAGAAATTTGGATGTCAAACCTATTATGCCCACTATATAGCTATTTGTATACCTATTTGCATACTATTGCATAACATCCAATTAGCGCATCGTAGAACTAATACAATGGTGTTGGTTACGCCCTCTAATGGTCAGTAAGTATTACATTAGGTAGCGCTAAATATTGGCCATTAGAGGGCGCTACCAATGCCATCTAGCGTCATCTATTATAGTTATTTTTTTCTTTTATAAAATTTTATAGACTACAAACGATCTTCTTGGCAATTTTAGGCTTTTTAGGCTGCATAGGAGCATAGATAAATAGGTAGATACCTATAAGAGTGCTAGATGGACGGCGCGAGCACCTTTTCGAGCGCTTAGACTTTGCAACCATTGTGCTTACGAGATACACCAAATATAGATATACCAAATACATATTTTTTTTATATAAGTAAAAATATGTTTATAGTATTTATAGATACAAAGCTCTCCAAATAGTAGTCAGCTCAAACATCTGCGGATTTTTGTTTTTTTTTTGTCTACATAAATCTTTTATAAATAATAACACGCAGCAGCTTCATCATAAATATCCACAATTAATAATTAGAAACAATTTAATTACGTGAAAAACAGCAACAACAACAAAAAGAATCTAGTAATTATAAAATCATATGATCTAAACTACTACAACTGTCTGTCTGTCTGTCTGTCTGTCTGTATGTCCGTCTGACGCACGTATGGGTGTTTATGTGTTCAATGAACTCATGCGACGACTGCCAACGGTAAAAATAAATATACAACAAATTACAACAACTACAAACAAATGTACTACATAACTAAAAATCAAATAGCTACAGATACATGTTCAACCCAAAAAGAAAAAAAAAATTTTAAAAATTAAAAAATTTCAACAAATACAAATGCAAAACCTACGCGAAGATGTAAAGTTCTAAACATACATAGTAAAAAAAAAAATAATAAAAAAACTAACCACAGCAAAGCTTTAGCATAGAAGTAAATCAACAATATAATTATTAAAGCAAAGATACTTCAAGTGGGTGGGCAGAGACGGTGGTAGCTGTTACTTTGAAGTGTAGGGGCGCGGAAAAAAAAGTATTTAGAACGTGTAAATTGAAAAATTACAGACAAATAAAAGCACGCACGCACACGCGCGCGCGCTTAGATACAAAAGTTATAGATATAGATACAGATACAGATGCATTACTATTGTATTACAGCAACAATAAGCATTGTAACAGCTACAAGCGTCAATGACGACGTCGCGACGTCGAGAACGACAAACGTACGATAAGAATACAAACTAAAAGTTGAAGGCCATTGCTGATATGATGATTATAGCTAAAGCCACAACAAAAAACTATAGCGCTGATAAAACAAAAAACTGAGTGATTCAAAAGTGAACGCACAACTAAGGGCATCAAATTATGCTTTTAAACATAAAAAATTAGACAAAAATCTAAACTTTAGAATCCAAACTATGTTTATCTGTGCATATTTCTTGTTTTTTTTTTTTTGTAAGTACTTTGACTGCAACACACTTGAGATACATTTGGATCTTTTTATTGATTAGCTTAATCTCAGAATGTTAGTGTAATTATAAAGCAAATATAAAAATCTTGCGCATTCATATTGCGCAATTTCATTTTATTGAAGTAGTTTATTTCATCTTTAGCTGATAACTTGCTAAATATAAAATTCATAAAACAATTTACGTAAGCAGCAGCAGTAGCAGTAAAAATGAACAATTAAAAAAAATTTAACTATAAACAGTGTGAAAGTAAAAGTTTGTTTTGCAAACAAAATTAAAATTCTAAAGTTAATCAAATAACTTGGAAATACAACAGATTGCTTAATTACACTCACAGATACAGATACAGATACAAAAAACAAAAACAATATTTACGCCTGCATTTCTATACAGCAAACAATAACAAGTACAAACAAAATATTGAAAGTGAGAGTAATACTATATAATATAATATATATATATATATATATATATATATATATATATATATATATATATATATATATATATATATATATATATATATACATATATATGTATATGTATATGTATATACACAGATACATTTGTATACATGCCTATACAAATGTATCTGACTAAGCACAAACGATCGTTAAACGTTGCCGTTGACGCCTCTGTTGCCTGGTTGCACTTTTTTGTTTTGTTGCTTGTATAAATATCAATAAAACTTATTATTAAATATTTGTATAGATTTTTTGTTTTTGTATTTTTTGTAACTTGCACTTTTGTTTAGTCGCGTAGATAGATGCACACGACACTTGTTTAGATGTTGTCTATTTTTTTTTTTTAGTTGTAAATTTGATAAGGCTGCTACAGAAGCAGCAGCAGCAGTCGCAGCAGTACTCTGTGTTTTAGTTAGTTAATTAGTTTTAGTGCTGCTGATTAGATCATATCGGAATGGGAGCACTCAATATTTATTTACTTACATAATACTTAACTATTCTAAATACTTTGTATATTGTCTTATCTCTTGAGTGTTTTGTAGTTTGGAATGCATGTGCAGTGATAAATATTGTATAGGTCATGTGTTTAGCTCTAAATAGATAAAGCATTACATAGAAAGATAGATATATATATATATTGAGGTATTGGATTTAATTTTAAAGTTGAAAGAATTTTTTCGATTTTTGAGCGTTTATTTAAAAAAAAATGCTACAATGTATATTATTGAAAGATTTGTCCATCGTAAGCTACAACATTTAGCCATCTTTTTGGCTGCATATGTATTTCGCGTCGGAAGAACGGCTCGTCTTTTGAGGCACTCCACGAATCGACAAATTTTTTTGGTATCCTCGTAAGAAGTAAAACGCTGCTCAGCCAGGGCGTGAGTCACCGATCTGAACAAGTGGTAGTCAGGGCGGGTGAGTTAGCACATTCCAATTCAAAGTTTCCTTGACGCATCTTGCAGCATGTGACCAAGAGTTGTCATGTTGCAAAACCACCTTGTCGTGTCTTTTGGCATATTCCGGTCGTTTTTGTTTCAATGATCGGCTCAATTGCATCAATTCGTTCACCAGTGATGGTTTGGTTAGGTTGCAGCAGCTCATAGTACACAACACCCTTCTGATCGCAGCAAATACAGAGCATGAGCTTGGCACCATGAATATTCGGCTTGGCCGTCGATGTTGATGCATGGCCGGTTGGTCCCCATGTTTTTTTTTTCGCTTTGGGTTGTCGTAATGGATCCACTTTTCATCGCCAGTAACAATATTATACAAAAAACTCTTCCCATTATGGCGTTGAAGCAGCTGTTCGCACAAGTGAAAAATATCATTTCAACATCTCTTGGCTTCAATTCGAATCATTCCCATGGCTTTGAGGTTTTGCCAAGTCAACTCCCAATGATTCTGACAATTCTTGAAGTGTTTGTCACGGATCTTCGTTGAGTAATGCTTCCAATACTTCATCTTCAAACTTTTAGGTACTTGTAGGCTTTCATATGAATATAGTCACAGGTTTACCCGATGCGATTTAGTGCTCGTTACGCCATCTCTTATGATTCCTTTAAATCTAATTCCAACACCCAATATATATAGCTTAGATACAGCAAGTTAGTGCAAAATTTGATTGACTGTTATAAAAACTAAAAGAAAAAGGCTTTTGGTTTCCTAACCATTGATTTATTTTGTTTAGTTTAAAACTACTAACTTCAGATCGACAGAATCATAAATGAAGCCAACACTTCTCTACAGTTAATCAAATGCAAAATGGTCACTCAAGCATAAGTAAAGCATTGTGCATGGAATTAGATTCAAAAAGAGTAATAATTTGATTAGAGCGTGTCGTTTGTATCCTTGTTGGTTGTTGCTTTTCTTTTTATGCTTTTTTGTTCGTTTTTTAACTGTCGCTTTTGTGAACCGTTACTTCAATTGTTTGCACACAAAGCAAAAAAGATAAAAAAAAGCGTGCGAATGTGAGTGTTGTATGTAACCAATGTCAATTTTCATTGATTGATTTTAGCACAGTCAGCAGTAAAATAGCTTTCGAATGGTATATCATTAATTAAAGTTGGTCAAATAATATAGTCTTAAAAAGGAGACAGAACATACAGTGTTTTAAGGGATTATTGTGCACAATAAAAATGTTTCTCCAATTTTTCGGCTTAAAACTTTACAATAAACTTCATTTAAAACTAAATTGCACTTATAATACACAAATACTTTTTACATATTCTTTGATAAGTGCGCGGTACAATAAGGTTATTGCTGTAACTTCTTCTTCACGGTTTGTTTGTAACGAAATGAAAGATTCGGTCAGCGCAGATGGTCGAATTCGGACCTAGTATTGTAAAATGGGACCATTATCGCAGAACAAAACTGAAAATATGCGTTCACAATATAGTTTCGTAATTTTCATACAATAAGATAATAAAAGAACATTGTGAATAGAGTTAATATTAAATAAAAATTCATATGAATACTTACAAGGTATGATCTAAAAATAACGGAACTTTTAATTTAAATCTTAGAACACGTAGCGCCTCTATCTATTAAATGTTGGCAGTGTTAGAAAGGTACATTTTTCTTCTTTCGAAAGCAGCTAAGTTCATGCTAATCGCTTCGCACGTTACAAAATGACACATGTTTTTATAATGAAGATGATTGTATGAGTCATACTCAAGTTCAAACGTGGTTTACACGATTTAAAAACGGTCGTGATGAGTTAAATGATGATCCAAGACCTGCATGACCCGAAGCATCTAATCGTGCTGAGTTAGTGGAATAAACGCTATCGATGCAAATTTCACTGTGAGAATGCTGGCGTCATCTTAATGTATTACAATCTACAAAATATTAACTGAAGATTTGGCTAAAAGAAAGGTGTGTGCACGTTTTGTTAAGTGATGATCAAAAAAAAGCTCGTGTAGAGCATTGCAAAGACATCATTTCAACAACTGCTGAAAATGATACAGATTTTCTTAATTCGATCATAGCTGGTAATGAAACATGGTGTTTTAAATATGATCCCGAAACTAAGGAACAATCTGCAGAATGGAAGTCAAAAGACGAGCCAAAAACTAAAAAAATTACGTTTTCATAAGTCAAGAAGTCAAGACAATGTTGTTAACTTTCTATGATACCAAGGGTATTCTTCACAAGGAATTTGTTCCAGAAGGTCAAACTGTCAGTGGAGAACATTATTTACAAGTTTTACATCGTTTGTGGTCAAAAGTTCTATGAATATTCCAAAGGAGCACAGCTGTTTTTATTGCATTATCGCACCACCTCACAAGACCAAAAAAGTCCATGAATTTTTATTGAAAAAACAGATTTGTTTCATCGATCTCACCATCCGTATTCGCCTGATCCTATCACCGTGTGATTATTTTCTCTTTCCAAAAATGAAAACTGCAATGAAAGGAGCTTTTTACGATGACATTCCAGCCACACAAGCAGCCGTAACACACAGGTGCTAAAGAACATCTCAAAAAGCGAGTTTAAAAAGTCTATGCATAAATTGGTTGATCGTTCCAAATGTTGCATTGAGTTAAATAGATAGTATTTTGAATAAATATTAGCTTTGAAATTATGAAACATAATATCATGCTTGTTTTATTTTAAAACTAAAAAGTTCGGTTATTTTTAGATCACACTGTATATATCATATGAACTCTCAACACTGACCTTGAATTAAAATTAGCTCTAAAATTTAAATCAATACACTTGTAAATTAGCTTTTTGTAGTAGTATCTAGAGGCGTATTATTATTTCGTTACACATAGATACTTTTGCCAACTCATCAAACAATAACCATGCGTATTTCATTAAAATTGTATTGTATAATAAAGATACATATGTATCTAAAAAATGAATGCAAGCTAAAGCGCTAAATAAATATATGCCCATATACAGGGTGTATGTTTTGTTGACTCTTTAAAGCTCCGAAAAGTAAATAGCAGTTTTTGTACTTTTAATATTTTCAAAATCCGCACGATCACGATGTATTTTGTATCTACGATATATATACATACGTATTTTATTAAGTGCACATAAAAATATTACTTCATCGCACGAGCAAAAAATATATAAAAATAAAATAACGAACGAAACAGTGCAATAAAAATTTTATTTAAAAAAATAAAAAAAAAAAATTATAAACAAAATTTAAAATCGAAAATGAAAACAAAAACAAAAACAAAAAAACTGCAAAATCAACGAAAGTGAAAATTGTAAAGCAAGGCGAACACAACGAAAATGCGAAACAGCAGATAAAAATAATATAATAATGAATACTAAGAATAAAAGTTCGCATGGCTATCAGCAAATGTTCACCGATCGTCCGAATGTATCTGCACGTCAAATGTATCTCAACAAACGCGCTTCCAGCGATAGTCTTTATTATTTCACAGTAACATTCAGCTAGGTTGCTGTCCCACTGCGGATGACAGCTGTTGGCAATAAAACGCATTGTATGCGGCTGCTTTTGGCTTGTGAATTTCTTCTTTTTTTTTTGTTTTTTTTTTTGTTTTTTTTTTAGAATTAGCAATTAATTACACATAGATACTTGTTGTAGATAGACAGATGGACAGATGGGCAGATGGACGGAGACAGCACATGATCTGAGCGCTCGAATTGAGAATGAGAATGATTGCATGATATTTAGCACACTCTTGAATACTATGATGTGCAAATGAAAAGAACAAACAGCGAATGCTGCTGTTGCTTTCAATTTGAATCAATTTATTTAAAAACGAAAGTTTTATTTTTGTGCTATTCACAACTACACACACAAAGGTACAGCAACAAATTTGCTATTGAAATATTTTACACGCAGATATAGACATATATATATCTACATATATAGTATATACAAGTGTGCAGCTACATGAATAGAATTAAAAAGGCAACAACAGAACAAATTATAGAAAGAAAGAAAAAACATTTCTTTAAAAAGTTTTGATTTGAATAGAACCGCATCGTTTATGTCCTACACATTAGCTTCAATTAATTGAGCATATATATAAGAGGATATTTCAAAGTTTGAAAAAGGTTATATTAAAATTTTTTTAAACTAAAGCAGCAAAACATTTTTAAGCCTTACAACCATGTACGCAAAGGGACAAGGCTATAATAAGTTTGAGTGAATGTATGTAATAAGCTGAAAGAGGCGTGGTAGATCTCATAAAGTATATATATATTTTTATTCAGCATCGGAAATATAGTCGATTTAGCCAAATATATACGTGCGTCCGTCCGGCTGGTGGTATGAAACAACACTCAGGAACTATAAGAGCTAGAGACTTGCAATTTGTATATTTAAATTCGTCTTGACCATATGCAGATCGAGTTTATTGCAACGCTCCCAATACGCCAATTGGTTTTCAATTTCTTGAGCATTTTATCTGAGTACTACACCGAGAAAAATGTTGATGAAATGGTCATCGAACTATCATTATACCATAAAAAAAAAAAGAAAAAAAAGAAACAACCGAGAGTTATCATTACCAATTCGATATGTTCCAAAATATCTAATTATTGTCTAATTTTCGTCTATTTGGAAAAATATCAATTATTAATATATATACTACATATAGGAGCAAGTTCTCAATTGATCCGAAGTTGGTTTTATCATATATTTTGCGACAAGTCTTTACCACGTGAATTTCAATGATTGTTTTTTTGATTAGAAAGGAGATATCTTTGGGTTGGTCCCATATAAATTTAGTCTCATAAATTTGAATAAGCGTGTGTATGACAAATGGGCTAGTAACTCTGTACCATGCCATCCGATGGCGATAATTTATTTTACGTTACAATAGAAGGTATGTAGCTGCTTCAGAGATAGCCTCATATAAATATGAACACATAAAAGATCCATGACAAAATCATCTTAAATTTGCAGAAGCATGAGCCTGACAAATGTGTGTTTTTTGAATTGGTTTTTTTCTGCTTGTGAACAGTTGTTCAAATTTAATATGACAACTATTAAAATATCAATATTATATTTACCAAATTCCCAGATCCCAATAGATGTGTTAGCTATTACATACTAGTAGCCCCTTGCCTCCCTTTTCCCCTGCCACTCCTTTCTCCTTCCCCACTTTCCACATGCTCCTTTACTCTACCTCCAATTCTCATACAGCTCTTCTTGTCCCTTCCACCCCTTCTCCAACCTCCACTTGCGCTACCCTCATTCCTCTGCTCCTTACTTTCCACCCCTTTTCCCTAGCCCCCTCGATCCCATTAACATGTATTCAACATTTCATCCCTCTATCTTAAATATTACCCAGCGCGTTGCTGCCATTTCCTCTGCTACCCATCCTTCTCTATGATCCCGTACCATACCTTCCATTCCCCTACCCCTCTTCCCCCCGGTCAGAGTTCATTAAAATCGGTCCAGCCGTTCTCGAGTTACAAAATTGTTCATAGAAAAATTCTACAATTGCGATTAATAAATGTGGGAGGGTGTTATTTTTTTATTTATATCGGCAAAACTTTCTCTGTTTTTAAAAGCATATACACACACCAATTTTCACGGCGAATGGTTGGAAGGTGTATCTGTCTATAACGGACATACAAATATATATACATAGGTACATACTTTCGTTTTTATACTACATATATATAAAAGTAAAAATTTTATTTAACGAGCTATATTATGTATTTATGAATTTTAGCTGCCTCAAGTTTCGACATTGCGAAAAGAGAACAATAACAACAACTTTTTGTTACACCGAAACATGTTTTAGGCGCAGTTATACGTGTTTCGAACGCAGCCACAAAGCTCGCATCAGAGTGCTAGCCACACATTGCAAATGTCTGCTACTTATATCATAATTCTCTGCAATAGTATGATCTGTATCATATTAATTTCTATATATCAAATGATAAACACATTTTCCATTCCAAGCATGCTATATCTGTTACATTCTTGCAAGTATGGCGTTCCATTACACTCTGTGTATTTTTGTTATATTATAACCCTTATAAACTACCCCATTGGCTACCAACTAATTGCTGCTTAGTTATTTGACGGTTTGTTGAGTTTTTTTTTAGTTTTTTTGTTTTTAATTGACTACGGCAAAGACAAAATACTGTACAGTGTCTATCGCTATAGCTTGAATGAGGTATAGTTTCACTTGAGACGCTATGACTTTTCAACGGCGAGAAGAATTTCTTTGCAGATCACCGTTGCAAAAACCGTATTCAGTACACTGAAATAATGCATTACTTCTCAGAGAGTATGTTAGTCGGATGGGATAAGAAAGCTGACATATGTACCAATTATATAAATGTCAATTCGGTCTTTGCAACTTGCAAAACTACCGCATTCTGTCTGTTTTCCACCTCTAACTGTCTCTTTGTGAATGGCAAATTTCAAATTTCAGCCTTGTGCGGATGCTTTCATATAAATAATTCTTGTCTAACAGTTACAAAATTATTGAAAATCATAGACATTAAGCAGACAAAGAGTATTAATGTATATTGCAGTCCATTCGTTATTATTTTTGGGCTTTCAGAAGTTTTATACATGGTTTTATACATGTAGAATATGTATAAAACGTTATTGTACGTACTACGCTAATAATTGAACAAATTTTTCAACGTAGTATATAACGCAAACTCGTAGAGAATTATAAAATAACAGAGAAATATAAATACTAGATCTATGCACGCTACATTACAAATGTTTCATTGAACTGTTAATACGCATTGCACACTATTTAGGTAGGGTACAAAAAGCACCAAGTAAAAAAAAAAAAGTATTTAATTCTTTTAAGCGCCAATATTGCTTACGAAACATATTTGCCGCTTCACATGCAGCAGAGCGCCGCAAATTGTATCTTCTAGAACGACAGAGCGCCGGACTCACATACTAGATACTATCACTCACGTAGATACAGCAGCGCACGCCGCTCTTTTGCTCACTAGCTTTTGCTCATTGTTGTTTTTGATATTATGTATTGTTATTGTTATATTTGCCGCTGCTGTTGCTGCTCATTGTTGTTGTTGTTGTAGTCGTACTTTTGCAAAAAAGTTCTTTGACGTTTTGTTTATTTATTTTTTGCTGTTCATACGCATACAGAGTTATAGATACAGATACATTACTCACACAGATACAGCTACATGTGCGCTCTCTGTTTTTCTTTTTTCTACCGGCATAATTTTCTATTCATTGTTTGGTTTTCATGCTCTTAAGTATGTTTTTTGTTAAACGTTCTCACAGATACAAAATTTCTAAAACATTCCCTCAAAGCTCTTAAAGCAACGATCATTGCAAAGAGCATGCAAAAAAAGAGAACACTTTCGATATCTTTAACAATGCTTACAAACAAATATGTAAACTAATGTATTCACTCGTATTAATGTACATACTTAAAGTATTATAAAACAAATAATTTAAAAACAACAACAACGACAACAAAAACACCTTTACTTCTGCGCTTATCAAATTCAACTTTGAACAAAATTGTTAAGATTAAATTTTGTATTGTAATTGTAAGATTTGCAAGCATTTTTTTTCGCTTGAAATTATATTTATTATTTGGACAGGAAATGAGCTGTTTTGTTTGATAAGTAACTTGTAACTGAGATATTTCTAGCGATTTTGTCATGGCAAGAAAAGTTTATTGTTTAAATATATGTTTAGTTTATAGAGTCTTTCAACGTATAAGATACGGTAGAAGAAGCCGATTCGAGAGTTTCAAACTCTTTCGACTTTAATACGGTAATAATCGGTGGAATAAAACGTCACAAAATGACTCCAAAGCCATCTAAAATCCAGTTAAAGTGATTGAAAAAACCATTTATAATTTTTTTTTTACCATTTATTCGATCGAAATTTAGTCAATCTAGATTCGAGTTCGACATGAATGTGGCGTAAACAGCAAATGAAACATTCACAGCATATTGAATGTCAATGAATGTGCGCCTTCATCCAGTGAATATGAATTGAATGAATGATGTTGAGAAAATTACATTCATTCTAATTCATTCGAAACCAGTAAATGTTCAATGTTCGAATGCTTATACAATCGAATGCCATGAATGAATGTATGAATGCGGTACATTCGAATGCGCTGAATGCACTTAATTTTAGTGTGTCGCTCTCTCTAAATAAGAAGCATGTGGTTTGCAGAGTACTATATTTTGTTAAATTCACATATATATTTTAATTACTTTAATATCAAGTAGTAAAAAGTATTCATTAACAGCATATTGTCTATGAATATATATATTGAATATATGTATATATTGTATATGTATGTGGTTATTTGTTCACTCTTCGTTTTACACTTTCATTTTTCGTATATATATTCTCACAAGCACGCTCTCACTTAACACACAAAACCCGCTGCTTTGTTTTCAAAGGATTGCTTTAGATCAAATTGCTAACTGCGTTTCTACCCATCTCTTTTCCTCTGCACTTGGCTTTTATCAGCGTATCTTTCCTCCTCTTTGTCACTCAGAATTTGTCAGAATTTATTTGAAACATTCGACTGAATGAATGAATGAACGCTTCGAAACTCGGCGCATTCATAGTGAAATGAATTAATATTTCATTCATTCTCTCTCTCTCTCTTGATTTATATATGTACAAGCTAATGCATAGATGACGAGAGAAATCAGTTTTTAACGAAACAAGCAAGTAAATATGTATAAGAATACCCAGTAGGACTTTTTAGAAGTACTGCCCAAAATAAACCATTAAACATTTACCGTTTCTTCAATATATATTAGAAGTAGTAAAGTCAATCGGACTCGTCTGCAGCGTTCTTGGTTTATTTATAGATATTCAGTTATTCAAGTTTTCTGTATCTTGAGCTGATTTTGACAAGTAGAAATACGTGCAAATGTGAGTACACGACTTTTGTTGCTGGCCTAGAATATACTCGTATGCCGTGCCTTCTTTTAATATACCATTTTATCCTTTAGGTATGGGGTATGAACCACTGATTATGTTGTTCTGTACTAGTTTCAAATACTCTTTACATATTCTTCCATTAGTAAATTATCAAAAGGAAGTGCACAGAAAATCTTCTTCTTATAATCAATCAAAGAAGTTATACTCACTTGCAGTCGATTAACATAATTTAAGTATTCACTTGACATGCATAAATACTCATCAATGCATCTCAGAACTATTACTAGTAAACATGGAAATAAACAATAAACCCAAAAGTGTCAAAATAGCAATTAAACAAGTTGAGAATTGCCGGCAGGAATGATGTATTGTACAATACATATAAGAACAATTAGAAATGGCTATTAGCTACGACAATTGGCCACAAACGACATGCAACAATTGGCTATGGCAAGCACAAATGAACACGCACAAATGTACGACATGGACAGACGGACAGACGGACAGGATATGTAGCAACAATAATTGCGACAATTGCTCATGACATATACTTGTATTTTGAACAGCAATGGTGAAACCAAAAGTAACAACAACAACAAATTACTATTGCTAGTGACAGCAACAACAACAGGAAGTAATATTTCACACTCCCCGAAATCTAAATCTGTGGTATACGCAATATAAATCCTTTAGACACATTTCATGCCGACACATCCAGTTCCAAATGTAATTGGTAGTTGTTGCACAATGCAGGATAATGACAAATTATTATACTAACTATTAATAGTATATGTGATAATGATAAAATGGCTGTGGGTTTCCGTTTGCCCACGATAGACGGACGGATATATAGATGATAGATGTATATAAAGGGTTTTTCAATAAAGACATAACAGTTTTGTATTTCAATAAAACACACAATATTTGAGATGTTGGACTGAAATTTAGCGATCGATTCTTTGAAGCCAATTTTAAACCACTCTTGCGCACATATCGGCCGGAACGTTGGCAATCTCGTGTTCCTGAGCTCCCCTAATGTTGTTGACTTGTAGGCATAAATCAATGACTTAACGCAACCCCATTAAAAGAAATTCAACAGCTTTAAATTGCATGAGAGAGATGCGCATTCGACCAAATAATCTCTCGGTTATCGAAGTTCCCCTTGAAAAGATCAATTACTTGACCGGCTGTGTAGCATATGCCACTTGTTGGAACAACATATCACTGAGAATTCTAGAATTCTTTCCAAAAATGGTCTTCCAATATGTGTGAATACAGTAGCGAATTCCATTGACAAAACCATGGCGATCATTTTCATCGAAGGAAAAACACTATGGTTCAATCCACACCCCACGGTCACTCCATTGCATCCACAAATGAAGTCTCTTAATTAATAAGATGAAATTAGCAGAAATTTCGGCGCTTCAAATGATCAAGAGGCTGCAGTTCTTGAGTTAGTTTGAACATGTAAGGGTGTAGGCCTAGATCTTTATGCAAAATTCGCTACAATGTGCTTTTAGAGCTTCCCAATTCCTGTAAACGGCGTGAAAGCGACAGTTTTGGCACATTTGAAAGTGAAGCACATACGGCTATATTTTTTAAACTTCTATTGGTGACTTGTCTCACTAGCACAGAAATAGCCATTCATAGTTAATATGTTGACTCGAATTTGTTCACTTTAGCACGAGGAACATGTCTGGTGGCTCGAATATTACAACCGAAAAATTGAGTAAGCGCTCTTAAAGTTGCGACCATCGATACAGAATTTCGGTAGTAATTTTTAATCATTTCGAAACGTGTCACTTTCTTGACATTCACCATGCTTGACTCTGAAGAAAATGTAAATGTAAATTGTTAAAATACAAAATTATTATATCCCTATTGAAAAACCCTTTACATGCAGATACAGCTACTATAGACTGTTAGCAAACCAGATTGTCGCACATTAAATGGAAATATATTTGGCGTAATAATTACTACAAATTTCGCTCCGGGGAACACTAATGAGAGTGTATTGAGATACGACAACACCACATGTGGGAATAGTTCTGTGAATTTGTGAAGTAGTGCACAGCAAATAGTCGTAAATACTTTTGGTTGCATTGAATTTTGTGTTTTTGATTGCGGCAGTATGTAATGAGCGAAATGTGTTTTCTGTTGAATATTTTAAAAAATTGATTTTTACATAATTAATTCATACACACAAACACACACACACGAATGATTCATTAATGACTGTTTGTTTTTCGCAGGTACAACGCTGACCAAGGAGCTATGGACCAGCAATTCTGTCTGCGCTGGAACAACCATCCGACAAACCTAACTGGTGTGCTCACCTCACTGCTGCAGCGTGAAGCACTCTGCGACGTGACACTAGCCTGCGACGGTGAAACAGTTAAGGTAAGTTCGAAATACGAATACAGAACACATCGATAAATTTATTTATTATTATAAAAAAAAAAAAAAATACAACTCTTATAGGCGCATCAAACCATATTGTCAGCATGCAGTCCCTACTTCGAAACAATTTTCCTACAGAATCAACATCCACATCCTATCATCTATTTGAAAGATGTCAGATACTCAGAGATGCGTTCACTGCTCGATTTTATGTACAAGGGCGAGGTCAATGTCGGTCAGAGCTCGCTGCCGATGTTTCTAAAGACGGCCGAAAGTCTGCAGGTAAGTTTTATTGAGTGTATTTGAAAGTTTCCGCTTTTTTTTCGTTTGTTATACTAAATAGAAGAAAAATTCTTATCTCCGGTTGCACCACTTTAATGCCCTTCACACTAAATTTCAACTCGTATAGTAGCTTTTCAACCAAAGAAAAAATAAGTTGTGATACGCCTAAAAATTTAATAGAACATGCCTATTAATATACTAGCATGTTTAATCGACCGCGATCTAGGAATAATTTAGTACATTATTGCGTTTATGCATTTGTTATTATTCCTTATTCATCGCGCGCCAATTACAACAATAACTACAAACAGAGAGACAGTCACCAAATTAATAGCAAAGCGCATACAAAGTAAAACATTTAATCTCCAACCTCGTTCGCGGCCGCAGAGTTAGATCAACTTGTAACTGGCTGCTCGCGTGCTATCGTTTATAATATTTGTGTGTGTGAGCGTTTGTATTTCTTGTTATACCTACAATATACACAGAGGATAACTGGTCGTAAAAGAAACGTTACTGGCCGTTCCCAAGTGAAAAGCAGTCAAAAGTATTTCCCCACATACATGTACCAGTGCAACCGACTCCATCCTCCTGTAAACTTAGTGCTTAGAATAAAATTTTAGAAATTAAAAAATTTCAGCACTTTGTTTCTAAAATTGATACAAAAAAACAGAGAACGGATGCTTTGGTAGAATCTAAGCTTTCATACGCTACTAAATATTTCATTCCGTGTTTAAGGTGGTCAGCTAAACAAATTGGAAAGTTTTATTTACAAATAAAATTTGTTTTAATGCTGACAATATTAAACGGACGAATAGGAGGGTATCCAAGTATAGCGGACTGCCATTTATGTAAATGTTAAAATTAAAGGTCAATATAACACACCATATTGCATTTCAAGGTATGACTTTTGACTTTAATAAAAAAATGTTTTGCGTACACAAATCTAAAATGAGATCTGGGTTTGTATGGAGCCTACCTCAAAAAGAGGATGAAGCATTCCGACTTGGATATTCTGAACAAATGCCGGCCCCGTATAGTGTTCTTACCGGTTTTTAGTAAGATTGAATAAAAATTGAGGAACTAGTTGCCTTATTCCAGACAACAGATAGACGGACATATGCATATGGCTAGACTTACTCGTCGTGCTGATCAAGAAGATATTTAATTGGGTCTCTGATGGCTTCTTAAGTGCATTACAAATATTAGTTTGTACAATACAAACATTAATCAAACTATTGACCATGGTTAGATATGCCCTTTTTTTCCAGCTTTAACATAGCATGTGTTTTTCAAGGTAAAAGAATTCCTCATCCTTGGTAAGCTATCCAGTCAGCAACCTTTTTTTTCGAATTTGGCGATTATACTACCCGCAAACACTTCCCGCTGAAGTTCTTCTATCGAGTCTATCCGTTAATGACGGGGCTTCGGGCGTTACCAAGCTAAAATACTACTTTGAAATATAATATGACAAGCTATAAGATTTGCAAACTTACCATATTGCTGCTAGATATTTTCATGTTTGAGACGGTTTGTCATCTATCAAACCCATCAATTTATGTTTTTTTTTTTTTTTTTGTTGGAATTTACTGAGTTCCATTTTGTAGAGTTCAGTCAATAGTAAAACAAAAGTCGTGGAAACTTTCTAAAACACCCAATACTTGAAAAATTAAATTTTATTTGAAACTAATCCAATTTTGTTTTTCCTTTGCACAGGTGCGCGGTCTCACAGATAACAACAATCTGAATTATCGTTCCGATTGTGACAAACTTCGCGATTCTGCAGGCTCATCGCCCACCGGACGCAGCACATATGGTGGCGGCGTCGGTGGTGTCGGCATTGGTGGCAGCCAACATGGCAGCGGCCTCGAACGCGAATCCCGCGAACGTACACGCAGCGAACGCGATCTGCGTGATGAGCTGCATGCAGCACACGCTCATGCGCATTCACATCGCAGCAGCAGCAGTCTAAGCGAACGTAATTCGGCTGCTGTAGCCGCTGCTGCTGCAGTGGCTGCGCTTGGTCTAACCACCAGCGGTGAACGATCTCCGAGTGTCGGCAGTGCTAATGCTGCTGCTGTAGCGGCAGCACTTGCAGCGGCTGCTAGTCGTAGTGCCAGCGTTGATGCGCTTAATAATCGTAGCATCGGCGATGCTGGCAGCGATCGTGGCAGTGAACGTGGTGGTTGTGGTGGTGCTGGTGGCATTGGCATTAGTGGTTTGGGTGGTGAACGTGAACGTGCCGATAGTCGCGATGAAATATTGCAACTGGACTATAGCAACAAGGATAATAGTAACAACAACAATAATAATAGCAGCAGCAACAACAACAATAGCAACAGCAATCGAGATCGTGATAGAGAAATGTCCACGACACCGGTGGAACAGATTAGTAATAAGCGAAGACGTAAGAACTCATCCAACTGTGATAATTCGTTGACCTCGACACATCATAATGCAAATGTACAGGACAGGCACTACACTCAGGATTCTCAGGTGCGTAGTATAAAATTAAATTGTACAATATATAAATATATATAACAAGAAGGAACATTGCCATCTAGTGTGCTCGATTTCGAGATTCCTCTGTATTTTGTTGAAGGCTCTTTATATGAACGGTCGATTACTAGCTTTAGTGGTGCTATCTGGACATATGCAGGACATTTTAATAGAATTGATGAAAAGTTAGAACAATTGAATAATAAAATGAGAATTTTTATACAAAAACTTGAAAATAGGGGACAGGTTTGCATGGGACTACTCCTTAAATCCGATATGGGCTTATATGGAATGTTTTCTAAGGATTGTCGTAAAATAAACCAATTATGACATTTCTAGCTGAATTAAGAACAAAAATAAAAATGCGTACAGAAACTTAAGAATGGATGTCAAGTTTGCATGGGAGCTACTCCTTATAGTGGTCCGAACTGAACCTACATATGCGGTACATTTTATTAGCGTAATAAACAATGAAACCAAAATCTTAAAAGTAGGGAAGATTTGTATGAAGGCTACTCCTTACAGTGGGGTTCATTTAATGCTAGGTATACGAAGAAGTAAATGAGTGCATAAATGTTCAAACTTGAAGTCTCTATCTCTTAAAGTCTCCAAAATCAGTTCGTTCAATCAAACTGTCGGACGGAGAGACGGACATATGCCTCTCACTTAATATAACCTTTTACCCTATTGGTACAAGGTATAACAAATAAAATACTGTTCGTTAACAAGCATATCTCTTGAGAACGGCTGATCCAGATTTGGAAAATACGTTTTTAAATAAATATTATAGTCCGAATAGAATAGAAGAAAATTTCGGGAAAAACTGAAAGTGCTTTTTTCTATGAAATTTTTATATGAACTCAAGACCATAGCTCACGATTCGAACGAGTTGGGTATGCTTACTTTTTTCTTTTGTTCTTTATAGTTCTGAAAAGTTTTCAGAAAAAAAAGTCAATTACAAAGGAAAATTGAAATTTCGAACAAACTCCAAAAATCATAATTTTTGTATGCAGTCTCATTATAACTGACGGTGTGAAGGGCATATTTTGTTGATTATTTTCCTTTGTTTATTTGTTATGCTCCCGGAATGGAAATAACACAATTGAATGTTTTCAATTGGCAAAAAAAATCTGGAAAATCTTGGAAAATATATGGAAAAACGCAGTCCCGCCTAAATTAAAATTAAATTTTAGCTTTACTTTTGTGCTGGTTCGCGGTGTCACGCCCAAAAAGTACAACCGATACATATATAAAGAACTATTTAAGTTAGGAGTATGATATTTTTACATACATATAAGAATGGCCCTGGGAGAAATAACTTTCATTGGAGAAATGAACAGTGCTATACAAAAATGGAATAAAAAGTTTTAAAATAAAACTAAAGAATGAATTTTTATTTATCCTTTTTTCTGTTAAGTTAACAAAAAAAAGGATGCATAGCAACGCACGCCGGGTACTCTAGTGCTGCGTAAATAAAAATGTAGTTTATATTTGATAAAAAATTACCATTTAATCAGGCGTTAAACACTTTAATTAAATAATAGAAATCATTTAACGCTAATTAGACAATAAAAAATGCATGAAAAAAATAAACGTCATAATAATAATAAAAAAAGCGCATTAATAATAAATGTTGTCATAACAGATAAATTCAAATGAATGAAGCATTTTTTGTCTAAACACTTTCTGATTTTTTTTTTCTGTTTAATTTATACCCGATTGCATATTTTGGTTGTTATGTAATTTAATTATTTCTGTGATATTTTTCAGAGTTTTTAGCTTTAAACCTAAAAATGCAATCACGCGTTTAATTTTTCAAATTTGTAATTTAATTAATCTAACGATTTTTGCATAGAATATATTATATTATTAAGGAATGTGAATTAAACCAAAGTGGCAGTGCAAAAAAAAATGGTTTTTATCGGGGTATATACTTCAGTTTTATACAGATTTCCAGCTCAGCATATTTTTGTGCCACAAGCTCACATTGAAACCCCATACAAAACCACCAGGCATTTTTATGTTTTAGTATGTAACCCGTGCTTGACGTAGTGTCTGGGCCGGAGCCGCATTGCGAATCAGGCTCGATCAGCCTGTAACGCTAACTAAGACGTAGTGTCAGGGCTAGAACGTCTGAGGGCCATCCTAAAGGAAACGGGCGAGCACTGCGACAGAAAATGATGCCTTTTGTACCCTAGCTCGGATATGGTTAAGTAAGTTTATCTAGGATCTTCTCCGTGTCTCTTTAATGAAACGGAGAATATTCTTAGACGAGGTGTTTCTGATCGCATCATAATAAAGGGTCTATTCAACTGCTCAATTCTGAGCCTGGTAAGGCCGGGCAAACGCAAAGCAGATGTAAACTAGTTTCGTCATCCTTTAGACAGAGTCTGCACTCTGTTGCTGAGGAGAGACCAAGTTTATTTAAGTGATATCTCAGTGGGTGATGGCCGGTGAGCGTAGCCCAAAAGCAGCTTCAGGTCAGATCTATGTGCGTTAGTTTTTGTGTATATAGAACGTAGACCAGGATATTGTATACAGTACTGGGAGGCAGTGCTTTTAAACCGATTTACTATGAAAGATTTTGACTTAGCAGTGTGAACCCAAAAGTAAATGGTGGGTTTTTATTGGGGCTACCACCCAAAACTGATTGGGACAAGTCCACCAATGTGCAAAAACCACTATATCCAATTTCAAGTTGACATTGACCACAAAAATATAAATTTTTTGTTCATTCAAAAACACAAAAGTGAGTAATGGTTATGCATAGGGTATATTCTAAAAGTGGGGGCGGGCACATCTACTTATATAATCCACCATATCAAATTTTTAATTGATATCAATTGAAATAATATTGAAGAAATCCGTAAAAGTCACGTTTGTCTTCACAAAATGCATCAATAGTTTTAGAAAATAAATTCTAAGAAATTGGTATTAACTAATCGACGCTTTATATAACATATACAATATACAACACAAGTACATTTCAAGCCCCTATAGCTAATACATAGGTCCCATAGAAATCTTCACATACATATCGAATATGCGATTGTTGAAGTGATGACATCAACGTTAATCTGTTCGCCCAGCTAGTTCTTGCACTAAAAACTATTTAGAAAACTGATTTATACAAGAACTTGAATACAGATTCATAGAGTTTCATTTTTGTTTACTCATAAGTACTGCGTAATAATTTTGAAATAAAATTCTCTAGTCATTTTTCTGCATTTCTCAAATTCTTTGAAATTTCCCACTTAAGTTTTTCAAGCTATTAAGTTTATTATCAATTGTCAGTAGAGCTCGGATTTAATCGAATTAGAATGAGGTTTACAGTTCACATAATTCCGTTCAATATAAAGTAAATTATGTTGAATACAACACTTTGTTTGTCATCTGTTAGACAAATGAACGAATATCTCAAAATTAGAGAATTCTTCTATTGTTTGCAATAAAAAATCTCAACCATCGAGAAATATAACTTCAAAAATTCTTCTGTAAACCAAATTTCTATAATACCCCAACTCCATCTGCGTAACAGTTACAATTTTAATGTGCTGTGCTAATAAATTAGTTCGTGCCATTTTTGCTGACACTCTGAACTGAACAAAGTACTTTTGTAGATACAATATGTATTTAAAAACCTTGTAGTAAAAGAGCATTGCTAAAGCACATAGGTACACATAAACCACTTAACCTATTTAATACAATATATATATATAAACATATATAGTGTAACAAGTATATTCATACCCCTTGCTTGTTTAATAATTATTTTCACATGACATATCAAATAGAAACAACGTCATGCGCATATCTATACAATATAGTAAGTATACAAAGCAGTACAAACCTATATATCAGTTTTACAATAGATCTATTTATAAAAGTAGATGGTTTTGCATTTGTTTTTTTTTTTTTTTTTGGTTCTATTTGATAAACTTATCTCATGGCTCTGTTGCTGGCACGTGCCGCTCTCGCTACAATTTGGATTACTTTTTTGACATTTTTGTTTGTCATATCAATTTGTCTTTTCCTGTTCTATTTGGAACAAACGTCTCTATACATGTAACTGATAATTGCAAATGATAAAAACAAGCGAATAAAAACCAAAGTGAGAGCATTTTATTTTATTATTGTTATTTCCAAAATTACCAAAATTCGCAAAAAAAAAAAGAATTTTCACTTTCTATTATCTAAAATACGCTGCATTTGCAGTTTTCATAATCAATAAAATTTGTAATCAATGTGCTTGAGTAATGGTATTTCTGCATGATAAGTTATTTCTTGTGCTATTTCGTAAACAAGTTTATCAACAAATTGTGACCGAAGTGCATTCGAAGAGTGGGTGAAACCTTTGCCACAAGCGGGTAGCATACTGTTAATTTCAGAGATTATGTGCTACAACTTCGAAATCTTTTAATTCGATTTGGTTGAAAATTAAATTAGTTAAAGTATAAATAGATACTGACTTACTAGTAGCCAATCGAGAAATCCGCAGTTCTAAATATATACGATAAATGATGTACTCAAACTTTAACTATCAAAATGTGTATACTACAATTTGAAATGTTTTGACAAAGTAACCCGAAGAGATGAACATAATAAGTTTATAATTTATAATCATTAATAAATAGGTGTATCATCCGTTACATCACTAACGGAAAACAATTACAAGAGGACCTCAACCATTTTTCTACTCCAAGGTCGAGACAAACCCTAAAATTTTCTTGCGAACTGCTATAAATAAAGGAGTTAATATTACTAAAGTGGTATAAATATTAGGCATATAAAATGAGAAACTTTTAAAAAGAACAAAAAAAAAAAAGCTTTTAACTAAACTAGCGACATTACAAAACCACTCAGCGTCAATTGATAATGCTGAGAGCATTACTTATGACCAACATGTTGCGATCCTTATGTTGATCGCAGCACGTTGGTGATAAGTAATGCTCTCAGCATTATCAATTGACGCTGAGCGGTTTTGTATTGTCGCTAGTTTAGTTAAAAGCTTTTTGATAGTCCGTATAAACGATTTTCGCTCTCTTGTCTGTTCCTTTAATGCTGAGAGCGTTAAGTATGACCAACATGCTGCAACAACAGACTCGAAGAAATATTCATTACATTTCTTTTAACATTTTCCCAACAAGACACACTCTTAACAGATTCTCGCCGATATGTTGGCAAGTCCGTCCGTTGATTATTTCTATGGCGTCACTCATTTTGAATTTTTTGTTGTAATTGTTTAACAAATTGAGATAGGGAGAGCGCTTAATTCCTTGTGATTGTGGCCGACGGCGTTACCTGGTTTTTACCTACCTTAGACGCAAAACTTTAGAAAAATATAACATTCGTCCTACTTCTTCTTTACAACCTGTCCAACAAATAAAATCAAGCGAATATTTTGAGTTAAAAAGTGTGTGAACAGATTTTGCACTTGCCAATTTATATATACACTAGCTGGTACCCGGCGCGTTTCTGCCTCTCCTTCCCTCTACCATTTCTTCCCCTGTCACTTCTTCCGCCTGTCCTTCCTCATGCACCCTTATCCTACCCTTCTTCTCCATGTCCCCTTCCCCTACCTCCCATTCCCCTTCCCCTATTTCTCGGACACTTTTTTACTGCCCTTCTACCCGTGGCCGTCTTCACCCTTCCATTTGTTTCTATTACGGCTCTTTCCCTTCCACCTCTTCCCCAACACTCCCCTTTCCATTCCCTCTTCGAACCCATATACATTTCATACCTCTATCTTACATTTTTTGGGCTAGGAACACTCGCGGGTATTCACAATAGATCGAATTGTGAATCTTAACCATTCTCGAATCCCCATGAACACACACAAAAATGTTCATTAAAATTGGTCTAGCCGTTTAGAAGGAGTTCAGTCACGTACACACGTACAGAAGATTTTTATATATATATATACATATGTAGATAAACTATTTAAATCATTTTTAAGTATAAAAATTATAACATTGTTCCTCACCCTTCGCGCCCTCTTTAAAGCGTTTCGATTGAAACCATCTGTTTTTTTAATTCGCAAAAGCTTTATATGAATATTATTCAACATGTCACTCCTACAATTATAAGGAGTCTAACGATACCTTGTATTTTATTATCCATTAAGCCGTTTAGGCTTCCTGAAACATTCATTTAAGTTAGCATAAGTTCTCCTCAACACGAAAATCATAGAAAACGTGAACTCAAAGGTTCGGACCTGCGAACGAAAAACGTGGTTTTGAATTTAATACGCTGTACCCATAGTGTAAAAGGGTAGATTTAGTTTTTGTTTTGTATAAAACGGGCAGAAGGATGCTGCGTGTATATAGATGAAGACTTCATTTTTTTATATTTAGACTCTCATTTTACCTTTTCAGATAAAGATTATTAAATTAACATGCTAACCCCACTTTAAGGGGGGTTAGCATGACCATACAGACCTATCTCCTATTTTTAAGTTTCTGTATGCAACTTTCTTTGGTTTTGTTGTTTTGACGCTAGAAACGCTAAATTTAGTGTATCTTACGTAATTCCAAATAAAGTATATCTTATAGGTCAAGATGGAGTTGCCGCCCTACAAACTTGCCCTCCTTTTTTATGTTTTATATGACATTTTGAAAAAGTTTACTAATAATAAGCTAATTTATTGACCGTTTAAGGGCGTTTAGTTCGATTATGTGCCATCTAGTCTGCTTTCTACACTTGATCTGCAAATGTATAGGGCGAATATAAATATCCAAGCTTGGAGGATCTTTCTTTTATACTCTCCAATATTCAAAAATGCGAAGGACAGAAAAACTTAGCTATATCGACATCACTTTTCATGTTGATGGCGAATATATACATATGCTATATATATACTTTATGGGGCTTCCTTCTGTTTGTTACATATATTTGCACAAATTTAATACGCTCTTGGCCCTCCAAGGCAGGATATAGAAATCGAAAATATCATAAAGCTTTGTGGAGTACATATAGATGGTATTTTTGCAAAAATAATAATACAATCACAAATAAACTTTGTGGTTGTATTATTTGTTGTGGTTCAGACCATGTTTATTATAAGTTTTTTGGAGTCGCGAGAAACAGAGAAAGAGATTTTAGCCCATCACGTCATGCTTGAAGACTTTTTGAGGTAATGTAAAAAAACTAATGTGATGGGATAAAATACTCGTAGATTTCGTCATAATAAACATGGTGGTATGGCTGTATAATCTATAGCTACTAAATATGTATAGAAAAATAACGAATTTATAACAAGTTGAGTGAAAACTACCCAAGTTTCTTTGCTGCTTATTCAGATTTATGTTAAAATATGAAAAGGCTTGAAAACAAACTATTGAGAAAGTGACAGTCGAGCTTGTCCGACAGTTATTTTGACACATTTTTGCGATCGGTATTCGATTTTATCTTGACGCTTTCTGGTCTCTAATTGCATTGATTTCCCACAAAGTGGAAAAGATAAGAAAATTAAACATTGTGATTGCTGTGTGACAACACTTGATAAACATAAACAAACAATTCTCAGTTGAATTATTACTGAGAAATAATTGATCAAATTGCTGTCTTTTCGATTCCAGTAAACACAAATTAACCTCGAATCTATATGGTTGCAGTATGTTAACTAACGAAAATTTTTCATTTCTTGCTCCTCTTAGGCATCCTCACACAGCAACTTTAAGTCGAGTCCCGTGCCAAAGGCCGGCAGCAGCGCCGGTGGTGGTAGTACATCCGATGCGGAGGACATCAGCGGTGGTCGACGTGAATCGCCACTTTCAGCGGTTGCAAGTCATTTGGCAGGCGGTGGTGCCAGCGTTGCAGCAAGTGTCGCTGCACTAAGCAGTCTGGGTCAATCGCTTAGCATCAAACAGGAAATGATGGATGCACAGCAACAACAGCAACAGCGTGAACATCATGTTGGTTTGCCACCAGATTATCTACCGGTAAGTACAAGCGAATGCTTAAAACGCTTGCTAGACTAAAACTATTATTTTGTGTATTTTATTTTTGTTTCGTTTGATTTTTGGCTGCTAGTAGCGTTTAAACAAATTTTTACGTTTATATTTGTTAAGGTTTTTTCTTTGGACCGGTACGATGGTTCCAATCATATATATATACATACATACATATTTTTTTTTCCTGTTGTTTTTTTCTATTATATACAAAATGCTTTTTTATTGTTGTAAAAAAAAAAGAAAGTAAAACCAAAAATAATCAATTAAACGCGATGCAACGCAATTGCAAAATGCCTTGAAAATAATTTGTTTAAAAAAAAAATGACTCTGATTATGAAGATATTATGTGAAAACTTAAGAAAATCGCATGCATGTAAAGCAGCACTACTGAGAAGAATGAAGGATTTATTTTTCAACGCGTCATCGGCCGAGAAAAAGAAAAAATCTAAACAATTTTTCAAGTTTGTCACTTTTTGTCTGTCAGAATTTGTTTTTCCTTTTGACTTTTTATAACTCTATTTAATTATTTATCTACTCAAAATTTCAATACACTCAAAAAAAAAAAAAAAAAACCAAAAAACAAAAATGACACTAAAAAAACTATAAAGCACAAATTTTAAAAACAAAAAAAAACATTAAAAAAAAAAATCTCAAAACAAAATCCTTCCTTCTTCTAATTTGTTTTACAAACGTAAATTTCTTAAGTTTAATATTTTTATTTTATTTTTTAATTTAAAAAAAAAAAAAACAAAACTTTGCCTAAATCAAAACAGCACAAAGAAATCAGCAACAAAACACCACAAAATATCACAACAAAAGACACCGAATTGCAACATGTTGTTAAATCAACGATGCTAACTAGCGCACAGCAGCAACAGCAGCAGCAGCAGCAACAATTGCTGTTGCAGCATGCTGTCGAAGCGCAGCTAAAGAATTTACAACAACAAACGCAGCAACATTTCAATGCTGCTGCCGCAAAAGCATGGTATCAGCAGCAGCAGCAAAACATAGCTGATTTGGAGAGTGCAGCAACAACAACAATACAGCGTATACTGCAACAGCAACAGCAGCAGCAGCAACAACAATTCTTACTGCCAACAACTGCCGCAGCAGATGTCGCACAGTCATATGATGCAACACGGAAACATGTTGCCAGCAATATACCAGCAGCAACAACAACAGCCAGCAGCAGCAGCAGTACAGGCAGCTCACGCAAAAGTGGACGCTTTCGTTCAAATTGGCTTTTTCAATTCGATTGGTTGCAATACGATGAAATTGCCAATACAATGTATTGCAAATTTTGCCGCAAATGGTCCAATGAATTGGCGGATATACGCACCTCATTCGTTGAGGGTAATTCGAATTTTCGTCTGGAAATTGTTAATCATCATAATAAATGTAAATCACATCGTCTTTGTTATGAGCGTGAAATGCAAGAGCATAAACCTGCATTAAATATTGCTGCAACATCTGCTGGAAGTGGTACAACATCCACCAACACTAGCACTAGCACAAAGCAGTCGTCGACAAAACCGGAAATTATTACCATAAACGTTGGCGAAGATAGTTCATAATACTAGTTTGTATTAAGTACTAATTCTATACTACAATGACGATGACTAGTACTTCCACTACAAAAAAAGACAATAAAATAATAAAACGCACACAGCCCCACACTCAGGATTATTTCATTTTAAGTCTAAAATTAAGATAAATTCAATTAATAACTATATTTGTTTTAAGTTTAAGTACTACACAAACTTTCATTTACCTTATTATATTATTAGATGTATGTAAAAATTGTAACAAATATTTAAGGCATTTTTGCAATTGTTCCGTTTTTTTTTTTTTTTTGTGCTTATTGCGCTCTTTAATAAGAAAGCTGAATAAAATTGAAAAGTTTTTCTTTAATTTTTTACAATACAACAAAAAAAAAAAAAAAATCTCTTCTTTCTTTATAAGATACTTTCATGCTTAACTATTCAATTTCCTTTCCTATTCAAAACATAAAACAAAAAAACAAACAAATGAAATACTAGAACGCCAATGCTCTGAAATTACACGCTGAGGATATGTCGAGTCTATTATCCACACATGGTCTGCAGGCAGCCGATAACCGGGAGGAGCACAATGAGTCCAAACCTTTGACGATCGATCAGACCGATAATATTGATGGTGAGTACAGCACAGAAATGCTTCTTATTTATAACTTTTAAACATTGCTGTTTGATTTTGTACTGCAAACAAAAAAATTAATAATAAATCAAAAAAAAACTTAGTTTAGAATTAGTTTTAACATTTATGTTTTTGAATTAGGCTTTATTTATTTTTCGTTTTGTAAATTATTGCTATACATATATATATATATATATATATATATAGAAATTTTAGCCCAACCAAAAATAACTCTAGACAAAAAAATGTAAAAAAATAATAATAAAACAAAAGTAAATTTGAATTGCAAACCACCACCACCACCCTCCGAAAATATATATAAAACTCATAATGAAAACGTAGCGACCTGTAGTAACTAAATAATAAATAATTTAGTTCATTTTGTTTGTTATATTTAATATTTTACATTGTTTAAACCCTTGTTTTTTATATATATAAACTATAATTTATTCTTTGTAGTAATATTTATTAATTTAGTAGACAGTCCTTTGATTACATATATATAATATTTAATTAGAAATAATTGTACAAATTGGTTAATGTGTTATATTAGATACTAAAAATAACCCCTGGTCTAAAAACACATTTTGCTTTTCACAAGCTTTAAGCGTCGTATCCATAATAATGCGTTTCATTGCTTGATAAGAAATTCGCATGCTTAGAAATTGAATTGTGCATTGGTATTCAAAAAAATTCAGTACCATCAAATCTAGTCAGTATTTGAGAAAATACAAGTAATTAAACTAAAAGATGCTTAGAACTATCTGCATCATGCTAAGCAAATATATTGAGTCACTAAAGTCAACAGTGTAGAAAAGCCTCAGTTTCTGCTGAAAAAAACAAATAGCAACCATTAATTTTACTAAACAAAAAAATATGCTTATTTCTGGCTGGCTCTAGGTTATACATTGAGAACAAAAAAAATTATTTCAGTGCGAAAAAAACTAACAAAAGTATTTAAAAACGATTCCAAATTACAACGGTTGTTCTGTGAATCATCGGAGTAATATTCAAAACAATAGAGTTTCTATAGCACAATCTCGGTGTACAAAATTCTATTAAATGGCATTACGAAAGCAATAAAATATTTGGAAGAATACGTAAGCATTTGCATTGAATTTGAAAATAGAATACCATACGTATAAACAACAACACCCTTTATATTCCTGATATGTCACTCATTTTTTATACTATTCACACAGAGTTTGAATAGTATTATCAGTTTATAGTAAAGTTTGTAACGCATTAAAGAAGCCATCGTAGACCCCATAAAGTATATATATTCTTGATCAGCTCGACAAGACGAATCGATCTAGCCATGTCCGTCTGTCTGCCTGTCCGTCCGTCTGTATGTTGTTGCGCATTTTTTGGGAACTAAATTTTTATGCTATCCAGTTGAAAATTTGCACATACACTTCTTTTTATTGCAGTTTAATAGAGTACCAAGATTGGGACCCGCCACGCCCACTTTTTGGGATAGCCCGCATATAAACTCACCGCCCACTTTTGACTTTTTTGTATGAAAAACATTTTTATTGTAGTCAATATCAATTTAATAACTGATATAGTAACTTAAAGTAGACGGATGCATGACATATACATTAATGGGTGGAACCCGCTCATTATTTGGGCTAGCTACCATACAAAGCTACTGCCCCTTTTGACTTTTTGTAAGAAAATTTCTTTATTAAAGTCAATATTAGGTTGAAATGCAATGTGGTGCCTTTTTACGGTCAGCCGCTTAACATACATAGACTAACGGGCATGCCCCGCCCACTATTTGGGGTAGCTCCCATACAAAACTATGGTCCACTTTTGACTTTTTGTAAGAAAAACTTTTTTATGAAAGTCAATATTAGGTTGAAAGGCGATATGGCGTCTTTTAAGAGACAGTCGCTTAACTTACATAGACAATTGGACGTGGCCCGCCCACTTTTTGAGGTAGCCCCCATAGAAACCCACCGTGCAATTTTGTGTTTTTTATGAAAAAATCCTTCATTTAGATCAATATTAGCTTGAAATTTGATTTTGTGGATTTTAATGGACAACCGCTTCATATACATAAACAAATGGGCGTTACCCGCCCTCTTTTTGAGGTAGTCCCATATAAACCAACAGTTCACTGTTATGCATTTGTATGGAAACCGTCAATATCAACTTGAGAATCGATATGATGGCATCTTTTACACATCTACTACATCGCTTCATACACATCTACTAGTGTGCGCGTACCATCCACTTTTTTGGGGTAGCCCCTATTTAAACCCTCACTTTTATGTATTACAATACTATTTAAAGTTTCGGGTGAATGGTATTAGAGCTTCGGTTCAACCGAAGTTGGCGCTTTTCTTGTTTTTTTCTTCTTAAATATTGTTTTAAAAATTTGTTTGGAGACATATAAACTGACGGGCATGCCTATAACGACTCAGCTGATATACCTACTTTATGGGATCTCGTCTCTGAAGCATTATTCTACCTGTTACATAAATTAGCATATCCTTGTCGCTTTTTTGGGTATAGAGTATAAAAATTATCAATATTCCTTGAAGTTATAAACCTATTTGAAGCTTTGTAGCAGAAGTTATGTGTTATTTTCTTGTTAATCACAAATACGCATATAATAAGCCTATTCAAGATTTTTGAGCGTCTTCCAGCTATCTCCACTTCTTTCATCTTAACTTATGAAAAATGTTATCTTTGTTGATAATGAAAAAATAAATAAAAAGTGCATAAATTGCACTTTTTCCTCATTCATAATAGAAGTTTTGGTATTTTTGTGATTATTTGAGTTCGGTTACACAGATTTCACACATAGCTTAAAGCATTTAAGAACTTTTTGCGAATTATATTGATTCGAGGGTAGTCCCCGAAGTAGACGACCTGATGTCGTATAGCGCTTGTATAGTTTAAATACAAATTTTTTCCTAACTAGCCTCAAATTTTTTACAATCTGCAACATTAAGTTTGTGTTTGACAGCCATTAAAAGCAGACATGAAAGACAGACAGTTGGATAGTGGTATCTCTCAGCAAAAAAAGTGAAAAAGTACATTCACAATACTATTTTAAAATTTTCATACAAGGTCTGATCTAAAAATAACTGAACTTTCCAATTAAATCGTAGAACACGTAGCGCCATCTATAAAATGTTGACAGTGTTAGAAAGGTACATTTCGAAACAAGCTAAGTTCATGCTAATCGTTTGACAGCTTACAAAATGACACACGTTTTAGTAACAGCAGTTTTTTGTAGTTATGTTTTAAACTTGGTATAAAATTTGCTGAGTCTGACGAATTATTCAAAAAAAAAAAATTTTATGATGGTGATTGTATGAGTCGTACTCAAGTTTACACGTGGTTTACACTATTTAAAAACGTTCGTGATGTTTTAAATAATGATCCAAAACCTGAACTTCCCCAAGCAGCTACTCGCAATCGTGCTGAGTTAGTGGAAAAAGTAATTGAAATAATTGCTTTTTAGGTAAAAGAAAACTGTGTGCACATTTTGTTCTACATCAGTTAAATGATGATCAAAAAATCGCACGTGTAGTCAATGAATTTTTTGATGAAAAAACAGATTTGTCTCATTGACCACTCTCCGTGTTCGCCTGATCTATAACCGTGAGATTATTTGCTCTTTCCAAAAATGATAGCGGCAATGAAAGCAGGTTTTTACAATGACATTCCAGCCGTACAAGCAGTCGTAACACAAAGGGGCTAAAGAACATTCCAAAAAGCGAGTTTAAAAAGACTATGCATGAATTTGTTGAGCGTTCCAAATGTTGTATTGAGTTAAATGTTTAGTATTTGGAATAAATATTAGCTTTGGAATATAATACCATGCTTCTTTTATTTTATAGGCAAAAAGTTCGGTGATTTTTAGATCACATCGTGTATGTATTAGGTATATATAAATTGTTAACAGAAACTAAATTATTGTTTTTTTGAATTTTCTCAAGCAATAAAACGCATTTAAAACTTTTTGTACTATATTACTACTATCTACATTAGTGAACTTAATTTTCAAACATTTCCCATGCTATATATAGAATATCTTATATTATAAAATCAAATATTATATATATGTAATTACATAAAAAGAAAAAAAAATATATATGTATATGTGTATATATATATATATATATATATATATATATATATATATATATATATATATATATATATATATATATATATATATATATATATATATTGCCCTGCATGCTTTTCTCTATAGACCAAACCTGTTTAGGTTACACTCATTATCTGCCACTCTCTAATTATAAATACTTTTTCCGTCTTAATTTTCACACTTTTAACTACTTTTTTTTTTTAATTAGTTAACTTGTATTACTTAATTTAATTGAAAATCTTAAAAGAAAAATTAAAATTTTTTTAGTTAACGCTTGTGTAAGTATTTTTTTGTTTTTGTTTCTTGCAAATATTTGTAATTAGTTTTTCTGTTTGGCGTCAGCTTATGACAAATTTTTAGTGAATTTAAAAATAAAAATTAAAAAATATAAAAGGCGCTCTATATAAAAATCGTTTTGCTATTTCAATTAAAGTAAAAATAATATTCAATATAAAAAAATAGAAAAAAAAATAGAAAAAAACGCCACATTTTCTTTTCTTTAGAGCAACAGATCAACACCTCTCCTACCAATAGTACTCTTAAAAATATTAAATAAATATATACTACATATAGAAAATAGCAAAAAAAAAAAAAAATAATATTTATTTATTTGATTTTTACGTAAATTATTTGTTTGTCGTACTTATTATGTATGTATACAGCAGATTTTTTTTTTAGTATTGAGCTTTTCTTTATCTCTCTGGATGGATTAGTGTTTGTTGTAGCATGCTGCATGTTTTACATAATTACACACACTATTATTACTATTCAAAATTTCCAAATTGAAATATTATTTATGCGTATTCTTAGTTTCTAAGTGGAATTCTGCGCTTTTGCACAATTCTGAAAACCAACACTATCTTTAGTTTTAGTTTATTATGCCTATTATGATTATGATTATTATGTTTTTTTTTCTTTTTTTTTTCTGATTTTATTTTATGTTTTAAGCTTATTGTTTTATTAAATTGAAGCTTGAGTTTATAACAACAACATTTCCTGCAATCATGCGAAACGAAAAGAAAACTGTTTTATGGACATGAACAGAACAAAAATAGCATATAAAAAGAATAATGCCTCCGTTGAGTTTCTATAGATTAACGAATTGGCTTTAAATAAAGTTAATACATGCTCGATTAATAAGTTCAAAACCGAAATTACTGATATATATATATAAAAAAAAAAAATAGAAAAGATTAACACTATCGGAATTTAAATAACTTAAGTTGGTATCGTTTTGTAAAGCTGCAAAATTAGTTAAAAGTTTCTTTAAAAAAATACGCTGAGATTTAAAATATGCCAAAATAGCTTTAATAAAATTTGGTATTATTTAGGCATATTATTCAAAGTGTACTTTTATAAATACAGACATTTTTTAGTTACTTTATTTCTGTAAGATTTTTAAAAAAGAGAAATACAATTTGCGGTATTTTTTTTTGATATTTTTTATGACAACTAAAATTAAAATCTGTTTGACAATATTTAGCTGCATATCAAAAAAAAAAAAAATGAACAAATAATGACATTTTTATACTCTGAGTTGTCACTCACATTTATTGACGTCTTCTTATGTCAAACCACTAACCATAGAATGTACTATTACTATTACATAGAATGTTACTATTCTCTACTTAGTGGTCAAACGAAACATAGCAAAGTGATTTAGCTATTATTTTTAGTTGGTTGCTCAATTTCTTTCAATACGTCAACCGTGACATAGCAAAGTTACATAGGTATTTTTTAGTTGCATTCATAAAAATGCTTTAGTACTAATTTTTACAACATATTTTTCAAAATTCAATTGAAATGAGCTTGGAGTTTGAGTTAATGAGTGCATTATGAAGAACGTGTTCTTTTTTTTGTTTTTTTTTTTTGTTTTAGCAGTTTCTTCGTTGGTTTCATTTCGTTTATTATCATTTTAATGCGATTTATTTTGCTTATACACCAGCCTTTTGTACACTAAACTACATAAACATCTACATACACTGAAAATAAGACAACAATTAAAATTGAAATTTTTTTCAAAACTCTACTTTTCGTCTTTAATGTTGCAACTTAATATATGAAGAAAAAAAAAATAATAATAATAATAAATAAAGACACAAAATTGAATTTATATCTACTCGTATAACTTGCGTATACTACATCTATATATATAATATATAATATATATATATATATCTATATTGTATTTGTCAAATTTCTATAAATAAGTGTTGCGAAAAATTTTATTTTCCTTATTTTATTTAATTATTGATGGAAACCTTTTTGAACTAACTTTATATGTATTTAAATTTCTTTTTTTTTTTTTTTAAATTTAATTCATTTCAATTTTAATTTTATATTTCTTTAAATTGGAAAATCTAAACAAAAATTTTACTTTATAAATGTCGCACATAAATTTTTCGAAAACAATGTTACTATGTTTTGAAATGTAAGTACCTGCATTCAAGAAACCCAAACGTTTAGGAATTTTTAGTCATAACTTTTAGCCGATTAGGTGTTCTGCACAAATTTGACCACGCGTTTTGTTCAGCATTAGAATTTTCTTGCAATTTCTTATTTTAATTATCATTTTCATTTAGCTTTTTGAGATTAATTTTTTTATGCAGCTGCAAACTTCCATAAGATTTTCTTCTTCTAATTAATAGTTTTTGTGTTTTTGCACAAAATTATGCCAAATTTTTTTGTATAATTTAGCTAAATGTTAAATTTTTTTTTTTTTTTTTTTGTTAAATTCTTTAAAATAAAGCAAACATATACACAATGCAAAAAATATCTGTGGAAAAAAAATTGATATACTAATACTTAAACTATCGCTCATGTGATGAATTTCGATTGCTTTGTAATTTCGGTTTATTTTTTTTTTGTTTTTTTTTTGTTGTTTTTTTTGTTTTTTCCCTTTTTTTGGTGTTCCTAAGTCCCAAATTTGACACATTTTTCGTTTAAAATTGCATTTCGATTTCGATGGTCGCAACTTTTTCGTTCGAAATCCATCACAGTCCTGTACTATAATTAGAGTTGCACACAAATAGAAAGTATTTTTGGAAAATACATTGAGTAATTGAAAAAATGTAAACGCGTTGAGTTAAGAACTGGAACAAATTTACAACAACAACAACAAATATATATGTATATAAAATTAAATTATAAAATGGTTTAGCTAAGAATTCGTTGCAACATTGAAGTACAAAGTGATGAACAAATTGTTATAACTACCAAAAACATATTATATAAAAAAAAAAAAAATTTTTTTAAATAAATTAAAAATACAAAAATTCAACAATCCTTGCAATGTACAAAAATACAATATGTCAATAAAATACAATTTAAATACATTATAATTAATTTACATAGTTAAATATTTATTGAAGGTTTTAGTAAACTTGCTAATTTTTTCCTATTTAAGCCAAATACCAAAAATAAAAAACACCTGCGCTTTTTTTCTTTTTTTTTTACATACATTTGTACTTAAATTGATTTGATTCCCACAAATTCACATTTAAAAACTACCTGAGTTTTGTTATTATATTTATAGCTTTAAGTTTTTACTGATTTTTTGAACTTTACTGAAACTGCTTTTAGAATTTATTTAAAGCAATTCAAAATAATAGGAAAACTTTTTTTTTTCGGTAGTACCGACATTTTTTCATACACTTCTCAAACATATGCAAACACATCGTGTATCTAGAAATAAATGTTAACTTAGAGAAATCGAATGTTCATTCAGAAAGTTCACCAGCTAACTAAAGGCAATGTAGGAGACTTGTTAGAAACAATCTGACATAAATGTTTGACCTTAATATAAAAAAAAAAATAACAAACGTCCATACTGCATACTTCAGTTTGCTATTGTTTGTTAACACAACAAAACATCTAAGACAGTTACTTGTGCAGCTACTGCAATAGTTAAATATCCTGCATCGCTCTCCCATTTGATATTGGCGCGTTCCAATATCTTATTGTAGCGACACTATGTGTACAGACTATTAGAAATGAGCGTGTCAGTGATTTTTGAGTATTGTGGTCTTGAATTTACAGCTATTACTTAAAAAAATTATTGCAGCACATTTCTTCATAGTCTTCTTAAATGTATTATTAAAAATAACTGATTTTTTATCAAGATTTTACTACATTTATTTTGGATACTATACAGATGCTACTTTTAGTGGTGACACTCTTTCTGTTGTACAAACGCTAAATTCATTTGATATATCACAAATACTTAATATATCACTACTATCTGCGACTTTCTTTACTAGTAACACTAAATTCGTTTTGTTATATGTATAACTTATACTATTCACTTGCTGCTTTTTGTGCTGTGAGCACTAAAATCATTGTGTTAACACAGAAACTTGCTTCTTACTATTGCAACTGTTTGCAGTACTGGTATGGTACTCAGCCATGGTACTTCACCACACCATGGTGAAAATATGTACGTATATAAATATAAATTCACTATGCATAATAGTCGAATATGTAGAAAAACTTTGTGCTCGTCTGTAGAAATACTACGTGTACCAAAATTGTAAAGGAAACCATTAAAAATACGAGGGCTGCTATTTATATTTCGGGAACTGGCATTACAAATGTCAAAAGCTAAAATCTGGCAACACCATAATAAAGTTTGACATTTTTTGGCATAAACGTACTCACAAAGTTTTGATGTACAATTGCTATTTGTTTTGTTTACAGTGAGTTAAGAAAAGCAATTTGGCCAAAACTAGGAAATTTCAAGAGAATGTTTTCGTTGGATTATTTTTCACAACTTTCGACGTGGATTATCTCAACAAGAATGTGTTAATGAACTCAGTTCTTTGTATGGGGCTAAAGCACCATCAAAAACTACAATATCAATCATTGCTATTCCCGAAATATAAATAGTAACCCGCGTGACATTTTTTGGCATAAACGTACTCACAAAGTTTTGATGTACAATTGCTATTTGTTTTGTTTACAGTGAGTTAAGAAAAGCAATTTGGCCAAAACTAGGAAATTTCAAGAGAATGTTTTCGTTGGATTATTTTTCACAACTTTCGACGTGGATTATCTCAACAAGAATGTGTTAATGAACTCAGTTCTTTGTATGGGGCTAAAGCACCATCAAAAACTACAGTATATCGCTGGTATAGTGAATTCAATCATTGCTATTCCCGAAATATAAATAGTAACCCGCGTATGGAGAAAATTAGAAAAACGAGTGCTGTGCGGTGGGCGTGACGTTCAAAATGTTTATAAACTTAATCTGTTTAGCGAATTTGGTAATAATTTGGCCTTACAAAAATATATAATTTTGGAGATTTCCTCTAAAATAGGCCTTTCTAACTGACTTCATGTTTCTATATACTTCATGTTTTTATACAGGATTTTTAGATTGAAATCTTGAAAAGTGAAGAAGTAATAGATTAATTCACAGACAGGAGTAATAACAAATAAACGAATCATTGAACTGAAGATTATATTTGTAGTCATGTTCTTCTGTCTGTCTGTCTGTCGGTCTATCCATCAGTGCCTATATCTCGGCAACTGTAATTGTATTTATTGAGATTTCTTTCAATCTTCACCGTTGAAAAACATACCACATGTCAAAATTTGATGTATTAAATACATTATTAACAAAGAAATATATCAACTATCTTATTATAGTTTACTACACCCCTTACCGTATACGTGTCCAGAGTCGTTCTTCTTTTAGCTTTCTAATGTTACTAATATAAAACAATATAGTTTCAAGAAAACCATTAAAAGGCTTGTATGTATAAAAATCCAACATTTTCTGCATATACGAACAGATTTCGAGACTAATTGATAGGACCCACTAGCAGACGCTTACATATGTCGGAAACATTTATCATAAATTTAACTAAAAGTCAGAAAATTCAACGAAAATTGTTTAAATAAAAAATAAAAAAGATTCTGGTACAGTATGAAGCTCACTATGCTTTCCATGCAAGTTGTAATAAGCAACATCATAAGTATATACGTTCTAAAGTACCGAACACTAAAAATCAGGCCATTTTCTATACTAGAACTTGTTTTAACATGAACCTTTAGTTTATCAGCCTTGCTCCTGTGATCATTCATAATTTTACCTTTGAATCGTACTTCAAAAATATGCAAAAATTCCACTGAAAGTGTCAGAAAACTTATTGAAATCTAAAAAATCTGATAGAACCTTTACTGAAAACGTAAAACGCAAAAGTTAGTGAAAATGGGAGCACGGCACTTTGTATTAAATCTGTATATGATCACACATCTCTTTGTCGTGTACTTATTTTGGAGCATTGCGTAAAACGTTCGTTTCTATTTTTGTTTTCATTTGGTACTGAAAAAATACTGCAAACGAGAATGAAATGTTACCAAACATTGCAAGTTGTGGTGAACTTAATTCAATACAAGAACGAACAAAGCGAACGAGCAAAACAAACGGAACCATTATTCGATTCACTTACTATACGATAGTGCTTGTCTCGTGCTCACTTTAGCTGCCACTCCATTGCAACTCTAGAAGCAAAAAATCATGAATATGAGTTTAAAAAGATATGCATCATTCATGTATACTAAAGCACAAACCACCAATTTCAACGTATGTACATACAAAAGAGCACAAGAGGGTCAGTGTAATGCGTAAGAATACTATACTCAAGCATGTTGCGCGTTTGCTCGCATTTGTAGTCATTATAATTTGAAGCATTTGGTTTTTTGAAATATGCGCACGATGCTTGGTAAATATGCAAGTCTAAAAATGCCCTCTCTGCCATTTCGAATACATTTATGCAAGGCTTTAATACATACGACTATGTAGTATGTTGAGAAGAGTATGAAAAACAAAAACAAAAAGAAAATACAATTAATATAAGTTAATCTAGAAGCGGTTTCGTGGTGATACTTTGTTTTGTTATGAAATATAAATACGATACATATTTTTGTTTTAATTTGTTCATTATTTGATTTACCTTTGAATCCTCGAACAACATCTCCCAAAAAAAAAAGAAAAACAAAAAAAAACACAGCAACCCAGCAAAAGTTTTACCCCTTTACATTATTTTATGCAAAGTTGATTTGATGAACACAATGCGTTATGTTTTAATTATTTGAATTATGCTCCTGTTTAATTTTGGAAATACTCTATACACACAATAGTTTATAATTGCTATATATTGTACGATTATATACAAATTTATATATGAACATAGCTGAAAATATACAAAATAAAATAATTATAAATACCAAAAACCAAATCCAAAACAATAATATTACACACCTAAAAAAAAAAAAAAAACAAATACGTAGCTGTCTGTTGTTAATTAATTCGAATGCATAAAGTTTGTTTATATATACTTTTATTATTTATAAAATAGATGATTATTTCAAAAATATTTATGCTGATGAGAGTTTAAATTGCTAATTGGCAAAAATTAAATAATTCATGGAATATAGCTGATCTATACTAGAAGCTACAGCTTTACAACACAAACAGCAGAGCTGTAAAAGAATCATACAAATTTGAATGAATCTGTGAGTCATTCAGGCATTGAATGAAACATTTTTGAATAACAATTGAATTTTAAATTTTTTAATCATTCTTTTTGAAAACGCTTTGTTAAAAAAGAAAGACTTGAACGAAAAATTAAATTATTCATTGTAAAAGTTTTGTTACTCAAAAAGATTGTTTCAAAATGTCATTCAATTCAAATTATTTATTTCAAAAAGAATGATTCAAAATATAGCATTTATATTGAATGATTCAAATTTCAATTCTATTAAATTTTTTTTCAATTGGAATGAAACATTCTTTATGAATTAAATTGAAAATGAAAAACGAATTATTCTTTTGCAGCTCTGATAAACAGTTTATAATTCATGAATGCCAAAAATTGAATTCAAAAAAGTAAAATTCAATAATTCCAGCAAACCAAACCAAAAAAAAAAAAAAAAAAATATGAATCCTCTAAAAATCAATCTATATTTTGGCGTCTAACACGAGACTCTGCATAATTCGAAACAAAAATGTTTGCAGGTCGCAATAGGATTGTACACCGAGCGAATAGTTATAACGATGATAGTGGAGCAGAAGATACAGATACAGTTGGTGCTAGAGATGTTGAATGTAACTATCGTATACTAGATACAACAACAGCAGCAGCCACAACAACAACAACAACACGTTGTGCAACTGCTGCCTGGCGTTATAAACAGGAACGTCTTACACGAGTATCAGCGGATGATATTGACCCTGAACATGATAATGAACGCGAACAGGATATCAATGACGATGATGACGATGGCAATGATAGTGATGAACGCATGTATATCGATGATAATTATAATTGTAAATATAAATGCAATGAGCTGAAAATGTCAGCAATACGCTGTAATCGACAACATTATCAAGCGCAACAACATTTTACGAATAGCGCTGCTATTGCAACGCCACAAACGGCGCTCAATCTTGGACGTAGTAATCCGTTGAAGATATACTGTCCCAATGAAGCTGCTGCCTATTCGCCGACAGCATCAAATAGTGCAACATCAGCAGCAAGTGGCAGTACACCAACAATATTTCAGCAGCAACATCAGCAACATATAAGCTATCAGCAACATGCAGCTGCTGCTGCTGCTACTGAAACGCATCATCAACTGCAACACCAACAACAGCATCACTTGAGCTTTGTACCACATCAAAGTCAACAACAACAACACCATCATCATCATCAACATCAACAACATCAGCATCATCATCATCATCACCAACAACAACAACAACAAAATGCGCCACCGCCAACTGTGCCAGTGGCGCCTTTAACGCCGCCACAACAGCAACATCATAATCAACCTGCAACATCCGCTGCCGCAGCAGCAGCAGCTGCTGCTGCTGCTGCCGCCGCCGCTAATCGACGTGATCACAATATCGACTATTCAACACTTTTCGTACAACTCTCGGGCACATTGCCGACACTATATCGCTGTGTGAGCTGCAACAAAATCGTCTCGAATCGCTGGCATCATGCCAACATACATCGGCCTCAGAGTCATGAGTGTCCTGTCTGCGGGCAAAAATTTACGCGTCGAGATAACATGAAGGCTCATTGTAAAATAAAACATGCCGACATACAAGATCGTTTCTTCAGTCATTATGTACATATGTGATCAATTTTATATGTAGTCAAGTAAAACCAAACTGAAAAAATCTTTAACGAAAAAAAAAAAAAAAAACAAATAAAATCTATAAAATAAAAATAAAATATACACAATACATATAGTATATATAATATATTTTTGCGCTCTCTTTCGCTAATCTTAAATTTAGTAAATATGTACTTATAAATATAGTATTGAAAAAACAAGTTTGAATTACAAAAAAATGTTAACAAAAACCAAATACAACAACAAGAACAACAACAACAACAAAATATTACAAAACATTAATTAATTCTATAAACGCTCTAAATGTCTAAAATATTTATATAAATAACAAAAATATAATTATTATATTGATACAATACAATACAAATTTACGCACTTATCCTTAGACTTAGTCCAGTCAATTTTTGATTTGATCGAAAACTAGCAAAATCTTAAGAGTTTTTGGTTTAAAACAGAACTTCGTATTAAGAATAAGTTTAAGAGATCCGCCTCTATTGTGACAAATAGACATGGAATGGTACATTCTTATCAGCCGTGTTCCGGTTTTCGAATCCATATCAACTGATTTCGTGAATTTCGCGATTTGAATACACTTGGAATTGGCACTATGAAAATCATATTTTCAAGGTCTAGTAAATTCAAAACGTATAATTTCGAAATAAATTCTTCTGAAAGTGAAATACGAACAATTTTAAGGAAATCAAATACGAGCACGAGGAATAGTATAGATTACACATTAAGTAGATAAACGTTTAATAGAAACACCTATTCCTATCGTATATTCCAATTCATTTTATTGTATTGAAATGTTTAAACCTATTCAGCCTTACCAAAATTTTACTTAAAGTCTATTTTATGCCGTAGTGAAAAAAACAAATAGCAACGCGCTTGCCTAAAAGTATACATTTTTGGAATCGCTCTTCCAATTGAACTTGGCGCGTATCTTTCATTTCATTGTATTGATATGTGTGCGTATGTTGTATATATGTATAGAGAGAGAGAGCTAGTTAGAGAGCAGAAAGTAGAAACACTATAAGTGTCGCGTGAATTTACTTTAATACCTTCAGCACAGCTGATTGAATACTTATTTTATAACATTTCTCAACCTAAACCAAAGAGTTCACCAAATAAAGAAGGGGTAACAGTGAGTACGGCATGAAAATACTACTTACTTGTAAATTTCACCACACATCATGGGCAAATTATTTACATGTTGAAAATAAATGCATGAATTTGCATAGACATACATATAAATTCACTATGCTTAGTAAGCAAATACGTGGGAAAACATTGTGTGCATCAGTAACGCCTTCTAGAAAAACTCACACTTTTTCTAAAACATAATCACGTGTGGTGGATTTATGTATGCGAACTGTTGATATAGTATGTGGCGCCTGTTCATCAAAAGCTATATATGTTTTTCGTACAAAAGTCAAATGTTTGTATGGCGGCTACCCAAGTAAGCGTATGTGGCATATAAATAGTATAGATACTTACTTTATTCATTGGCGCTACAACCGTGTATCAGTCATGGACGCACGTAGAAAGGCGTTCAGTATCAGTTGTAGTTAATACCAAGTTTGTGGAGCTGACTTGGATATATTCAATGCATGCTCGGTCGCCCTCGCGGACGTTTTCCCGGGGTTCGTCATTAAATGGAGATTGTATCTGAGGCTTACTCTCTGTCTTCACTGGTAAAAGTTTTGGAGTGGCGGGAACCAAATCCAGCGCATCAACCTTTTCTAGGCGGTTGCCTTCTCACAACTTGCTCATCTCGAAACGGGTGCTCAGAGTCTAGGCTAGCCTTTATGTTCTAACGAACTTTTGTGTGCTGCTTGGGCCGTTTTCAAAGCAACGTTTTTGGACATTCCACCAAAGTGAACTACTGCAAACTATGGATACTATCATGAAATAATAATAAGTCTATGTGTCAAGTTTCAACTAAATACATAAAAATGGATCAAACACCAAATATGCGCAGCAACTATCATATGGACAGACAAACAGACGAACATGTTAAAATAGCTTGGTCTCGCCTAACTGATCAAGAATACGTATACCTATATACTTTATGGGGTCTCCGATGGCTCCCTCAGTCAAACTGAGAATACCTTTCTCACACTTCTTGTAGATATAGGGCTTAAAAAGCTAGTGTATCTTGGGACAACCGTTTTGAATGTTTTAAATTTTAAATGGTCCGTTTGCAAACTGTATCAAATCTCTTTACATAAATGGTGTATCATGAAGAACGTTCGAACTTTAAAATGAGCTCTCTCTTACTAATACATATGTACATTCTTAGTTTGTGTCAATCTACATTGACACAAAGTACCAAACACCAACAACCAATGGCACTAATCAAGCATCAATGTTTGCTGCTGCCCTCTCATACTCTTTCTCTCCTCACCAACGATCATGCCATGCACTAATCTAAGGGCAAGGGCTTTGAATTATAAACTTTCACTTAAAAGAACTTATAATTCTCAACTAGTTTTAACGATTTTCGAAGTTTACTACTCAAGGTTCACAGAAATAGCTACGCTATAAATATGTTATAGTACAGCTTTTCGACATTATTGAGCTTGCCTAAGTGAATTGATGAACTTTCTAAGTTTACTGCTATTGTAAAAAAAAGCAAACAAAACTTTTTGCAATTTTGGTGGAACTAGTATAAAGAGTACGCTAAGCCTTAAGCTTTATTTTTTAGGTATTGAATTCATTCTACTATTTCTGTATTGACTGGACTAATACATAGTAGCCAACTAAAAGCAAATTCAAACACACAAAATATTTACAATAGAAATTTATTGTAAAAAATGAATTAATAAATTATATCAAAAGCAATTGAACGGATTTGTGAAACGAAAGAGTTTGTTTTTAAGTATTTAAAAAATCAAATATTTAAAATTGTAAAAAAAAGGAAACAAAACAAAAAGTATAATGGTCGACGAGCATTAACAGAACAAAGTATTACCAAAGTGAAACGAATTTTCGTAGACTGTATTTATATACCTATGTACTTAGAAGAATTTTAAATGTTGTAAATTTCTGGGAATCAAAATACGTTCTTAATTATCTATTTGATATGTTTAGTCATTATTTATTAAATAAAAAAAAGAGAAATAAATAAAAAAAACAAATCCTTTAGATGAACTTTAAAAAAAAAAAAATAATTATATATATATATATATATATATATATATATATATATATATATATATATATATATATATATATATATATATATATATATATATATATATATATATATATATATATATATATATATATATATATATATATATATATATATATATATATATATATATATATATATATATATATATAGAGAGAGAGAGAGAGAGAGAGAGAGAGAGAGAGAGAGAGAGAGAGAGAGAGAGAGAGAGAGAGAGAGAGAGAGAGAGAGAGAGAGAGAGAGAGAGAGAGAGAGAGAGAGAGAGAGAGAGAGAGAGAGAGAGAGAGAGAGAATATATATATATATATATATATATATATATATATATATATATATATATATATATATATATATATATATATATATATATATATATATATATATATATATATATATATATATATATAACAGGCCTGTTCCGGTATTCACTTTTGGTTACACTTTAAAATGGTAATTTTATTTATTTTTGGCAAAACTTAGTGATTTGAATTGAACAAAATCCCTAAAAACGTAAAAAATGTACTAAATATGGCCGAAAGTGAAAACCGAAATAGGTAAGTAACCAATTTTGAGAAGCAAAAAAATCAAAAGTATTATATTAGAATTCCAATAATGAATGAATGGTTTTATTTATAAAATTTTAGTTTATTTTTATTTATTTTTTTATAGTATACAATATAACATGTGTCGTAGTAAACTTAACGCTGCTTTGTATTTTATTTTTGCCATATTTTAGCAAAATTTTTATTATTATAGTTAATAAAATGTATTAAAACCATTTTAAAAAAAAAAGAAAAAACAAAAACAAACAAAAATTTGACGTCCAAATAATAACGTTTAATGAGAGCTGAAGAAGATTAACAACAATTGCAACGATTAAGCGAGCGAAGTACAACGAACTTATAGCTAAACAATTTAATGAATTTAAATAAAGAAATACAAAAAAATGAAAAAATGAAAAAAAAAAAACAAACTAAATTCGATATAAGATTAATCAAAAATCAAATCAAAAAATAGAAAATAGAAAATCCCAACTAAGTAAAACAAAAATATTAAAATGATATAAGCTACAAAATTAATTAATTGCATTATTAATTAAAATTTCGTTTGCCATTGTATTTAAGCTGTAAATCTAAAACAGAAAAATGAAAATTGAAATATTTTGCATAAATATTCTGAAAATGCAAACAACTTTGCATGCATGAAACAGTTTAGTTGTATTGGAATTGCAAATAATGAGTGAGATTTACGTATGTGTAGGTAATACTAAATTGAGGCAATGTTTTCTAAGAATTTGTTAGACACGCCGACTCGGCTACATACAACAAAAAGATGGAGATATGTTAGTGAAAAGTATATCATAAGATTCTAACTACAATTTTATATTTATAATACATATAATACACACCTTGTAACAATTAATTCTATAAGGAATATGATTTACCGTTTTATTTTTTCGTCAAATCAACTATTCAAGAAGTTCATACAAAAAAAAAAAAAAAACAATCAAATTCTGTAAATATAAATAGTTTATTTGGTGTTTAAACGTGTGGTGAGTATAGCTAAAAGTGAAGCCGATAAGCTGCCGACAAAATGAAACTCACAGCTTACTTGTTCACCACACTAATGTAATTCACCATTTACGATTTGAAATAAATCAGCATCTGATTTATTTGTAAGCAGATTTTCAAAACAATCAATTACAGCACATTTTAGTTTCTATATTGCGTACAAAAAAATTCCAGTATACTTTATCGAATACCAATTCTTAATTGATTATTTAAAAACAAATTACAAATGACAGCTCGATGTATTCAAAATAAGTACTAAAATATACTTTTTACTCTTGTTACATTCTCCAAGAGGTTTTGAGTATAGTTACAATAAACATTTGATTGCGCAGATCAGTCCGGTTCTTAAACCCAGACGTTATGCTATTTAACCCGTATTTCGTCAAGATGCCTCTACCTTCGCCCTTTTTATAAAATTGTTGACCTATGCAATTGTTTGTATCATTTTATCATAGGGCGTGCACGTCGATGAAAATAATATCTTCTACTTATAGAATTTTCTTTAAATATTTTCAATGCTCGCAACCTCAAGCTAGACTTCTTTGCTAGTGGCTTGAGTATTTCAACAGTTCAGTAGGCCAACATACTTGGTATATATTTCGATGCCCTGCATAGTTTCTCGGCTCACGCCACCAACGCCAAAAATCGGCCAAAGTCGAGAAATAAATTGCTGAAAGCGCTTGCCAAGTCTTCAAGGTCTAAGGATAAAGACACAATTATTATCAGCTATAAAGTTATTGAACGATCTGTCCTAAACTATGCTGCTACTATATTATCTAGTAATATAGCTGCTACTATAAAAGTAAATAAACTCTCTTAGAAACAATATTGTGCTTGTGGTGGCAGTGACGTATTGATGAGAGTGAAAAATGTCTTCCTCGTCTTCCTTCCACCAGGACTAAATTAGCATCGAGTGTTACAGGGCATGAATCGCGATCAGCACCAATGTTTGCTGTTCTGAATGTCCGTCCCGTCCGATGCAATTTTATATATATATTTTTTCATTACAGCCAAAATCAACTTAAAATTCAATATGGTTGGTTCTTATGAACAGACAGACACTTCACGTATGGGTGTGATTCCCAACTTTTTGGTGTAGCCTAAATACAAACCTAGTTCCAGCGGGCATCACTTGATCCAAAACTCATGTCCCTTGGGCATACGCCCTTCTAAATGTAGAACGTGCTCAAATTTAGTTTTGTTTAAACTTCTTATACACATCAAAGTTTCTACATGACTTCACATCAAATGATTATCTTTATACTTATATAAAAAAGTTCGTGCAGTGTGAGAAATCCAAAAACTCAAAAACCGCCGCACCAAATGACACCAAATTTTCAACATATGCTAGTTTGGTCTGCAGGAAAGTTTCTCTTTAGTTTCCGTTTGATAGGTACCGCAGGAGTCAAAATATCGACGAAAATGTGTTTCTTCAGCACAATATATTGTTAGTGTTAAACAGCATTGTACGGCGTGAAGTTGGTAAAAGTACACGGAACCAACTTTCGACGTAAAGTTGGTAAACTGTGTACTAAAACCATTTTTTATCAAATTATTCGGCGGAAGTAGACTTACCCAATTTTTTTTTACAATTTTTCCGGCGTGAAGTTGGAAACAGTGCACTGATCCAATTTTTTATTAAATTATTCGGCGTAAAGTTGGTAAACAGTACAATAAAAATGAATATTTTTGTGTGCGTTCACATGGGGATTTGAGAATGGTTTAGATGCACAATTCGATTCACTGTGAATGCCCGCGATTGTTTCTGGCCAAAAAAACATTTAAGATACAGGGATGAAATGTTGTACATATATGGGAAGCGGAAGGGAAAGGGGAAGAGGTGGAAGAAAAAGAACCAAAAGAGAAAAAGGGGGAAGAGGGACATCGAAAGATGGGAAGGGGAATAGGAGATAGGGTACGGCGGCATTGGGAAGTATGGGTAGGGGGAGGGAAAACAACGCGCAGGGTCCATTTAAGATAGAGGGATGAAATATTGTGTATGGGATCGAAGGGGAAGGGAAAGGGGAATGTTGGGGAAGATGTGGAAGAAAAGGAGCCGGAAGCGAAAGATGTGGAAGAGGGACAGTGAAAGATGGGAAAGGGAATAGGAGGTAGGGTAAGGCGGCATTGGGAAGTATGGGTAGATGTAGGTGAGGCAGGGAGAGGGGCAGAAACGCGCAGGGTCCATTTAAGATAGAGGGATGAAATATTGTATATGGGATCGAAGAGGGAATTGGAAGGGAAAGGGGAGTGTTCGGAAAGATGTGGAAGATGTGGAAGAAAAGGAGCCGGAAGAGGGAAAAGGGACAGGGAAACCTAGGAAGGGGAATAGGAGGTAGGGTAAGGCGGCATTGGTAAGTATGGGTAGAGGTAGGTGAGGCAGGGGGAGGGGCATCAACGCGCAGGATCCATTTAAGATAGAGGGATGAAATGTTGTATACATATTATTGAGATCGAAGGGGCCAGGTAGAAGCGATGGTAAAGTAAGGGTAGGTAGGGTGCAGGTGGGTGCAGGGTAAATGGTGGTAGGCAAAGGGATGAAAGGGGGCAGGGGAATGGGCGGTAAGGTTAGGGGCATGGGAAAGGAGGCACAAGAGAAAGGAGTGGCATAGGTAATTAGAGACAGGTAGTGAGGCAGAAACACGCCGAGTATCAACTAGTAACATATAAATTAATAGGTTAGGTAGAAGAGGCTTTTATATACATTTTGTACTATATGTACTGATAATTTGGATCACAATATATGTATCTTTTTTTTCATTACTTAGTATTGTATTTGACATAAGTTTCAACTGATTACTATTCGAAATTGATGTATAATGTGCGAAATCTTCGGTTTTTTTTTTTCACACTAAACACTTTGATCCAACACCCACCGCAGTTTTGCAAAACATTTCAATGAAACATTTTCAGAATATTTGTCATAAAATTATCATTTTAATAAGAAAAGAAGTATAACTAAATCAAATTTCAAATAAAAACTGTAGTTAGTGATTTTCTCTTCGAGTAAAATAGTGAAGGCTGTATTGAGGGCAAACAAGAGAAGAAAAAAAAACAAACAAATAAATAAGAATAGAAACGAAACGAAACGATACCAATGAAGAGGCAAGCTAAAACTTTAAACTTAAATTTCAAAACTTGTAATCTTGAAAACTAAAAAACAAAAAAATAAGTATATACAACAAAACGCAAATGAAAAACAAACAACAAAAAAGAAAAACCAAAACAAAACCAGCAACTAAAAATTCTTAAACTTAAAATATACAAATTTCAGAATAATTATATTATTAATATACATTACAAAAGTCTCTTTAACAATTAATAAAACTCTTACAAAACGAATTCTTCCAGTTCTTTTCTTTAGTGTGCTATCTTATATAATATAAACTATAAACAAAAAAAAAAAAAGAAGGAATTTCTACTAATGCCTCTTTAATCGTCATTACTTTTTCTTTCGATAAAATCGTTAGTGTGCAAAATAATATATTACACTTAAAAAAATAATATATAATTAAAAAAAGAAATTATATAGAAAATTTAATTAACTTCATATAAACGGTAAGTTGAACATTTCTTAGCTAAATAAATTTTATACTTTTAAGTTATGTGTTGTAAGTTTTTTTTTTTTTTTTTTTTAAGTATTAAATGAATCAAATTCAAAAAAAAAACAAAAAAATTATATATACGAAACAGGAATTGGCCATGAAATTGAAAATTTGTTTTAAAACACTAAATTTTTTTGTTACTTATTATGAAGCAATTAAGACTTTGTTTTTTTTTTTTTTAAGACAAGACAGAAGATTTGCAGAAGAAGGAGGAGGGGTGTTGAAAATATGTTTGTTGTTTGTACTTCTAAAAAAAAACAAAAAAAAAAAAGATACTCTATGTCTTTCTCTATATATCTCTACTACAAATTGATGCTACTTTTTACACTCTGTCTAATTTTTTTTTTTCTACTATTTAATTTCATTTTAATTCTACATATAAAAAAAAACTCACTGTTGTTTAATTCAACAAAGTTTTTAGCTCTTATTATTGAAAATAGTTTCTAATGCACAATTTTTTTTTTTTTTTTTTTATTTAACAAAATAAAACTTAAAATCAACATGTAATCTGCATATATGACATATATAAATCAATATATAAATAACACTCAAGAGTGCAAGTAGTTAGGAAATGTCAGTTTCCATTGGAACAGAACCGCCATTTCCCATCTACTAGTGAATATTTCACACACAACTATCTTTCTATCTATCTCGCTCTACTCTATATTTCTTTCTCCTGTGTAAAACTCAAAATAATACAAAAAATTGGTTTGGGTTAAACAAATTAAAAAAAAAAAACCAAAAATACATTCATTAAAAATATATACACATATAATATGCCTAATAATATATACATATATCACCTGGGAAGTTATTCTTAAACAAACAAAAAAATTCAAATTAATATCCATTTATATATTGTATAAATTTAAATCGAATAAAAATTGGATATGGTTTTCTTTCTATGGAGACAAAAATAAGCACCACCGCCACCCAGTGTAATCCCAATTCATGTCCATTTTAGTTCTGTAAATAATTAACCAAAAACAAAAACAAAAATTTAAGCGCAAAAAAAAAACTGTGTAATAAAACTTAAATGTGTTTTGCTATAAGTAAAATTAATTTTAAATTTTTCTTAAATTAATTTTTAAAATAATTTGTATTCTTCTTGAAATAATTATTCTTTCAAAATTATATTACAAAATTCTTTATTTAACCAAAAGTTTAAAAATTTAATTTTTTTTTTTTTTTTTTTTGGGTGTAACAAAATTTTTGTGCAATATTTTTCTTCTCTTTAATCTAAATTTAAAAAAAATAATTATAAAACATAGGCAAAACTAGTTTGTGGATTCAAGTACAGTAGTTACATTAAAATGCAGGGTCCTCAGAGTACAATAATCCGTTTTATTAATTGAGAAATGTATTCATTAAGAATGTGCGGTCTTCTTCATGTATGCGTATATTGCTAAAATATAGTAACGGAATCTAGCTCCTTGAAAGTATTCAACATAACAATTTAATTTTGACTTAGACTTGAGCTAAACTCGGCAAGCACAAATTCGTGTACATGTTAATGGTTTGCTATGGTGTGCTACAGCGAGCACCCGAGCCCAACTCTGTGTTAAACTCTTAAACAAGTAAGCTTCTGGGAGGAAAGTTTCAAAGCTTCTTCAAATTCAACCCAACTGCTGCTACAAAAGAGGTACACAATTTCAATTAATAAAATCACCCCCAACAATTTTCTGTAGCTCAAATTCGTTAAGGAGAATCAATATGCAATTCAAGCAGCAGCAACTCTCATGTCTTTATGATCTTACAAACAAAGATTAGTGATTATTATAGTACAAGATAATAGCTAATTAAGTACTAATCTTACTAAGCACAAATCTTTCTTGAACATTTGTAATGGTTTATTAAGTGGTTTTTGAAATGGTTTATTCAATTTGCAGCATATGTACATGCGAAGAAGGCTTCGACCATAATCTCTATAGTAAACTTTTTATTTTCTTAAAGAAACGCATCGCACTAAACCAGTCTGTCTGTCTGTCAGTTATTCATTCTTTATAACTAAATTTCGGATTAACTTTAAAATCTAGACACTCTAAGTTTTATGATATGGACTCACAATATATATGCTTCAACGAGATAATATTTTTTCGCAAATTTAATCAGTGCATTAGACAATTAATACAACTTTGCGAAAAAAAAGTCATCATAGCGATCGATTCACTGAGTCCTTAAAATGTCTATCGGTCAAGCCCGCACGTAGGAAATCGCACCATTCGGTCAATTGTAGTGCGAAAGTCGCTGGCAATCTGGAGCTTCTTCAGGCTATGATAGATCTAATCTTGCCATCTTAAGCCTAGGCGTGCTCTCTGACGCTAGCCACCAATCAAGTTCCATAAATAGGCACGTTAAATAAAATTCCGAACCCCATTAACGAAATTTCCTAATTTGGTTAAAAATACTTAACAAAAACGAAGACAAGAAAGAGACAGTCTAAAGTTCATAGCTTGCTGTCCTTATTTCTTGTAGTCTCCGTTATCTCGGCATTCATGTACACCATAGGTGCACACACTAGATGTGCTGCATGCACATTTGTTTTTGTACTACACTTCAGTATTACTCTGAGCATTGTTGTACACATACACAGCTCTTTGCATTAACAGTGCAAATTTGGAAACAATTTCAACGTTTCTCGTTAAGTTTTTGCGTATAGTAAAGACAATACAGTTGCCTAAGAATAGTACGCACACGCAGTGCTTTCCATAAACCAGTAAAAAGTACACAAACTATTTTCTTGTTCTTTATTGTTTCTGCGTATACCTTATTTGTGTATATACTTCCATTTGAAACTTTTGGGTATACCTGATTTAGATGAACTTGTCTCTACTTTTCATGCTGACTCGTATATACTTTAAGTGATCTGCCAAGCTTCCTTTTCACTGTTACATACTTCAAACTTTAATTGTGGTTGCAATTTACATTAACTATAGTTATCTGTGTAGGAGAGATAGTCTCGGTTTAACTTTTGCATTTATTTTAGTGCAGTCTATATACTTAAAAGATAAATTTCAAATTACAACTCTGTTGATATATACTAAAAAGAATGTACAACAATGACTGCACAATTGTGTTTGTACAGATGGGAAATTTAACGCTATTGTTGTTGTTATTGTAACAGCTTAGTTTGAGCTGTATCAGGAAATATATATACATATATACAATTTACTATATGATGAATGTATTTAAGACAGACCTAGGTGTCAAGTCACAGAGGAAGGAAGCTACTACTGTTGGTCGTAACCAAAGGTCTAAAGTACTCAATTGAATCGGATGGGACGGGCAATTAAAGAGATGGATTGTGTCGTGCAGTGACTGACCGCATTCAAGGTAGCAATCATAATTACTTATACCAATCCGTTCCCTGTAGCACTCGAGCATATTGCTCCACCCGGACCACAACTGTGCAAGTTTAGTTCTGGTGTTACGAACGAGACGTTTTTCGCTCTCGACAATAGGTGGTGGTATACCACTTAGAAGGATATTGTCCCTATGAGCGCTGATTGACTGTTCAATTGCATCTTTATGCAATTAATTTCCCCTAATCATACTCCTCTATACTATTCTCTGGAATAAAACGTTCAATACTCGTTTTGTAACTTATAGTATTGTTACTTATAAGGGTAGGAGTTATTCTCTTGAGGGTGCCACGGTTTGGATGATTGCTCCTGTACACACCTAACAAAAACTGCTTCGAAAGCAGCGCATTATGTTGGTGAACATGTCGCAACATCGCTTCTTCATGCAAATGGTCTTTATGGCTCATTTGCAGACAACCAGTGGCAGTCCTCAGAGCACTATTCTGACTTCTTTGCAGGCATTGCCATTGAGTCTTACTTAGGTAAGGAGTCCAGACACGAGCAGCATAATTCAGTACAGAACGTCCAATAGATTTTATAGGAGGTAATTATTGTCTTTTTGTCCTTACCCCAAGACGACCCAGCAAGCGCTTGCAGCACTTTGTTTCTCGGCTTGAGAAGATTGTTTGTCTTGGTGGCATGAGCCGAGAATCTTAGTAACGGTTCAAATGTTGTCCCACATTAACTTTGTACTGGGAAGTAATAAACAAGCGTATTTTAGTAAAAATCTTGAATCCCCTTACTGTCAATTAGCAAAATTTTATAAATAAAAACATAATTTGCAATAAATTTTGCCTATGTTTTTGCACAAACACTTCGAATAAAATCATTTAAATCAAAAATAAAAACAAAAATTGCAGCATATCCCATATATATTTTTTATTACTAAAAATAAATATTACAAACTAAAAATAATATTTAAAAATAGATATACCTACATCTATATATTAAAAACAAAATTCGTGAAAATCATTTTATATTTATATTTAGTTTAGTATTTAAGATTTTTGAGAACAAAAAAAAAAAAAAAAAAAAAACAAACAACAATTTTTATAATAATTTTTGTTTCTGTGAATCATCAACAAAAACATTGTTTTTCTTCTTCTTTTTTCTTTGCGCGTCAAATTCGAAAACTAAAAATGAAAAAAAAAAATATTAAATCTCTTAAAAAATAAACACACACAAATAAATAAATAAATAAAAAAAACCAACAACAAAAACAAAAATTGAAAATATTTCAACCAAAAATAAATGAAACAACCCGCGCAAAGGTTCCAAAGCCTGGCACATGCGTCTCACCTTCGAGCGTCTCTCCGGCGGCTGTAATCTGCACCGTTGCAAACTATGCGGCAAAGTGGTCACACATATACGCAATCACTATCACGTACATTTTCCCGGACGTTTCGAATGTCCGCTCTGCCGTGCGACATATACGCGCAGCGATAATTTACGTACACACTGTAAATTCAAACATCCCATGTATAATCCGGATACGCGAAAATTCGATAATATAATGGGTGCAGCGGCAGCAACCGCAGCCGCAGCAGCAGCAGCAGCACAATCACCAACAGCAACACAGATTGCCGCGGCCTCACAAGCGGCAATGGCAGCGGCAGCAGCAGCAGCAGCATTCAATGCAGCGCAACAGCAACAGCAGCAGCAGCAGCAACAACAACAGCAGCAGCATGTGCATCAGCAGCAACAGCAGCAACGTGAACGTGAGCGCGAACGTGAGTTGCAACATTTACAACAGCAGCAACAGGTGCAACAGCAACAACAACAAGTGCAACAGCAACTAGCGCATAATTTAACGCAGCAACATATGTTGCATCAACAGCTGCAAACGCATCATCATCAACAATTGCAAACGCAGCAACAGCAGCAGCAACAACAACAACAACAACAGTTGCAAACGCAGCAGCAACATAATGCAACAAGTGAATGATATAGTCAATATATGGCATGGAATTATGCTGGCAGATGTAATAGTAATGGCAACAGTAGTAATAGCAACAATTACAATGGCTATGCAAGTTGGAGTTTTAATGAGCAGCAACAATATGTGCAACAACAACAAATATTGCAGCTAACTAACAAATACACACAACAGCAGCAACCACCACCACCACAACAACAACGTAAGCAACATTTTAATTACTATGCGCGCAACAACAATTTCAACGATTTCTATCAACGTTATGAGCAGCAACAGAAGCAACAGCAACAATACAACAGCAACAACAACAACAAACACACAATTGTTATTGATGATAATGAAGATGAAACGCGTGCATATTTTGAGCAACATTTGCAGCAGCAGCAACAACAACAACAACAACATAGAAGACATGCAACACTAGATGTTATGCATAACAAAGCAACAGCAACATCTAAAATTAATAGCAACAGCAACAACAACAACAACAATATGAATACAGCAACAGCAGCAGTAACAAATAATGCCAATAAGAATATGGAAGCTATGGCACAGCATGTTGCAGATGATAATGATGATGATGATGATGGTGATGATGATTGTAATACAGTGCAACATGTTGTTGTCGATAAATTGCATTAAAAATATTTTATTATACAAATACTACAAATACGTTTATTGCAAAAGATACTCAACGCAACACAAAAAAATGTAACAAATATTTAATAATAATAACTAAATAATAATAATAACTAAACAAACAAACACAAATGAAACATGAAACATGAATAGAATGAATTTAAACTTAGTCGAACGACCATGCATATTCGGTTATGGTAAGCCAAATTCGTTTGTCAATTAAGTAATAATTTTTATCTATATACTACTATAAATACAATATACAATATACGATATAGTATATATTATATATTATATATTATACGATATATGTACATTAATGTTGGTGCAAACACTACACGGAAATTATATTTTAAATACATATTTTAGAATTTTTAATTAGTGTTAAAATTGTTGGTACATAAAATGATTAGATGCAACAGACGAGTGAAATTTTTTAAGCCAAACTACGTATTTAAATGTCGCTGATGGTTTCTAAAAAGCAAAAAAAAAACGGCAATGGTTTCTGCATGAAAAGTAGCCAACTAATTTCAAGGAAAACTCTAAAGAAAAAAAAAAAAACAAACAATTTAATATGCCCAAACAAAATATTTTATGCACTACACACACACACACACACACACACAACTTAGCCAAACTGACCAAAAACAAAAATAAAACCACCCCCAATTAGAGAAACTTGTTGCAAAAGAAATGCTAGTAAAATTTGTTAAAAACTTACGTATATAGTAGTATAGTGAAAATATCATAAATATATTATGGCAACTCAATGCTAATATTGCACCTTTAACAGCATATACACGATGTGATCTAAAAATAACCGAACTTTTTACTTAGACAATAAAACAAGCATGGTATTAGGTTTCAAAGCTAAAATGTAAGCAAAATACGAACCATTTAACTCAATGCAACACATTTGGAATGCTCAACCAATTTATGCATAGACCTTTTAAACTTGCTTTTTGGTATGTTCTTTATGGCCGTATGACACACGAATATAATCAGCATTTTTTTTCCCCTTCATTGCTCTGGGATTTTAAACACAATACAATACATACAGCAACATTTTTCACATCGAATCGTATGGGTTACACTTGACTTTTGTTTATGTTTCTATTAAAATATACAGAATCAATAGAGAAGAGCATATTAAAAATGCATGCATTGAGTATATACACCATTTGCGCATGACATGCCAAAGCAATTGTCTTTGCATTTTTCATTATTGTTCTTTTTTTTTGCTAGTTTTATTGTACGCACTAGTACACTTTTTGTGTAAAGAGTGACTGAATGCAGAAATAATCCAAAACACCATAAAAATATAGATAAATACAACACTATTTCTGCTGAACTTTTGGTACTTTGTCTTTTTTGAGTCCAGAGTTGTCTCATCTTTCGCATAGATTTTCATTTTAATATGGTATTTTTGCTGTTTATTTTCCTGTTGGTTTTCGTTTCACTTTCTGATGCAACTATATTTCAAACTCTCGCACCTGTAGAATTTTTGCTTTGTCTATTTTCTGATCTGCTCTAACAGCAATGAAGGGCAAACCATTTGCTGCTTGTATTCGTGTGTCATACGGCCATTAGCACCTGTGTCCCAGCTACTTGTATAGCTGAAATGTCATCGTAAAAAGCTCCTTTCATTGCAGTTATCATTTTTGGCAAGAGAAAATAATCGCACGGTGATAGAACAAGCGAATACGAAGGGTAGTCAATGAGACAAATCTGTTCTTTTTTTCATCAAAAATTCATTGACTTTTTGGTTTTGTGAGATGGTGCATTATCATCATATATTCGAAATATTCGAGCCGAGCACGTAGAATTGTCTCGTCGACCGTACAACTAGTAAATATAATATTATCCATTACAATATAATATTCTCTGTAACATAACAAAATCCTTGTGAACAATACACTTGGAATCATGGAATGTTAACAACATTGTCTTGATGCTTGACTTCTGTAAATGCAATTGTTTAGGTTTTGGCTCGTCTTTTGACTTCAATTCTGCAGATTGTCACTTTCGGAATCATATTTAAAACAGTTGATCGAATGAAGAAAATCTGGCTCGTTTTCAGCTGTTTTTGAAATGATGTCTTTGCAATGCGCTACACGAGCGATCATCATTTAACTGCTGTGGAACAAAATGTGCACGCAGCTTTCTTTTAGCCAAATCTTCAGTTAATATTTTGTAGATTATACTTAGTACAGTAAGATGATTTTAATTCTTCTGTCAGCATATTCTCTCAGTGAAATTTGCATCGATAGCGTTTATTTCACTTACTTTTTCCACTAACTCAGCACGATTACGAGCAGCTGCTTCAGGTCGTCCAGGTCTTGGATCATCATTTAAATCATCACGAACGTTTTTAAATCGTGTGAACCACGTGTAAAGCACTTGAGTACGACTCATACAAAATCATCTTCAGAAATTTTTCGTAAGTCTCAGCAAAATTTTTTACCGAGTTTAAAACATAACTACAAAAACTGCTGTTATTAAAACTTGTGTCCTTTTGTAATCTGTCAAACGATTAGCATGAACTAAGCTGCTTTCGAAAGTGGAAAAATGTAGCTTTCTAAAACTGTCAACATTTAATAGATGGCGCTGCGTGTGCTATGTTTTAAATTAAAAGTTCGGTTATTTTTAGATCACATTTTGTAAATACAGTGAAAATAATATAAATACATATATTATGGGAACTCAATGCTAATAATGCACCTTTAACAGCATATATAGTACACTACATAATAAACTTATTACATTAAAACGACTCTAAATGTATTTGTTGTACAATTTGTTGTCGTTGTCAAACTATATCTAAATGTGTATAATGTTAGCAGCAATGTAACGAAAAGAAGTAAAACAAAAACTATAGATCTTAATTTATAATGAATAACAATAACGACGCGATACGTTCCGTCCGTATAGATTTCGTAAAAAGAATAAAAAATTTAACCATACAAATACTATGTGTGGGATTTCTATTACAACACAAACAATAATAACTAATAATAACTATAACTAAACAATATATAGCGCAAATAACAGAACAACAACCACAAACACCTACCAATATATACTCTTTAAAAATGAAACAGAACAACAACAACAACAACAACTAAATGGAGATTTTATTTAGTAACTAACAATTTAAAAGATACTACTAACCACATATTTTTAAAACTTTTAACACTAATATTAAAAAACAAAACAAACAAAAAAAAAAAAAGAAAACAATATTGCGAAAAGCAAAATGTATAAAAAAATCTATTTGTAATAATGCAGGTTTACTATAAATGTAATTAATTTTTAGTTAATTTGTTTTTTGATTTTAACAAATATTCGAAAAATGAGCACAACTTAAGTTAAAACGCAGCTATACGAGTATAGTATATATTTATATTATATTATTATATGTAGAGATGTAGTAAATGGCATAGAAAGCAGCCCAACTCTCTCTCTCTCTAACATAAAATGTACAAATTTGCCGTTCAGAGTTTGTGGGTCTCAACAAGCCGTTGTAAAAAAAATGAACCCACTAAACCGAAAAATTTTTGTTTATTTTTTTAAGCTTTTCAACATTTCACTTAAGAGTTATTATATATATATATATATATATATATATATATATATATATATATATATATTTTTATACTTTTATTATTTGTTCTCTAAGAGTTTTAGGACAAAAAACAAAAAAAAAATAACGAAAAATTGCACGTAATTTTAAAATAGTTCCCAAAAACAAAATCTAATTGATTGGCACACATTGTTAATTTTACAAGCTTTTCTTTTCTATAACTTTGTTTATTTGAGAAGTACATAGTATAGTATTCCAATCAGAACTCAATACAGCATTCTACCAACAAATGGCATGGTTTAGTTTTTTAATTAAATTGTTCGTTTTTGGTTGAACAGATTCAAAAATATAAAGCCTACAATTTATAAGTCAAATGTTTGTGTAAAAATATTAATTAATTTTGTAAACCGGTTTATGCAGCTTGGTATTTATATAATTTTGTTAGATGTTTTATCAATATTTGTCGAACTCAGCTGTTAGGTGGGTTCCATAGGCAAAAACCGCTAAAGGAGTTGCATGTGCGCCACAAGCTACAAAACTCATTGTCCGCACTAACAAAATCGACTTTATACTATTTTCCTTGTTGGCATTAAAAGAAAAGTCAGTAGGCTCTCTACCAACCCCACTCCCGTTTGGAAAAAAACTTAGCTACGCCCATGAACAGGAACATATTTTTATTTTACTATTTTACTCGAAACATTTTACTGCTGTGTCTTCAGTAGTTTTATTAAAAAAAAAAACAACAAAAAAACAAGTTTAAAGAAGTGTCCCAATTTTATTATTATAGGACACAATATCTATGGTTTTGTCCTTCTTACTTAGATATCCTGCTCTAGTCCAACTTGTTGAATAAACCTTAGCATTGTCCTATGATCTAATTTCTTCAGTTGTTCTGCAGCGACAACGTAACTGTCTCATATTCGAAATCTACTTCTGACTATTGCTTCACATTCTGTAACGATATGAAGAGGAGGAGTCGCTTCCTTATGATCACAAAATCTGCATTCTGCGGATTTATATACACCCATCACACACAGACGTTTCCTCAGTTCACAGTGTCCTATTAGTATTGCTGTCAATGTTCTCAGCTGGTTTCTACCTTCTCGCTCTGCGCGGGTCGAAGCCATCTAGGAATATTTTTGCTTGCCTTAGTCCTTGGCTCATGGCCCAGTGCTGCTTCATTGCCCTATTTATTTCATTGCGGATTAGTTCCAGTGCAGTGTGTCTCCCAGTGCCACAAAAAGGCTCTGGTTCTACCATTGGTGTTGCCGCTACTTTCTCGGCTAGCTTATTTCATACTATATTATTGTGTCCTGGCACCCACAGTAAGTAAACTTTGTCGTGTTCGCCAGGTTTTCCTAATTATATAAGTGCTTGCTGCACTAGTTTGGACTCGATGGTGTTTGAGCTTAACGCTCCCAACCTAGACAACTCCAATATTTCAATTTAGATGGGTGTTAACATTTTAAAAATTCCAAAATAAATTGTTTGCAGAGTACATTACTTCCTTGGATTTAAAGGATGTTTTTTTTTTAGCAAATTCCACTTGATCTGGCCTCGAAGTATAAAACGGCGTTCACGGTACCGGGGTGTCCATTACTTTAAAGTGGTATACTTTAAAGTAATGCCATTTGGTCTCTGCAACGCTCTGCAGCCGATGAGCCGTTGAATGGATCGCGTAGTAGCGGCCCACTTACGTAATGAAGTTTTTATCTACTTGAATGATTTACTAATTGTTTTCGACTCCTTTTCTCGACATCTTACGTGAAGTGGCTGATCACCTAAAGTGCAAAGAAACTTCCATATAGCAAATTAGTTAAGACAATCTGTTTCATAATATTTTGGCCATAGTTATAGCTCAACGTTTAAAGTGCGCAGAATACAAAAAAGAGACATACTACTCTCAAATCTTATTTAGCTTTTTGTTGTGAAACACCGATTTTTGCACCGATTTGCGCTTCCGATATGGACTGTTTACCAAGGCAAACGAGATTACATATACCATAAAATATGTTAAAACTACTTGTGAATTATAAGCGTATTAAATTTGTAAATGAATGTTTATAATTCACAGCTATTTTAATAGTTATCTCTCTTTTAAATTGTTCTTGCTAATTTTGTTGATGATTTTCAACGCTTACTTAATGTGGGTCGCTTTTCGTTGATATTGCCGATACCAATAGGAATATGTATTTAATGACATTCGTAGCTGATTGTCGATGCAGTGAAGAACGTGTCTCACTTGCAAAACCGCGTGAGTCTACACCACTCACATGTTTTTTTTTTTTTAGTTTTATCAGAGTAATCATATTAGTTATTTTCTACAGTTAATTAGTTAATCTTAATACACATAATTAGTATCATAATACACTTAACGTATTCAGCATAACTTATGTAACTTGTGTAACGGTGCAGAAATGCAAATTGACAAGACATGCTTCTTCATCGACTATATGCACAATCAGCTGTTCAACCCTTTTCGACATTCTGCCTATATTGGTTCATATTTCTGTGTGAAAAAACATTTCTTATTTATTGTAAGTTTGCAGTAAACAGCATTTTGATCACCTTAATTGTATTATATCAGTACATGAACTTTTTTCAATCTGACTCCGTAGTTTAAGTCTTGAAAATTTCAACCAGCCAAGTGAAATGAAAGTTTTTCTTTAATTTTTCTTAATTATATATAAATAAACCATGCCATTTTTATAACATTTCAACATAGTGTGAATAGCTTATCAGAAACTTTGTAACAAAATTGAAGAAGAATTGCGGTTCTAACTTTCGGAAATTTTTGACGATATCTTTCTTAAATATCTGGCTGTAACACAGTTTAGAGGTTTATTTTTATGTTAAACACATAGAGTATGTACATCCACGCTCACTATAAAGCATAGCTCTCGTAGAAACATGCCGCACATTTACGAGTTTTTGTATGGAATATATTCTATAACTTTGATTCTTTTATTTAACTTCCATAAATTAAATTATTTATATTATGCACATCAGACCATCTATATCAAAAATGTTTCAATAACAAACCATACCATATTTCATATAGGAATACTGCTATATGTAACTTCTTTATTACTGATGCTACAAAAATTAAATTTGATATACTCGTTTATATGTTACTCACCGTTAAAATATAAAACATTGATACCTACTATATCACCATACTTATGCTTCAGTTAGTGAAGCTGTTATAATTACCATAATTTCTTCAAAAATCATGCTATGATTTGGTATGATATCAACCGACACAAAAAATAACCAACATAATTTCAGTTAGAAACACTATAGTATATGAACTCTACACAGAGCATTAAATCTTATACAGATTCCTTATTACAGATATAGGCTTATTTTTATGCTAATATTAGCTTTTGTGCATTATAGCCACTTAAATTGAAGCATATATTTTCTAATCTATTCTGTTTTACAAATTTGTTACATTTCTTTTAGCTTACTTTCACACCCGATGTGTAGTATTTTCCGCGTCATGTCCGCTTTAACTGAGTTTTAACAAGCTATTACGTATGTCAAAACTAGTTGTGAATTACAAGCGTATTTAATTTGTAGTAAATGTGGTTGTATATAATTGACAGCTATTATTATAATTATTTATGATGGGAACATATAAAAACTGCCACCTAAAAGTTCTATTGTTTTTTCTACTGTGTTAGATGAACTGCCCTAAGCCTATATGTTGAATTAATCTTAGTACATACTTTCCTAGAATGCAAACTTCTCAGTTGCTCCTTTCTAATAAAACGTTTAGCTAGCATCTGCAGTCTACTTTTAGCTACAGCTACCATTCGTGGTCAATGAAGCTGCATTCGGGTGAGTTATGTATTCCCAAAACATATAAATGTTTCTTTAGTCTACAGTGGCCTGTTAGCAGTGCTGTTAGTATTCTTAGTTGGTTCTTACCTAGTTGGAGCATAGTTTTCAATTTGCTCAGGCTGTAACCCCCTAGAAGTAACTTTACTTGTCTTAGTCATTGGCTTGTTGTAGCCCAGTGTTGTTGTTTTTTTTTGTTTTCCTGTATCCTTCTCCTTGCTAATTACTTTCGATATAGTATGTATCCCGATGTCACAATACGGCTCAAGTCCTATCAACTGTGATATCGCTATTCTCTCAGATAGCCAGCGTAGCTGCGTTGAAGGCACTTAACTCCAACATAGTTAGAACATAGCTAGTAGTTGCCGCTCCTTGTCTTGCAAGCTTGCCCGCTTGTTTATTTTCTGGAATATTGTTATGACCAGGCACGCACAGCAGAGATACCATACCCTTTTATGTTCACCTAGTTTTTCCAATAGACCATTTGCTTCAAGCACTAGCTATGTTCTAACTATGTTGGAGTTAAGTGCGCTGGCTATTTGAGAGAATAGCGATATCACAGTTGTGTGATAGCCTCTGTCTAGGTTGAATTGTGCACATCGGATTATAGCGCGCATCTCTGCTTGGAAGATACTGACTGGTGTGTGTTTCCCAATGATTCACAGTAGTGAGTCTTGGGGCCTACTACGCCTAGGTCTGTAGCATCTTCCGTCAAGGATCCATCCATCCATCCATTCATATACCACTTGGTGATGTGTGGTTTTAGTACGTATGAATTTTTCGACATCCACGATTTTTTGTTGTACCATTTGATGATAAAACTCCGATCAAATATGTTACTCTGTGTCATTTTGTCTCTTGGCATGGACATTAGGGATGCACACTTCGTTCATGTGTGGAGACGTTTCTGACAAATCTCCGCGGTAACTTTATGCCACTCGACTGTTAGTCTTATGCCTCGTTTACATATACGCAACATTTAAGCAACTAGCAACTGTAACTTGTAGTTGCGAAAAAGTGTTTACATTGAAGTTGCAAATCAAACGCAACTGCGATCAGCTGATTTGTCGAATATATTGTTTGAATTCTTTGAGTTATGCCAGCATATATAGAGTTCATACATAATGTTAGAGAGCTTCTCAATCAATCTGTACTGTACCTTGTCGTTTATTTTACGCTCCACTTACAATAATTAAATACAATTATCAATTTTTATAACAATTATGCTAATTATACTTACTTTTGCTTTATTAATCAAACAGCTGATAAACGACGAAATTTCAGTGTTGTAAATCACTTTTTGCTACAATTTTAATGTTTTTAAACAAGAACACTGCAATTGTTTATAGTTGCTCGCAACTTCTACTCGAAACTCAAATGTAGCTGATATATTTTACTATGAAATGTTGCGTTTTGTTGCCTGCAACTATTACTTGTTGCAAGTTGCTTAATTGTTTCGTGTATGTAAACGAGCCATTAGGAGTGTTTCTTTTATTCTGTGTTCCATTTCCAGATGGAGGTGTGTCAAATCCAATATAGCTTCCAACGCTACTGTTGGGCACGTGCGCATTGCCCTTGTGATGCAGACACACGCTAGTCTCTGTAGGGAGTTGATTGACAGCTATACTATTTGAAATATTCAAGCTTCGGCCATGCCGGAGAGCAAGTTTTTCGTTTTTTTTTTTTCTTTTTTAATTAATATGTTTACATTTCTAAACTGAATTTTAATAAAATATATATTAAGTTTTTAAATATATAAGCATTTTTATACATAACAACAACATTTGTACATAAAATATATACTATATATAGTCTATAAAACATACTAATGCGTAACAAAATGGGTGCACAAATATTTATTGAAATTACAATTAATTTTTTATTGCAATATTTAAAAACAAAGCACACACACACACACAATTACTGCCTTGATTTATTGAATATACTTTCTATTTGATTTGTCTACTATAAATATAGTTTAATTAAACAAAAAAAAACAAAAAAAAACTAAACAAAATACCATAATTTTTATAAAAATTATTTTAAAAAATATGTGAAAGCATGTGATAATTTATATACCTTTGTATGTATGTATAAAACAAACAAAACAAAAAAGCAAGCAAAAGAAGACCTTATTTAAAAAATGAAAAATGAAAAAAGAGTGCATTCATTCGAAAACTTAGATCGCTCACACAACTTAGACCCATCCCTATTAAATACAATATTATTCTTTTTTGTGTTAGCAAAGTATGGTGCTAAATCCAAATATATGTATGATGTGTACATAAAGAGAATTATATGCTATAAAAAACGCGAATTATATTATACTAAACTAAACTAAACTGCAATAAACGCATTGAACAAACAAAAACAAAAACAAAAAACAAAAATCAAAAATAGAGTTTAATGTACAAGCTACAAGATGGAACATGGAACATGGAAGATTTATAGTTTGAAGGCAAAGGCAAATAAAAACAAATAAGATTTGTAACCGTATGTGCAATATGACTAGTTCTTTTTGTTTTGGGGTTTTTGTTTAATATACTCAGAAACAATTACTGAACCAAAACTAAGTTTTTTTTTTTTTTTTTATAATTTTTTAATTATTATTACTATTAATGGGGACGATGATGCAGTTTATAGTTATTAATATAGTTATTAATTTATGTGTAACACAACAAAACAGTTCTTCAATGTACTAAGTACGAACACACAAACTAAACAATTATAATAATAATCGTATAAAAATAGCAACAACAAAAACAAAAAAGTTAGCATATCAAATTTAAAATAATAGTATAAACTTAAATAAAACAAAAACAAAAGAAATCTTTATTATAATGCGTGTCAGTTCTTAGCAGCATTATATGATATGTAAAAGGTCTTTCAATAAGCGTGCATTAACTTTAAAATTGAAATATAAGCTTTGTAGAACTATATTAGTTTTCTAATGAACCGCAGCAAAACATTTTTTTAATACTCAACTTTGCTACAAATTTTATTGTGTGTAAACTCAGTCTTTTTTATTTTTCGGCGAGTTAAAATATTTATAAATACACTTGCACGCAAAAGTCTACGTACACTACAATAAAACAAATTTTAATTTTAACTTTAATTGCTAAGATCTCAGCTAATCTGTTATGTATTGAAACAAACTTTGTTTTTTATACCGTTTATTAATTTCACTTAACTAAAATAATATTTTTACAGCAACTATAGTTTTAATTCATTTTATGCTACAACATATCAGAAAAGCACAACCGCAAAAGTCTGCGTACAGCCTGCTTTTATCGAAGAAAGTGATGTGTTAATAACTGATAGCATAACCCATTCTCGCCAGTTACCTCCGTAAGACGTCTTGGCATGGATTACACACGTTTTTTTGTATCTTCAGTTGTAATTTTTTCGCATTCATCCCCTACTATGTATTTTTTTTCATATTTTTGGCGGTAATGGTGTGTTAACGGTAGAGTGTTAAATCAATATTAATAGCGCCATAGAAAACAACGGAAATAAAAATTTGTGCGAATGAGCTTACAATTACTTTAAATCTATATCTTGAGCGAAAATCCTATAGAAAAACAGTTGGAAAAGTAGTGGACAGAGCGCACTCATAAATACAAAGACTTGTAACTAACTACACTACAAAGGGTTCTATCCGGTCAAAACCCGATCAGATCGTTCAACTCTATTAACAAAATGAGTGAAAAACACACGACATTCAGTTAGTGCGACAGAATCCAAGGTTGATTGCTCACCAACTGAAACTAGAAGAGAAGAAAGGTATTCAAAAATAATTTGCTATGTTACAGCGCTGAAAAAAAGCCGGGTATTATGATCGAGTTGCCCGTAGAAGAAGTCCCATATCTCAGCTGTAATAAGCAGAAGCGCATGGAGTTTGCAAATATATACGTTTCAAAGCACCCAAAGTTTTGGAACCAGGCTTTTTGTTTCGAATGAGAGCCAATTTTGTATTTTCATGATAAATAGAAAAAGCTGGTATGAAGAAAGTGTAGTATGGCCTTTGAAAAGCAAAATTTGTTGCCAACTGTAAAACATGGTGGAGAAGGAGTTGTGGTTTCGGGCTGTATGGCAACCAATGTTTTTTTTTTTTTTTTTGGGAAATTAACATTTATTGAATCAATAATGTACCAAACTAGTTATATACAAGTTTTAAAGTATAATTTGCTGTAAAGTTCCCAGAAGTTGCGGCTGCAAGAAAAGTTTTTGGTATCAGCAAGACAACGACTCCAAGCACAGTACGCATAAAGTAAAGCTCTGGCAGCTTTATAATTTAAGAAATCAGTTTAGAACACCGCCCCAATGTGCTGACATGATTCCCATAGAACAGATTTGTGAGATTTACTCGAACGTAGAATCCGTTAACACAGCATTACCTACAAAAGTATGAAAAAAGACATAATAAGACAGAAGGAATGGGAAACAAATACAACTGAATTTACACAAAAAAAAAAAACAAAATTTGTGGAGTCCATGCCAAGACATCTTACGGCGGTACTGGCGAGCATGAGTTATACTATAACAGTTATTTTCACATCATTTTCTTCGATAAAACTAGTCTGTACGCAGACTTTTGCGGTTATGCTTTTTCGACACGTTATAGCATAAATTGAATTAAAACAAGAAAAAACGTTAACTTCGGTTGAACTGAAGCTCTAATACCATTCACACGAAATTTGAAATATTATTGTAAAACATAAAAGTGAGGGTTTAAATAGGGGCTACCCGAAAAAATGTGGTTACACGCCCATTTTTTAGTAGATGTGTATGAAGCGATGTAGTAGATGTGTATATACACATCCGTTATACCGAATTTCAAGTTGATATTGACGTTTTCCATACAAAGTTAAAATGAGCTGTGGATTTATGTGGGACTACCTCAAAAAGTGGGCGGGACACGCTCATTTGTATATGTATATGAAGCGGTTGTCCATTAAAATCCACCAAATCAAATTTCAATCTAATATTGATTTAAATGATGAATATTTTCATAAAAAAACACATAATTGCACGGTGGGTTTGTATGGGGGCTACCCCAAATAGTGGGCGGGGAACGCCCGTTAGTCTATGTATGTTAAGCGGCTGACCATAAAAAGGCACCACACTGCATTTCAACCTAATATTGACTTTAATAAAAAAGTTTTCATGCAAAAAGTCTAAAGTGGGCAGTTGGTTTGTATGGGGCTACCCTAAAAAGTGGGTGGGCCACAACTTTTAGTCTTTGTATGTAAAGCGACTGACCATACACCACAGGCACCACATTGCATTTCAACATAATATTGACTTTAATAAAGAAGTTTTCATACAAATAGTCAAAACTGGACCATAGGTTTGTATGAGGGCTACCCCAAATATTGGGCGGGTCCCACCTATTAATGTATAAGTCAACCATCCGACCACTAGAAGTTACCATATCAATTATTAAGTTGATATTGACTACAATAAAAAAGTTGTTCATACAAAAAGTCAACAGTGGGCGGTAGATTTGTATGGGGGTTACCTCAAATAGTGGGCGTGGCGGGACAATCATGGCACTCTATTAAACTACAATAATTAGAAGTATGTGTGTAAATTTTCAACTGGATAGCGTAAAAATTGGTGCCCAAAAAATGCACAACAACATACAGACGGACAGACAGACGGACATGGCTAGATCGACTCGTCTCGTCGAGCTGATCAAGAATATATATATACTTTATGTGGTCTACGATGCCTGCTTTACTGCGTTACAAGCTTTCAGACAAACTGATAATACCATTTTTATACTATGTGTGAATGGTATAAAAAGTTTAAAGCAAAATAATTCTATATAAAAATATGATTAGTTAAGTGAAATTAATAAATTATATATTGTAATAAAACAAAGTTTGATTCAATACCAAAAATATTAGCTGAGATATTTGCAATTAAAGTTAAAATTTCATATTTTTTTGTGGTGTACGCAGACTTTGGTGAAGATTTATTTAAAATCAGTTTCAGTTTAAGCGGAATAATTACACAGAAAAATGTTTTAGCCGCAGTTACAGTTGTTTCGAACACAGCAGCTACAAAGTGCACATCAGTTGTCTACAGTTTTAAAGTTAATGCGCGATAGTTGAAACACCACATATATACATAGGCCTACTCGTATACACATATAATAAATAAATACTAGCTGTTTCTTTATATGTTATATGTGTGTGTGTATAGGTGTAATAAGTACTACACTTTAATTGACAAATAACAAAAAACAAAACAAAACACAAATTAATGCAACAAAAGTTTTTAAATTAAATAATATTTTAACAAACAAAAAGACTTTAAACTATTTTACAAACAAAACAACAACAACAAAAAAATAAAGTAAAACATTTTTTATTTAACTAAACCTCTGATGAAATTTAAAGCATTTTTATTTTTTATTTTAATTTTATTTAGTTAAACAATTTAAGCTTAAATTGTTAAACTTTTATGTTTATTCAAACTAAAACACAAAAATATATCGATATAAAATAAAATAAACTAGTTAAGAATTTATTTATATTTATATTAAAAATTAATTTATTATAATTTTTTTATATAAGCTCAGAAAAAGGGCAACGCAACATAAAAAAAAAGAAAGAAACAAAAAAAAAATGGGGACAAAAAGCATTTGTTAATTTTTATAAATAATTTTTTAATATGCTAATAAGTTAATAAACAAAAGCAAAAACGGAATATTACAAACTTTAATTCTATGTTACAAAATGATTTGTTATGAAATAAAAAAAACAAAAACGTTTAAAACAAAAACTAACCACAAAAAAAAAGACCACAATGAAACAACTACAATTAAACAAAACAACAAAAAAAAAAATAAATAAATTAAATTTAAACAATAAATAATTTTATTGAATGAAAACAAAAATCAAAGCAGGCTTTCATTATTTATTTATTTTTATTATTATTATTATTATTAAAAATACATGTGTAAAATGTAAATTTTATTTAGCGACCTATATTATGTATATGTATATGAATTTAACTGGCTCAAGTTCATTTTGAATAGATTTTAGTCATAGCACAATAACAACAACTTTTTGTTACAACGAAATATGTTTTGCAGCCTTGTTTCGAACTCAGCTACAAGTTCTCATCAGTCTGCTGGTCGTAAATTTAGCTACTTCGAACATGCTGCTCAGCAAAAGCGCACTGTATATCATATGTATAGCTATACATACTATATACAATGATAAACACGTGCAACTTTTCAAGCAAGCTATTGCATAAACGGTGTGATCTAAAAATAAGCGAACTTTTTAGTTATAAAATAAAACAAGCAGCGTATAATGTTACAAAGCTAATATTTATGCAATATACGAACCATTTAACTCAATACATACACAACGTTTGGAACGCTCAAACAATTTATGCATAGACTTTTTACACTCGCTTTTTGGTATGTTCTTTATGGCCGTATGACACACGAATACAATCAGCAAATTTTTTTTCGCCTTCATTGCTCTGGGATTTTAAACACAATACAATACAATACAGCAACATTTTTCACATCGAATCGTATGGGTTACACTTGACTTTTGTTTATGTTTGTATTAAAATATACAGAATCAATAGAGAAGAGCATATTAAAAATGCATGCATTGAGTATATACACCATTTGCGCATGACATGCCAAAGCAATTGTCTTTGCATTATTCATTATTGTTCTTTTTTTTTTTTTTTTGCTAGTTTTAATGTACACACTAGCACACTTTTTGTGTAAAGAGTGACTGAATGCAGAAATAATCCAAAACACCATAAAAATATAGATAAATACAACACTATTTCTGCTGAACTTTTGGTACTTTGTCATTTTTGAGTCCAGAGTTGTCTCATCTTTCGCATAGATTTTCATTTTAATATGGTATTTTTGCTGTTTATTTTCCTGTTGGTTTTCGTTTCACTTTCTGATGAAACTATATTTCAAACTCTCGCCCCTGTAGAATTTTTGCTTTGTCTATTTTCTGATCTGCTCCAACAGCAATGAAGGGCAAACCATTTGCTGCTTGTATTCGTGTGTCATACGGCCATTAGCACCTGTGTCACAGCTACTTGTATAGCTGAAATGTCATCGTAAAAAGCTCCTTTCATTGCAGTTATCATTTTTGGCAAGAGAAAATAATCGCACGGTGATAGAACAAGCGAATACGAAGGGTAGTCAATGAGACAAATCTGTTCTTTTTTTCATCAAAAATTCATTGACTTTTTGGTTTTGTGAGATGGTGCATTATCATCATGCAATAAAAACAGAGCTGCTTTCCTTTGAAATATTCGAGCCGAGCACGTAAAACTGTCTCGTCGACCACAAAACTAGTTGTAAAACTAGTAAATATAATATTCTCCATTGACAGTTTGAGCTGCTGGAACAAATTCCTTGTGAACAATACCCTTGGAATCATAGAATGTTAACAACATTGTCTTGATGCTTGACTTCTGTAAATGCAATTTGTTTAGGTTTTGGCTCGTCTTTCGACTTCTATTCTGTAGATTGTCGTTTAGTTTCAGGATCATATTTAAAACAGCATGTTTCATCACCAGCTACGATCGAATGAAGAAAATCTTGCTCGTTTTCAGCTGTTTTTGAAATGATGTCTTTGCAATGCGCTACACGAGCGATCATCATTTAACTGCTGTGGAACAAAATGTGCACGCAGCTTTCTTTTTGCCAAATCTTCAGTTAATATTTTGAAGATTGTAATACAGTAAGATGAATTTAATTATTCTGTCGCAGCATTCTTACAGTGAAATTTGCATCGATAGCGTTTATTTCACATACTTTTTCCACTAACTCAGCACAATTAGATGCTTCGGGTCGACCATTTTGAAGTCGTGTAAACCTGAGTACGGCTCATACAAACATCTTCATAAACTTTGTTTAACAATTCATAAGTCTCAGCAAATTTTTTACCGCGTTTAAAACAAAATTTAATAATTTACTCTTTTTGTTTTAACGACATAACTACAAAAACTGCTGTTATTAAAACGTGTGTCATTTTGTAATGCTGTCAAACGATTAGCATGAACTAAGCTGCTTTCGAAAGTAGAAAAATGTAGCTTTCTAAAACTGTCAACATTTAACAAATGGTGCTACGTGTGCTATGTTTTAAATTAAAAGTTTGTTTATTTTTAGATTGTACCTGGTACTTGCAAGTACCGCTAACTCTTGTACACTCTGTGTATTGTTGTTGTTATATTTCTCAATATAAAAATGAACTTGAACCAGCTAAAATGCATATACTACATATGTATGTATTTACTATACGTATATGTATATTTATAATACACATATAATATTTCACGCTGCGCACATTCTTAAACAATTGTGCTTCCAAAATGTTAGGTATTGCTTAAGTTGTTAAACTAGCTATACATATATATTTAATATTTAAATTTAAGGCCAATTATTTCACATTAATTTTTATTTTGAAACAAATTTTCAAACATCGGCCCAATTTCCTGTTTTATTTTCTAATTCGATTCGATTCGTTACATTTTTTTTTTACAGTTTTATTTTATTTTATGTTTTTATTTTATAATTTTAATTAAGTTAGTATTTTTAAGCCTGGTAGCATTATTCGCACATTAGTTACACCCAAAAGAAAAGAAAAAACCAAATTCGAAAAGCCTAAATTATATTTAAAGCAAAACTAGGTACGACGCGACGCAGCTGTGCGAATTTATTTTTAAACTGGCATGTTCCGGTTTCCACTTTCGTCAAGAATTTGTGAATTCGACAGAATGGCATTGAGTAGTAGGAACTAAACACGCTCATGCTCAATTGAATTCAAATCGCTAAATTGTTTTCCAAGTGAATTCAATTGAACTCACTTTTGCTAAATGGCGAACCGGAACAGGCCTGTTAATTTTTTATAATTTTGTTTTAAGTTCAATTATTTCCAGCTGTGTTTTTGTAACTAATTTCGGTTTTGTGCAAATTTTTTAGCAACGGAGGCATTTTTAACATAGTATATCAGTCGTCAATACACAAAAAAAAAGAAAAAAGAAATGCTTTAAATTATATTATTAAAAGAAAACACTTTTTTTAAGCATAAAATATTTAAAATATCTATTTACTTCAAAGCGTCACATACTCAGATATTTTATATATATATATATATATATATATATATATATATATATATATATATATATATATATATATTATATATATATATATATATATATATATAAAATGTTTCTTTTAATTAAGCTATTAATTTACTACTACATAAAGTAACTACAAATACAATAATCTAATGCACGCTGGAATGTAACGAAATCAATATTATATATATATATATATTTTTTTTTTCTATATACATTTTAAATACTATGCAAACTATATATTATAAACATACTTATAAATATTTAAAAAGATCTGCGATTTAAGCAGCTTTGCTTAAGTCAAATTTATAAAAGCAGCAACTTACTCAAAAGTAGAAAATAGGTTTTCTTAAATAATTTATAATATTAAAAACGATAGCTAGATCAGTTTTTAACTTCAGTTGCTTAAAGAGCATACTTGAATATTTCAATATGAAGTTTCGCAAAATCTCTCAATAGTACACTCACCCATTTTCGTACGTTGCGGTATCATTAGTATGTTGAGTACGGCTTTACTTAGACGGAGTACAAAATTCGCGATTCAAGAATTTTCCGAAATTCTCAATTTTAGCTGTCTTTAAGCTTGAGTGAGCTTGATTCAAGCCGAAAATAGGCTTACTTCAAGTATTATAAATTAAAATTATCGTTTAAAAAAAATAAAAAAAGCACGCTTTAATAGTAATGTGAACTAAAAAAGTAAACAATAATTTTGAAGAAGTTTAAAATGCGATTGACAGAAAATTAACTTTAACATAAAAGAAAAAAAAAGCGTGGGGTGCTCTTTAATATATTATTATAATAACTTTATATTTGCAAATAGCTAACAATGAAATAATTATAATAATTAATAATATTAGGCAGCCCACGCTTTTTTTATGTTAAAGTAAATTTTCTGTCACAATCACTTAATTCTCATTTTAAACTTATTCAAAATTATTTTTTACTTTTTAGTTCACATTACTATTAAAGCGTGTTTTTTCTTAGTTTTTTTAAACTATAATTTTATTTTTTACTTTTTAGTTCACATTACTATTTTTAGTGTTTTTAAACTATAGTTTTATTATTTTTTACTATTTAGTTCACATTACTATTAAAACGTGTTTTTTTTTTAGTTTTTTTAAACTATAATTTTTTTGTAAAAATAACAGTCGCCGTTCTCATCAACATACATATGTATTAAGTTGTTGACTCGTTTTGTGTGTAGCACAATGAAACAAAACAAACGAAACGAAACGGAACGCAACAGAACATGATCCACAAACAAATCAAATATTCTGATGATCTTGGTCACGATATTAGTTCAAAATTGTGAAATTATTGTAGAATGTATTGTCATCGGTGCTTAATACACGTGCAACAAATTTCATATTATTTCGACGTTAGAAAGTTGGTGAAAATTAGGTTGAAAGATGCCGTCAAATAGATAGATATATAGATAGATAGATACAGGTCAAGCTAATAAAAGCGTGTTAAATAAAATGTACTTGTGAGCACAAAAGAGGAGTTATTTCAAAAACGCTTGGATTAATTCAAGCTCGAATTCGAACTTGAATTGAATTTGAAGAAGCACTGAGATTGAATTGCTCGAAAAATCGCATTTTTTATAAGATTGCTGAGCTCGATTTAAGCTTTAATTTGTACTTGATAAGAGCGGAAAGTAGTTTTGATTTTGTACTTGACTTGCGTACAGATTTGTTCTTAGTAATAGATTTTTATACTTTTTTATTTCAAGAATTTTATGCTTATTCTAAGTATTTCTGCGCTTGATTTATAAATTTATTCCGTTTTGTACTTGATTCAAGAAAATTTAGTACGCATCGTAGTAAAAATTTAGCCCTACGTAAGTAGTAGAAATGTTACGTACTAAAAATGTACGCTTTTGGATAAAAATAAGAATTTCAAACCTATTTTTAGAATTTCTCTTTTTTTTCTGTGTAGGCACTTCTTGTTAAACTATTTAGTAAATGCTTTATAAGTAGCCGTAGTAGCTGGTATTGAACCAGCACTATAAATCAGTGAAAGACATTGTAGTACTTCGACAGATTTATTTTTTTACTTAGCTCTTATGTTTTTTATTTTAATTTGTTTTTTTTTTACTTACTTGCGTTGTGTAGTTAAGTATTCATTTACATATTCCTGAATCTTCTCATATGAGTCTTCAAATTAATATCAGTTAAAATAGTACACGAACTCTTTGTTCTGAGCACTCAGTCTGTTAATTGTGCTGTTAATTGAAAGTGTTGCTTTCAGCTGTCTTTTCACCTACTCATGTGAATTACTGTCAAAATACCCAGCACATAAAAAATAATTATCACTTAGTAATTTTTATCAAAATATTATCCAAAAACAGTTGCATTTTGTTAAAAACATACAAAAATTCATAATTCTTGGCAGGACAACACTTTCACTTGACTGCAAAATTGGCGGGCTGAGTGTTCAGCTCAAATAGTTTGTGTTACATAAGAACTGATATTAGTTTGAACACTCATATGAAAAGACTCAGGAATATGTATATGTGTGTATACTAAACTACACAGCTCAGCCACACAAGTGAGAACTTTGATAGTTGAAAATGCCACTCAAGTATAATAAGAGTGTTTATGAGTTATATATTATTGAATAGCTCTTTATATTGTATTTTGTTCGAACTGAAAGTTTAATCTCCTAAAAGGTTTTATTTCCTGTCTCCATAGCATCAAATGCTTTATTACGTTTGTGTCAATATATTTAACAACCAAAAGAAGGCCAGATTTCTCTTATTTTGATCAGCATCGAAAGTTATGTCCGCCTCATCATCCGTATGAACGAATATCGAGATCTCTAAGACTGTATTCAAATTAAATGTGTAAACAAGTCAACTTCACTGTAAGAGTTATCTCCCATACTGACATACCCCAAATTGTTTTGCATTTTTTGTTTTAGTTGTTAATTAAGCTAGAAATTTTAGAGTGTCTTAGGTCAATCCTAAACAAATATCCCACATTGGTTCAGATCGGACTACTATAGTATATAGCTTCTATACAAAATATAGACAAGATCTAGACAGTGTATTTCGAAGTTGAGTACACTCCATTGTATGGGTGTAAGTTTATTTTTCTCATCTGGGCAAATATTGTTAGACTTTTTGTAAAATTCGACATTTTGGTATCAGAAAAGCCAAATACCATAAAATATTCATAGAATTTGTTTACCTTATGAATAGGCTATGTTAATTAATAATGGAATTTATTTGTTTAATCGATTATTGAATATTGGAGTATTTATGGAGCAATATTGGAACATTTTTAAACTAATAACGGATTGCAGGAAACGGAAAAATTTCTTGAACAAGTACTTTTTGAGTCCGTAAATTAAAGCGAACAGTTTTTCACCTCTTTTTCAACACTGAACTATTCCAAAACGATTTTTAGAAGACTATAACGGACCACATAGATTGTTTATTAACTCCACAGTCAATAAAAACACTCAGATTCAAAGTAAGCTTTTATAAGTTCCTTAACACCCATTAGAATTTATTAAAATTCATTAGTATTTCTACTTTAAAAAGGAAAAAAAGAAAACTTTGGTTTAGATACTATATATAAAATAATTCACTAATGTGAAAATTTTACGTTCATAGATTCGGAGAAATGAAAAATTTGCTCGGATAGACAGCTCTTCAGCTTCTTTGAATGCTCTGAAACATTCACGCCACTCAAAATCACTTTAGATAACGAAATATATATTATCTGCCTATAAATGTAACAGTCTCTGAATGTCAACATAATTGGCAGAAATTTAAGAAATGTTCAATAATGGATTAAAACAAGTTATGGCCGTATGACACACGAATACAATCAGCAAATTGTTTTCCCCTTCATTGCTGTTAGAGCTGTTCAGAAAATGGACAAAGCAAAGCAAATTCTGCATGTGCGAGAGTTTGAAATATAGTTTCATTAAAAAGTGAAACGAAAACCAAACAGGAAAATAAACAGCAAAAATACCATATTAAAATGAAAATCTATGCGTAAGATGCGACAACTCTGGACTCAAAAATGACAAAGTACCAAAAGTTCAGCAGATATAGTGTTGTATTTATCTATATTTTTATGGTGTTTTGGATTATTTCTGCATTCAGTCACTCTTTACACAAAAAGTGTGCTAGTGTGTACATTAAAACTAGCAACAAAAAAAAAAGAACAATAATGAATAATGCAAAGACAATTGCTTTGGCATGTCATGCGCAAATGGTGAATATACTCAATGCATGCATTTTTAAAATGCTTTCCTCTATTGTTTCTGTATATTTTAATAGAAACATAAACAAAAGACATATACGAGTCCTATACGAGTCGCAAGGTCTCTGTCGTGATTAGAATCCCAATGCATTGAAGGGGAAAACAATTTGCTGATTGTTATTTGTGTGTCATAAGGCTATTACACACCTAGGTGCTTCTACTTCTACTGAATGACTGCTACTTCTTGAATGACTACTACTTCTTGAATGACCTCTTGCAAATCTTCAAAATAGGGCTCAATAATATGTTTTCTAAAATTCATAAAATCATCGTAGGAGTCTTCGTAGCAGCAGTTTAATGAACATTTAAATGGGATTCTATGGTATCATAGGAGATCTATGTGTTGCGTGTTTTCTTTTTTTTTCGCACAGGAGCTAAACATAACCTAAGAAATGTGCTCTCTACACAATTTAAACGCATTTAATAAGAGTGTTTACGAGTTATATATTATAGAATAGCCTAAGAAATGTGCTCTCTACACAATTTAAACGCATTTTTATGTTGTACTATATAGGTTATTGTTTATAGTATTAATATAATATTGATTTAAACAAAATTCCGATCACATAAAATTATCTTTTAGCAGTATGCGTTTTAAATTTACAATATGAAAAGATTCTTTTGAATTAGTGTTTAAAGCGTTTAAGCTGTTTAAAGCGTTTAAGCTGTTTAACTGTTTAAGCTGCATAATAGGCTTTAAGCTTTTTGTGAAAATGAAAAAAATTCAGCATAAATACAATAAATAAAACAATTAGCTCGATTTTATTTTGTGCGATTTTTATAGACTTATTAAGCTGCATACGTAGTGTAGAATGATTAGATTTACTTTATTTTGCTTTTATTATTTTAAATAAATTTTTTTTTTTTTTTTTAAAGATTTTGTATAATCGTTTTTTTCTTTAATTTTTATAAGTATTTTTATTTGATTTTTCTTTTATTTTTTTAACGTGCTTAAATTATTGTATTTCTATAGCAATTATATTTCATTTTTATTTACAATTATTTTATTTAGTTACTACTATTTTATATAATGCCACACTCTCTCTATACACTGTTTCTACAAAATATTTAAGTACCATATCTACAAGTTACAAATTAGTTAAACTTAAGCAATCAAACAAATTCAAAACAAAACAAACGAAACAAAACAAAACAAAACAAAAATCCAAAACTCTGTTTTTTCTGTCTTTGGGCTGATCGATTTCCGCCCCATTTCGGGTGTTGTGTGTGTTTTCTCTTTTCTTTCTCGTTGGTCTCACAGGCAACGTTGGATGCACGGCGGAAGCAGCGCTACGTCATGCACATCTCTCAGCGTCACTATCAACGGACTCATCACCGCCACCACCGTCGTCCACATTTGGCATGCATTTAACTGCGGCATTAAAGAACGAATATCATCCGCTGAACTATATACGTGCCGCCGGCAATAATGGACAGTCTGGAGCTGGCGCTGGAGCAGGCTCCGGTATCGGAGGCTACAATCAATCACCAACATCGCCGCCATCTAGTGCTGCTGCGGCTGCAGCGGCACACAATTCACATCATCAGATGTCCTATCACAATATGTTTACACCATCACGCGATCCGGGCACTATGTGGCGTTGCCGTTCATGCGGCAAAGAAGTCACAAATCGCTGGCATCACTTTCATTCGCATACAGCGCAACGTTCAATGTGTCCATATTGTCCGGCAACATACAGTCGCATCGATACATTACGTTCGCATTTACGTGTTAAACATCCGGATCGTTTGCTCAAGTTGAGTTCCTCAATTTAAGTGACAGCGCTGTGGCAGAAATAGCAGCAGCATGATGAGTTTCGGTATAGAACTCAAACTCATATAAAAATAAAAAATTTTATTAAAAAAAATGAGAAAACTAAATTTTAAATATAACTAAACAAACAAAAAAAAAAAAAAACGTTTTATAGCATGTCGTCGTAAATTAGTCGTATTATATAATAATTCTAAGCGAATTTTTGATGTTGAAAATAATTAGGGTGTTCACGTTGCCGTGTAACGGTGCAAAAAAGCAAAACGTTTATTTTTTATGCTTTTAAATGATAGTTTTCTTAACACTGAAATATAAAACAACAGCTGTTTAGGCAAAACTGTTTATGTTTGTTCAAGCAGCATCCATTGCAAGTTTGCATTTCTGCACCGTTACACAACATGCTGAACAGCTTAAATGTTTAACGTATACTTTTCATTTTTAACTTTGATGTGTTTTTTTTTTTTTTTTTTGAATGGACATAACCCAGCAAACATTTTAGCTTACAATTGTTGTTAGTTCAAACAATTTCCTATTAAATGTAAGTTTTATGTGCGATTTGTAGCTATAATAATAATATATATATATATATATATATATATATATATATATATATATATATATATATATATATATATATATATATATATATATATATATATATATATATATATATATATATATATATATATATATATATATATATATATATATATATATATAAACAAAATAAAACTTACTGCATTTACAGTCTACAAATAGCTAAAAAAAAAAACAAAAAAACAAAACAAAAATACAAAGCGTAAACGTCTCAAATCAAATTTTTAGGTTTTTATTTTTCTGCATCATTAAATAAAAAGAAATATATATATATATAGTATATATATTTAATACACAACATAATTATAACTAAATACTTAAATACTACTTAAATTTTACAAAATCAGCAATATCCCAAACAAAATACAACCGAAGATGCTAAATAAAACTATGCAACAAGCAAAATGAGTAACATTTATAAATAATACTATGTAAAATATTGACTATCTTAAAAGCAAATACTATATTTATCTATGTGTGTATGTACGTGTATGTAACGTTTACACTAGAGTCAAACAAAACAAAAAAACAAAAGAAAATTATCAATAGTTACAACAAATTTAAAATTTAAGCAATTTTGATTTATATTTTTCTGTAGTTCAACGAAAATCAAACTAATAATGGTACTAAATAGTCAAAAAAAAAACAAAAAAAAAGGATACATCCTATAAGCTTAAACAACATAAATATACATATTAACTACTCGATGGTTTCAATGTTTCAAATTACATTTATAACATATAGAAAATACAAACGAAAATTAGTAAAACTAAACACAATGTGCTTATAATGTTTATTGTTGAAACCCAATACTGAGTTCGATGAACATATTTTATGCCCAAATTGTTAATTATTACTGCTATGTCAAACAAACGGAAAAAAGTGTTCCCAAATCAACATGAAATACTAAAATCAGATATTTATTAGGTGAAAAGTCCACACATATTGGTTTTTCTTTGCGTGTTTCTGACGGAAATGCAGAAGTTCACACTGTTTGTTACCTGTTTTTTGAATATATAAAGTATTTTCGGTAGCAAGCATTTTTGTTATCCGAGTACTCGATGAAAAACAGTTTGTGCCGAAAATTTTTGATTGTTGTTTGACAACGTTTTTTTTATATGTAGTTTTGTTGATATCAACAACTTTCATCGATCTCAGTATTGGGCTTAGAAGAAAATTAAAACCAAAAATGACAAACTTCCCGCGCTTTCCTTGTTATTTCCATTAAACTGTTATACAAACTAGTGTTGGAAAGTAGCACAATTTTTAGTTTCCGCGCTGTTAATTTTTTTTACCAAATTACCTTAGATTTATCTTGGATTTATTATTGAAAATAGTAAATGTTGCTCAACTATAACGAAATTCTGTATGTCAAAAGCTAGTTCACAATAATTTCTTATATATATATATATATATATTTTTTTTTTAAGCATAACAAACACGAGCACATTGTGTATAGTAGTCGCATCATCATGAAAATTTAAAAAGTTTAAATCGAAACACAAATTGATCGGGTTTTTGAAATTGAACATAAATACCTATAAATACACGTAGTATATGCACTACAATCTAGACAATATTGTTTTATTGAAGTCAATATAATTGTCATAAATGTTTATGTACATATATACAAGTAGAGTGCGGTTGTTCACGACCTAGTGCAATATCGGAGTATTTGGGTACAAACGCATAATATGCAAAAAGAACGCAATGTATTATAAACTATATACGATATACACTTCACAGCTCAGACAAATTTGTGATGTTGTAATGTGAATGTGTGCACACACACCTTTCAAATCAATTTCGTCAAATATGGATTTGACATTTCCCGCCCAAATCACATATGTTCGTCTGTTCAGAACGACACGAATACAATCAGCAAATTGTTTTGAATTATTTCTTCATTCGGTCACTCTTTACACAAAATAGTAATTAATGCACAATAAAACTAGAAAAACGAACAACAATGATTAATGAAAAGACAATTGCTTTGTCATGTCATGCGCAAATGGTGAATATACTCAATGCATGCATTTTTAAAATGCTTTCCTCTAATGCTTTCCTCTAAAGAGTTCATGATTCTAAACTACCTTAAGACAAAGGCGTTGTGAAACCTTTCTATAAAAAAATATCAGTCTTTAAGAAATATGACACCTGAAAATAAATTCACAACATTCAATATTTATGGTGATTTATGGTAATTGACAACATAAAGATCCTCTCATGTGTTTTGTTGTATCGATTGCATAATCTAGCGAAAAGTTTGATTAGTGCAGTAGTTTGTAACAGTCATAAGTATGCAGCGGAGACTCCATAAATTTTATATATATTCTTCAACAGCTTAACAAGTTGTTTGGGGCCGGCATTAGCTCAAGGTGTCCAATTCGATATGGCAAGCCCACTTTTAGCGGTAGTCTCCATACAAACTCACAGCACACTTTTGTGTTTTGTAAGAAAAAGATTTTCAATAATCAATATCAACCACAAATTAGAGTTAGCTTCGGATGAACTATCGTTTCATATATATATATATATATATATATATATATATATATATATATATATATATATATATATATATATATATATATATATATATATATATATATATATAATATATATATATATATATATATATATATATATTAAATGTCGTGTTGCACCCATTTTCTGGCTGCTCACCACACAAACTTCACTCACTTCTAGGTTTTTGTATTAAAAACTTTTTTATTGGACAATATCAACTTGTAATTAGATATGGTGATATTAATTGTTGTGTACCACCCGTTTTTACGGATGGTACACAGAAAAACCCACCGCTCACTTTTTAGTTTTTTTGTATTAAAAACTTTTTTTTTAATCTGTATCAACTTGATATTCAATTTGGTAGCTTTCCACGAATAACTGATTTTAGCTGGGCTGGACAAATGGGCAAATGGTTCGATTATGAAATTCATAGTTTAAGTAATATAACTATGAATTTCATACTCTAGCCGAATGAGTTTGCCAAGCTCAGCATAGAAACCCATTGCTCTCTGTGATTTTTGTAGGTAAATCATGCTTAAATACGCAAGTTAATCAAGCAGCAGCCATACTTCTGGATGAATACTATTATTGCTTTGTGAACTAAACGAGCTCTCTGTGCATGAACGCAAATAAAGCCTATAAGAGTATAAGAGGCTATATACGCTATAGTATTTGTAATAAAGTTGATATCAGAACATTAAACAGTTGTCATAAAGTTCTAGTGTTTAACGGGGCTTTGAAAATACGCTTGATGAACTTATTTTCATAACAAATCTGCTTCTGATCTGTATATGCGTACTTGTATGTATGTCTGCATGTACTTCAAAAACTAAGCTACATGACTACTGGCTCTTTTTGGGATATCTCTGAAGAGTTATTTGGTGTATTTGCTTGAACTGTATGAAATTCTCATAAACAAATTATGTGTACTACATGCCCCACAAAAGACAGCTATTTGGCTGATGATTTTCTCCAATACTGTTTAGTGAGTACGAACTCTTGTCCTAGCTACCGTTCATGCAAATTATTTGCAGGAAACTAGCGGTATGATGTTGCATCAACTTTGGCTAGAACTATAAGGCGTAGAGTTATCTCCGCTAGGAAAAATAGGGTTATGCTTTGCATACAAAAGCAACAACAACAACAAATTTGCGTTGTTAATTCTTATGTTTCTTAATACAGTGAAGTGTAGCGAACGCATTTTGCTGATATGATTCGGTTTCTGTTATTACTATTTTAGATGTTGAGGCGCTGCAACGCATTTCGCTAGTTATGAGCTAACGTTCACTCTATAGAACAGTAGTTAAATAATTCGTTAGACTTTGTTGCTGTTGTTACTATTTGAGATAGTGCGACGTTGCAGCCACCGTTTTGCTAGCTAAGCACTAACGAGCAGTAGTTAGTTAAATCGTTAAGACTAACGAACAGTCGTTAGCGAATCGATAGGTTATTGCACCATTTTCATAATGCATTGATTTAAAGCAAAATCCAAACTGTTACAATATTGAAAACAATGTACGTTCTATGTTATTGTGTTTTGTGTATCTACTCGTGTAAAGCTCGATCAATGTTTCACCGACAAAACTTTTAATAAATACATTTTATAAAATTTAGATTTATAGGAATTAAAACGGTTTCTGTGTGTTGTTTCCTAGTAAACTACTATACAAAATATAATTACACAAATAGTAGATATACATACATACAATATACTATGTGTCGTAATAATATGAAATCAAGTAGTAGTAAAAGATTTAACAATGATGCTAAATTATCAAACAATCAAAGTAAAAATGCACAAATGTTGTTTCCTAATTTAATGACTTAGTATATATAGATTTTATTTAGATTATATTATTATTATTATTATTACTATTATTATGTTTTTATTTTATACATACACATATGTACGATATATGTTTGATTTATTTTTACTTTGATTTTATTTTAATTGTTTTAACAAAGAAGCTGAGTAGAACTTATACTCAAAACAACTACAAAGAAAATTTGATATACCTCATATGCATTTCAGTTTTATTGTTGATTATTGAACTTCAAAATGATTTTCAATTTCAAGTTACAAAAAAAAAAAAAAACAAACGAAAACGAAAACAAAAAATGCTAGTTTTAAAGAAAAAAAAAAAAAGAGTTCTAGATTTTTGTTAGATTTAAAAAATTTAAATTAGTTAACTAATTTTATGTATCAGCATCAGAATGTGAAGTTTAAAAAAGTTTATTTCAAATTAGAAAAAGCGTTGAAACGTTTTTTTTTTAATTTTTATTTTTATTTTTTTATACATATTATTTTTTATAGGCTATAAATGAAATACTTGAACCACCTCACTTTGTTAATTGTCTTAAGTAAAGTGTTTATTTTTATTTTGTCAGTTTTTATATGTTATGATTAAAAGAATATATACTATAACTAATGAATCATATCACTAATGATGCAAAAAGAAAACAAAAAATTAATTAATTAATTAAGCTCAAATTATAAGTATATAAAAAATATTATTAATAATTATAAAAAAAAGAATAAAAAACCGCGGCTATTTTTCAAATTTATTATAAAAATTTCTATAAAAAATTAAAAAAAAATAAAAGTAAAGTGAATAAAATGTTTATTGGATAATAAGCTAATTATACGTCCGTTGCTTTACAAAATACAAGAAAACAAAATTAAATAATTATAAAAATTAAAATAATTTTAAACATTTTGTGATATACTTGCAAAATTCTGTTTGACGCAAATTACAAAAACAAAAACAAAAACACAAAAAAAGCATTAACAAAAAATGCAAAAACACATTTTCAAAATTTAATAATTAAAAATGAAAAGAAAAGATTTCAATGTGATATTTTCGGCACAAAAACCCCTAAAGAAAAAAAAAAACAAAAAACAAAAAAATTATAACTACTAAAATAAAATACATATTTATTTAGGCAAAAGTTCAAAATTTCGTTGTTATTTTATTTCTAATGCTTAATCTTATTCAAAATTGTTATGTTTTGGTCGTAACCTCACTCCCCCATTTAGTATATAAGCACACAAAATGTATAAAATTATTCAATTTTTTTTGCGTTTTTTCGTTAATAATAATTTCGATTCGATTTAATTGTAGCTGTCTTTTTTTTTTTATATATATATATATATATATATATATATATATATATATATATATATATATATATATATATATATATATATATATATATATATATATATATATATATATATATATATATATATATATATATATATATATATATATATATATATATATATATATATATATATATATATATATATATATATATATATATATATATATATATATATATATATATATATATATATATATATATATATATATATATATATATATATATATATATATATATATATATATATATGTATGTGTATAATGATAATGATTGAATATGTTTTAAATGTGTAATGCTAAAAACAAAAACAAAAAATCGAAAAAAAAATGCTAGATTTCTTAAAAAATAAAATTATTATTATAATAATCAACAACTACAACACATTTATGTACCAAAAATGTAATAAATATAAAAATTAAAAAAACAAAAACAAAAAAAAATCCCTTATCACTTTAATTCAAACTGAATAGTGAATACTATGTGTATTTGTAAAAACAACAATAGCAACAACGACGACGATTTATTCAAAACAAACACCTTTTTTTTAAATATATTTTGCAACTACATACATAGTAGTATATATATTTTATATAAATTTATATATATCTACAATATATGTACACTTGCACGCAAAAGTCTGCGTACACCAAAAAAAAAATTTTTTTTTGAAATTTTAATTTCAATCTCAGCAGTTACTCAGCTAATGTTTTATAATATTTTTACAGAATTTTAATGCTTTAAACTAGAGTTCTCATTTATTTTATGCTACAACATGTCGAAACAGCATAACCGCAAAAGTCTGCGTACAGACTAGTTTTATTCAAGAAAATGATGTGTTAATAACTGTTATAGCATAACTCATTCTCGCCAGTACCGCCGTAAGATGTCTTGGCATGGACTCCACAAATTTTGTTTTTTTTTTTTGTGTATCTTCAGTTGTATTTGTTTCCCATTCCTTCTGCCTTATTATGTCTTTTCTCATATTTTTGTAGGTAATGCTGTGTTAACGGATTCTGCGTTCGAGTAAGTCTCACAAATCTGCTCTATGGGAATCATGTCAGCACATTGGGGCGGTGTTCTAAACTGATTTCTTAAATTATAAAGCTGCCAGAGCTTTACTTTATGCGTACTGTGCTTGGAGTCGTTGTCTTGCTGATACCAAAAACTTGTCTTGCAGCCGCAACTTCTGGGAACTTTGCAGCAAATTATACTACAAAACTTATATATAACTAGTTTGGTACATTATTGATTCAATAAATGTTAGTTTCCCAAAAAAAAAAAAAAAACCATTGGTTGCCATACAGCCCGAAACCACAACTCCTTCTCCACCATGTTTTACAGTTGGCAACAAATTTTGCATTTCAAAGGCCATACTACACTTTCTTCATACCAGCTTTTTCTATTTATCATGAAAATACAAAATTGGCTCTCATTCGAAACAAAAAACCTGGTTCCAAAACTTTGGGTGCTTTGAAACGTATATATTTGCAAACTCCATGCGCTTCTGCTTATTTACAGCTGAGATATGGGACTTCTTCTACGGGCAACTCGATCATAATACCCGGCTTTTTTCAGCGCTGTAACATAGCAAATTATTTTTGAATACCTTTCTTCTCTTCTAGTTTCAGTTGGTGAGCAATCAATCTTGGATTCTGTCGCACTAACTGAATGTCGTGTGTTTTTCACTCGTTTTGTTAATAGAGTTGAACGATCTGATCGGGTTTTGACCGGATAGAACCCTTTGTAGTGTAGTTAGTTACAAGTATTTGTATTGATGAGTGCGCTCTGCCCACTACTTTTCCAGCTGTTTTTCTATAGGATTTTCGCTCAAGATATAGATTTAAAATAATTTTTCGCCCATTCGCTGTTTTCTATGGCGCTATTAACATTGATTTGACACTCCCAATTGATTGAAAAAGAATGAGTTAAAACTAAACTAACCCTTTAGCACACCATTACCGCCAAAAATATGAAAAAAGACATAAGGGAGGAATGCGAAAAAATTACAACTAAAGATACAAAAAAAAAAAAAATAAAAAACTTGTGGAATCCATGCCAAGACGGCTTACGGAGGTACTGGGGAGAAAGGGTTATCCTACCAATTATTAACACATCATATTCTTCGATAAAAGCAGCCTGTACGCAGACTTTTGCGGTTGTGCTTTTCTGATATGTTGTAGCATAAAAGCATTTAAAGCATTAAGATGCTGTTAAAATATTATTTTAGTTAAGAGAAATTAATAAACTATATAATAAAACAAAGTTTGATTGAGACCTTTGCGTTTAAAGTTAAAATTTCAAATTTTTTTGTGGTGTACGCAGACTTCTTCGAGCAAGGGTATATATAATATATTTGAGATATGCTTGGTCGGTGTCGTACCTAACACAATAAAAAATATCTAGCACTACGTTTATTTTGCTGTATAAACTCTGTTGCAAATAAGATGTGCGTATAAACGTAGTCTAGTACAAACAAATTGATTGAAGAGTCCACAAAAAAAAAAAAAAAAAAAATATCTACTTTTGAAAAGATAAATAATTCTCAATTCATTTTTTATATATCTAAGCATAAATAAAAAAATAGTTTTCGTAATTTACTGCAATTTATTGCAATTTCCTCTTAACGAAACCTAATTGCATTTTAAAAATATATAAAATATAAAAGAAAACATTTAAGTTTATTTGCTGCAATATAACAAAGGAAAAAGCCCAATTTGAAGCAGAACAGTTCAAAAGTAATTATAATAAAAACTTCTTAAAATTTCAAATATTGTTGTGGGTCAACCCTAGTTTTTGGAAGCACAGTTTTTTGCAGTATGCGTACTTGTTGAGTTTTAGGTAAACATGTAAGTATGTCTCTTAAATTGTACGGAATTGAACACACGGTAAGTTCGCTGACATTATTACTTGAATCAAAAAAATATACTGTTTCACAGGTATTCATTGTTTGCAGATGTGCATAATCAATTATTTTATCAAAATCGGTTGAATATTTTGTGAGTACAAGACTAAAACAACCGCCACACACACAACGAAACAAACACACATAGGCTTTACATGAACACAGCGTATCAAGAAACGCGCTTTAACAAACATTCCGCATAGAATTGGCTCAGAAACGAGCGTTAAGTGGGCAAAAACACGAAAAGGGACCGAGCGGTGCGACGTTGCAGCGCAAAAAACTCGCTAACGTTATCTTTTGCGAATTATGGTAACTGCCACAAACTGAACGACGGATGCTTTCTTTTTTGTTCGTTTTCAGTTCTGGCCGCTATAGTTTTAACCGTTTAAGTTTTATGTAACTCTTGCAAATGATATCGTTTGCGTAGGTTTTTCCCGCTTGAGAAAACAAAAGCACGCACACAAAAATATATAAAACTTTGGAAGTAGATTATGCACATTCAATAAATGCTACCTACTTGGTACGATAATGGAAGGCCATAGCATGCAAGGAGCCAGTTACCAGTTGCTTAAAACTGTGAACGCAAAATAGATAGAATATTGCGTCTCTAGAAATCAAATACACAAAAGTATGAAATTATGTCAAAACTAGAAATTTGAAATGGTACTGCCAGTTGAAATAGCCTTTCAGAATATAAAAGAAACGAAGTGATCAACTAACAAAAATCAAAAAACGCGAAAACGCGAAAACCTTAAAGTGTGTCCGAAAAACCCAACAACTGCTGTGAATGTTTTTCTGAATCTCCAAAATACTTCTGTGTACCGGCATAACAAATCACCAGTTGTTCAAAATATAGCGTCTTGCTACTCAAAAATATTCTGACATTGGAAAAGAATATTCTGAGGGTGCCAGCTGAAAACCATAATTTACTAACAGATGTTGAGCTAATAGAACGTAAGTTTAAGTACAGCTTGCTAGACACATTTACAAAGTGACCATCGCAGAAATTATGTTTTGTTAATGCTGCGATATTTTCAAGCCATTTAAATTATTGATACGAGTATGTGGTACTGTAGATTCTTTTGTACTTCGTCTATTTGTAATGTGTACAAAAAGATTCACGAATACCTACTGATACGAAAATCTTGCCATCATAAGATCTGCTCAACAACTCCCATTAGAAGCCGATCTTTATGAAAATACTGAATTTCGGACATCATGAATGAAGCCCGTCATTTATCTTAAAGCATAGTTTGGCAGGACTTGCACCTTTTCTACGGTTTTAGTAAGAGGAAGCTATGATATGCTGGTATGTAGATCTCTTTAAATATAAGGCGGAAGCTTACTACAGCTGTTCAGTATTCAGTCAAGACTAACTTCACGAACTTTGCTTTTTATATGGCAGGCTAGATTCAGTTAACTGGCAAGGAAAATGCCGAGATACGGCGATTTCTGCTCTTTCTCAAGGATAGAGCCGTTTCGCGCTGGAGGATGTCCTTGTCTTAAACAAAATCACTCGATTACTGACTTCGCCGACTTGAGCTTACCGTTCCAGTGTCTGGCCCACTCAACAAGCGGTGAGTATGTGGAAAAGCGTGAATTTATCATGATGCAGACGTCATCAGTGTAGGCAGCCATCAACGTTGATCGGAGTGTCAATCCAAGTTCGTCAGTATTGGGTGCAGGCATCTCGGCAGCGAATAAAGAAAGGAAGGAAAGGGGCGAGCACACTAAACTGGTGGACTCCAGCTAGAGCCATGTAAATTGACGATAACTGCGTCGTGAATTTGACCCTGAATGAGGGATTCTCCAAAAATTATCGGATAAAGCAAAATAAGGCGAGGGCAGCATATTTTTATTCTTACGAGAAAACCAATCTTACGAACAAAAGCTTAAGCGACATCCACAAAGAAGATAGCGTTGCAATACATTTTCTGCTCAAAGTCCTCCAGAGCGTGGTTTACAACTCTGTGAAGTTTAAACTGGAAGTCCGGGAATTCTGACAGCAATTAGTATTTCCAATACCTTAGATAGCGAAAGCAGGAGACTGATCGGACGATAGGATTTGGGCGATTGTTCCGGCTAGCCAGGTTTGTGTCACGATTGCTTGCTTCCAAATCAACGGGAAGTGCTGAACCACATCTATGGCATTGAAAATTAGTTGAAGGAAGTGGAGCATGCGATTGATTGTGCGATTGCAGAAGTTGATGTATTGCGGCGGCGGTTTCCTGCTTCTAATTGTATCTAATAATTTCATGCGCAAGAAAATTATCCACAACTGTCAAATAGACGAAATTCATGCCAAATGTTTATGAACAAATGAATAAAATTTATTATAATAAAATTTTTAAATCTAAGCATGCCTTCTAAAATTTAAAAACTGAAGTAGTATTCTACAACACTAGCGTTGGCCAAGTGCGAAGAGTATTTTTTGTGGTGTCATTAATGAAAGCAGCTGAAAATGGTTTTTCCATGAAGCCGTCAAAAAAAGTGAGTGAAATTTTAGTTTTTGTTTGTATGTAATACATAAATATGTACACGGGTGGATGTGCTGATCGACCTATACAAAGTCCTTTCGGTTCTTTATGGCTGGTATCCTGAAAGTAAGTAAAAGTAGAGAGGCCAGAATCTCATCGTTGCAGCAGAATTTGCCGAATTTTAAAGGAAAGTCCTTTCGTTCTCTTTTGAAGTACGAGATGCGTCATTTAACTAACTTCCATGTGGCGCATAAACCAATTGCAGTTTCATATTTGACGTTTTGCATAGGCTCTAATTTGTATCGTTAACCTCATTTTTCCTCTCGATTGGATGAAACAAAAACTTATATGCTTAATACTACTTTTTTCATATATTATCTATACCATTTATTGGAACTATAATTGATTTTGTACAGTTCCAACAACATCTCCGCTCACACACAATTTTTAAATCGGTTATTGCGTATGGATCCGACTGATAGTATGGGGTGTTTTAATTTTCAAGAACATGTGAAGCCAATTATCCAAAACCAGTCGCGAAGCAGTTTTATTGACGTTTGAATTAACGGTCATACATATAGCACAAGCGCGAACTTATGACCATTGAGCGTAGTCTACCGATAACAGTATATCGAAATTTAGCGATTATTTTATTAGTGGTATTTTTTGGTATATCTTTATACTTGTTAAATACGGTCACATTCGTTAGCATTTGGTAATAAACAAAAAGGTGAAAAAACGATAAAAGTGCAAAAATTGCGACGAAATAAACGCTTAAAATGCGCGCAAATACGCGAGCGTATTAAAAACAAATCAAACAAATAAGCTAAACGAACGTGTAAACGGTAAATTTACAAATTGCAGCAAGGCTGTTGTATTTTAAGTGCGTCAAACGCGTTGGCGACTGAGAACTGCAATTAAAGTTTGCGAAAGCGCAGACGAAAGAAAATACGCGGGAATTGAATAAAATTGATAAAAATTGGCATTCGCGCCAACGGCAATAGGACAAAAGTAAGTGTTTGTTTGAGAATATAATAATTAGCCTCCCCCCCTCATTGAAACAAGTGCGATAAAACATATGCAGTGTACAATTTGCATAAGTGATGAAATTGGGTGAAAAAAATGTCATCGTCGACGCCGCCACCAACGCATTTCCTAAACCTCCCACCCTCCCGCTGTTTCTAAATGAGCTGTGTCGGCGGTTGCAAAAAAAAAAATTATAAAAATTTCAGGGTCACTTATTGGCGTATGAAAGTTATTAGTGTTGTAGCACCACCACCACCACCGGAGCAGTCACAGTTTCCTCGCTGTGGCCGCTAATCCTTTGCTTCAGTTTTTACTGCTGCTGCCCCCCGCTCAAAAAAAATTCAAATTGTGCGTGCGCTATCTTCTTCTTTTTATTGTTCTTGTTTGTTCCTTATTCCGTTGTCTCATCTCGTACATATTCCTCTTCCTCATACCACTGACCCGTTTTTTGCGTATTCATTGATCTCTCGTTGTCTCTTTTCCTATCTACCTCTCTCTTCTGTGTATCTGTTGTTTTGCACTTTTTTTTATTATTTTTATATTCTGTTGTTGCCTGTTATTCGTCGACATTGTTTTTATTCTTATTCGACTTCTCTTTTTGTTTATACATCTTAGCCGCAGAATTGCTGTGGTTGTTGCTTTTGCTCTTATTGGAATCTAATTCTCAAGAATTATTTAAAGTATTTGGTTTTTTTTTTACATATTGTGTACATATCTTTTTTATTTATTTATTTTCTTATGTGTAATATATCTTAACAATTGATTTTATTGACCATTTAAAAACTACTAAAATCGATTAAAATTTAATATACTTACATGTGTAGCTATTTTTATGCATTCTGATCATAAAATACCCGGCATTTTTAATTACATCTCAGTACGCTTGAGATATTGTGAAATTAAGTTTTTCTATTAGTCGGTACAATTGTCCGACATGCTGTCAGATGGTTCGTGCGAAATAACTTGGTAAAGAAGTTAGTGTTTTTGCGATGTTGCGTATTTTGAAGTTTTATTTTGAGTGGTTTTTCTAAGATTCTGTGTGGCCAAGAAAATTTCATATGCTGAGGGTTTCAAAAATGTTAAAGAAGGCCTATGTATGCTGAGTAAAAAATGTCTAAAACAAATGAATATGAGTGGTACAAAGAGTTCTCATATCGGGATACAGTGTGATTAATGATTTACCGCGTTTTGAACGTCTATTCATCTCTTCGACTGAACTTCGGTTGAACTGAAGCTCTAATACTATTCACACGAGATTTTAAATCGTATTGTAAAACATAAACGTGGGGGCTCTAAATAGGGGCTACCCACTAAATCGCATTAAAACCTTATATGTATTGACTTTAACAAAGGTGTTTTTCACACAAAAAAAGTGGGTTTGTATGGGGGCTACCCCAAAAAGTGGGCGGGTCCCGTCCAATAATATATATGTGAAGCGTCCGACTACTAGAAGCTATCATACCATTTATTAAGTTGATATTGACTCCATAATAAAAAAGTTTTTCATACAAAAACACAAAAGTGGGCAGTGAGTTTGTAAGGGGGCTATCCCATCAATCTTGGCTGGTCAATCTTGATACTCTACTAACCTACATTAAAAAGAAGAGTATGTGCAATTTTTCAACTGGATAGTATAAAAATTAGTCCCCAAAAAATTCGCAGCAACATACAGACGTACATGGCTAGAGCGACTCGTCTCGTCGACCTGACCAAGAATATATATACTTTATGGGGTCTACGATGCCTCCTTTAATGCGTTACAAACTTTCAGACAAACTGATAATACTAATTTATACAAAAATAATTTTTGAAATGCGCCTGCAACTTTTACTATAATGGAGAGTTAATAAAAACGTAATTTAACTATTTTTGAATTCTAATATGAAAAATTATACATTCTTACCATGCCATGGCATGAACGTAGAGTAGTCCACTAAGTTTGGGTTTCCCATGTAAACGCTCTTTATTGGAGCTCTGTTGACCATCTGGATAAGACCTCTTTGTGTGAATAGTATAAAAATTGCTTGAATATCGTCGTCAGGGAGGTTGTGGTGTGGATATGCGATCGAGACTGTAATTATTTTCAAATTAAGCTTTCAAAATCTATAAGAACAATCTATATGGCATGGCATGAAGTTTTAATTTTTTTTTTTGTAATTTGTTGATTAGTGTTCTTAATACAAAATATAACTTGTTTCAAAATACTTGGGAACTACAAATGTATAGCTTAGATATCTTTGTCCTGTAAATTGAGGGTCCGCTGGTTTAAAAATTCGCCAAACTAATTTTTTTCTACCTCTACCTATTCTTTAAAAATGCGAAACTTGGAATATTAGAATATTTGTTGTTGTAGTAAATTATTGAATTGACAAAAATGTCTGAAAATCGTCGAATATTGTTGGATTTTTAACGTTAAGTTAAGTTGGGTACCGTTAGAAGCAAATAATTCACCATTCTAAGGGTCGTTCTCACGACTTACCGATAAAAAAGAAAATACGAAACGGCAAGATATGCTAAAGGCGGAATAATATTGAGTAGTGCTTTTCACGACATCACAATTATAATAAATCAATTTTGAGTAGCCCTGGACAATATTTGATGAGATGGACAGTCCAATTGCAAAAACGTAAAAACAATAAAATTATAAATTAGCAGAAAAAAAAATTTGGATGAGAGTGAGCGCCACCGCTGTAGCAAAATACGAGCCAATCTATGAATATAATGTGCACGTTTGCATTTAATATTTTAATACAAAATTTCAATTTTGTTTGTTTCCATTTTGCTTTTGCTTTGGTTTTTTATCGATCGACTTTTCAAAAAATTCTGATAAATATATCGGCTCGCCGAACTCGGCGTTACGGTTATAGGCTCAATAAGAGTCGTGACATTGAAAACTAGCATAACACCTGAGAAATATGAGCGGTAAAGTTAAAGGCAAGTCATGAAAACGGCCCTAAGCTTATAATATTTATCTAGACCGTGCTTGTCTTTCAGTCTGATCGCCATAAACCGACACACACAAATATACCGTTAACGAGGTGAATGACCGAAAATAAAGAAAAAGTATGTTAAATTACCAAATTACCATAAAAAAATGTAAGTGAAAGTTTCTAATTTTTATTTGTAAACTAGTGTTATTCGCATATGGCTATTGTTATGCAAATATGACATAAAAACCGGCAAATCAAAATAAATTGTAACTCAAAAATTTGTTTGTCAAATGTTGACACGAAATATACATATGACTTAGATTATCGCCCCAAGTTGAGGAATCCGTTTTTGTAAGTGCTTAGCATATTTTACGGACGGATCACTAGCACTAACACATAATTTTTTATGTCTGTTTTTTATGAGTTTTTTCTATCCGTCCGACTACAGATTATGACGTACTTTTACAAAATAAGTTATCTTTTAAAAATTAACTTTAAAAAATGTATAGGTCTCGTACAGTACAATATTTGCGTACTTCGTAAAACCACACGAACATTTTTAAGTTATTGGTAAAAACTGTTTTTGGGGCACTTCATCCAATCAGTAATATTTCAATTGATTTTAGATTTTGAAACCGGTTTGGAAAGAAATTATATGGCGGTTTCTTTTTTTGGAAATAATTAGAAGTTGGAATGAAATAGTCTGAAATTTTTTACATTTTTCAGCTTGAAAAATTTAGGCATCATTTTGAGAAAGAACATTCAATTTTCGTCAAATGGCATTTTATTTATCAAAATTGAACAAATATGGACTAAGTTATTAAACTTTTCCCAATGGAATAAACTTTGCATATATCTACTTATTTTTTATCTAGCCAAAAATGATTCATGATCATTTAATTAGTTACCATGTGTAATTAGCTACCATTCTGACTTGGCTCTTTTCTTCAAAGCGCTTTGCTTTTGTCAACATTTTATTGTGGGATCATTTACTCTATTAGTCGCTTAGTTGATCTAAAATTTCTGGAAAGAATCCCAAATTACAATGCAGAAAATGTCGTTTTATATGGGCCATCCATGGGCGTCACTGAGATGTTTTTCTAGGTGTAGGCAGCGTCCTGAATTTTTTTTTTTCTTTTTGGTGGGTTTTGTTGGATTTTATCGAATAAAGAGCTAATATAATGTTATATTTTAAACTTAATAATAGTTATCAAGCTAAGGGCGGTGATTGTTCATTCCGTGGCAGAGCTCATGAGTGATAAACGCGGTTCAAAAACGGTCTCTTTAAAGTCTTTCCAAATTTCGTGATGACCGTAATTTCCATTAAAACAGTGTGTGATTTCATCAAAAATCGGCCAAAGTCTTCATTGAAAATTGATCCATTGTTTGACTAAAAATCAGAAGTTTACCATATATATACTGTATTCACATTTTTCGATTTAAAGGAATGCGTTTTGAGGACATAGGTGCAATTCAAATGGCTTGTACCGACATCTTGAACAGAATGTCTCTTCAGAACCAATAATTCCGCTTTCAGTTAATCTAATGTCGTAAAGTTAGGCCAAAAAAGTACCCTTGTATTTTACAATATGCAAAAAGTAATTGGAAACTACATATATTTATTTGATTCTACAACCATTTTTCACTTTTAATTGTCTCTAAAAGTAAATGTTCAAGAACTTACTTAGTTATACCAACCTGTATGTATGCCTATCACGTATATCGATATATGCATTCCATAATAATTTTCCGAATTGCAGATAAAATGTAAATACCACTTTTACATGTCTATAGCGTATAAAAATAATTTTGCTGATAAACGAAGTGTTCCATATACGAATTTAATTTCGGTCAGGTATACTTAAGAATGCCACACTCAAACGAAACATGTATGAGAATTTTTCGATCTAATTTGGAAATATCTTTCGGCGTTCAATTCAGCTCAGTCAGTTGTCGTTCCGAAGCAGAAGAGAGCACACATTGTGAACGCGAAAAATATTTCATTTTATGGTGTCGAAATGTTTGTTCAGGGAAATTATTTTTAGATACTTTTTGAGTTAACAATGATTAATTAAACCAAATCAAATCGAACATAAAGAATGAGAAAAATAAATATAGTTTGGCACAACCATTAGATCCGTGTTCATATTAGAAAAAAAAAAAAATTAAAATCTTTGAAAATTATTTAAATTATATAATCATGTAAAATCCTTACCGTAAAAGATATTTTGTTGTTATATACGTAAGTCAGTGCAGACAAAGTATGTCGAACAAATTCAAACGAAACTCGCTGTCCGGCTTTAATGGGGTCAGCAGCGGATCCGTTGGAGGCATCTCGCTACATTCTTCATCTTCGCCGAGTAATCTACCGCGTAAACGCGTAAAGCGTTGCTGTCGGAATTTCGTCACTTTTATGTGTACACAAGTGGGAGTTGGAGCACTCATAGTCATCTATGCCATCTGTGGTGCCTTCTCCTTCATGCACATCGAACGCGAATACAATGATAAGACTGCATTGCAAGTGCTAGAACTGCGACACAATTGCTCACAAGAACTCTGGAATATTACGGAAGATCTCAATACGTTCAATAAACTGCAATGGATTAACGAAACGCAATCCGTTTTGCAAGAGTATCAGGCACGTATTGCAGCCATAATGAAGCATAGCGGCTATGACGGACGCACGCCGGAACAAAAATGGAGTTTTCCGGCATCGCTGATGTTCTGTCTATCGGTTATAACCATGATTGGTTATGGAAATATGGTGCCGCGTACACCGTGGGGCAAAGGTTTTACCGTAATTTATGCCACTTTTGGCATACCGCTTTATATACTCTATTTCCTCAATATGGGCCGTGTACTGGCACGTTCATTTAAGTTTCTCTATCGTTCCATGCATGAATGCACACAGGAAGATACTTTTGAAAATCGACTTGATACGCTAGAGAGCGGCAGCATACATGCCTTGCCGCGTAAGAAAATCATAGTACCTTCAACAGCATGCCTTTGGGTTATTATATTCTATATACTGACTGGCACGATTATGTTTGCCAATTGGGAGAAGTGGTCATTTCTGAATTCATTCTATTTTTGCATGACATCGTTGTGCAAAATTGGCTTTGGTGATTTTGTGCCGGGCGCATCGTTGGTAACTGCCGCCGATGTGGATGCAGCAACGCAAAAGCTTAAAGAAGAATATAGCGCCGATCCGAATGAGCTCACTGAATTGCAGTTGATCACCGATCAACACTCAAAGTTGGCTATAAATTTCGTTTATATGCTGATCGGTATGGGTCTAGTGGCCATGTGCTATAATCTAATGCGTGAGGAAGTGCGCGTTAAGGTGAAAGAAATGAAAGAGGATACGAAATTGTGTTTGGAGGATACACGCGCGCGTTTTGTTGGTTGCTGTGGCGATAGGCGGCGTGATTTGGACGATGGGGATGACTATTACTAGCGCGACGGCAGTGGTTGTTGTAGTTGCTGTAGTTTGATTTAGAGGTGTTGATTTTTGTTGGCGACCAATTCTTCATGCACAGTACACAAAATGATGCGCTACAGAGTGGCTATTTATCACGTAATAAAATATATATACATAGATCTAAATTTTATTCAGCAATGAATGACTAAATCATAATTTATTCATATTTTTATAGATAATCATTGAACACTTTCTGCAGCTGCAAGAACGCATCAGAAACTTCAGTGGTATGCTTGGCGGCGGTGCGGATCGTTTATGCACGCCAAGCACCTCAGCTGGACCATTTCGGATATTCTCAGTAGCCGGTTTTCAAAATCGAGCTAATGATATTGTCTACTGTCCACCGATAATCAGGCAGCAAACCCAAAATGTGGAGGATTCAACGGCGATTGTTTACTTTGGCGGTGACGTGCAGGTAAGATAGAGATCTAGGGCAAATTCTAAGCAGCCATTAGAGGGCAAATGATCTACGCATGTTGACAATACGTCAGACAGTTGTTGGCGTGTTTATATTTAAACAAATATGTATGTATATACAACGTCTAAAGGCATTTTTAATTATAAACTTGAGCGTAGCATCTCTTACTGTTGGCTGTGTGCTACATCGATTGATACATATACTATATTTACGAAATTCAAAAGGCGGAAATCTATAAATTTAAAAACAAAAATAATAAAATTTTGACGCAGCGCGTGTTATTTTGTTCATATAGTATAAGCATTATACGTAAATATTAATAAATACATTTTATATTTAGGATTTCCCGGAAAGCATGGAAACGAATCGGGACAGCCGTGGTTACATGAAATACAATTTAGAGAACTCGGCTATACTGTTGCGAGAAGCTTTCCCACGTTCGCATATCATTGTCATACGACCGGTTCGGTATGTTAAAAATTTTACTTACGGAAATAAGACTACAAAGAATTAATGACCAAAAAGAGTTCTGGCCAACAGACTGCTAAAAACTAAACTATTTAATATTAGTAATGTTGATACCATCATTAGCTTTTTGTAACTACTAAATGCAGCTATCAAATTAAGATACGTACCCTAATGTTCTAGGTTGGCAGAAGTCATCATGATACTGAAGACTGGCAAAGACCTACACATATAGTAGCCTTTTATAGATCGAAAGCTTGCTTCTAGTAATTATACTTTTCACTCATAATGTATATAGTATATTCATTTTGTCGCGAAGTTTGTCACACCCAAAAGGTGGTAACGTAGACCACATAATTATATATGCATATTCTTAATGAACTCAATTTAGCCACGTCTGTCTGTCTGTCTGTCTGTCTGAATACGAAAACTTATTTTTATCTGACTATGTCCGTCTATCTGCCTCCTGTCGTTGCAAACTAGTCCATCATTTTTCAAATATCGATCTGAAAATGGATATGGCATTTTTTCTAATCCTTTGCCGATGATACAAAAAGAGGTCTACATATAAAAAAGTATATAATTCAAGTAGTGGCCATTTTCATTGCCTGTTTTTTTGTTTGTATAATAATAGAAATATCGTAGAACGTCCCAACTTTAAAATGGAACAAAGCAACAAGTTTTGAACTAAAATTTAATCAGAAGCCTTGAACGGATAATTTTATGCTATTTATGATGTGATTGATATGATTGAAACATGATATCATTCAAATGGCCACCGCGAATCTTCTTGCATTGGCTTATCAATTTAAAATGACCCTGTATCACATTTCATATGGCTGGCCAGCAATATCTGCTCGAATATTGGCTTCCAAGACATCCAAAGCATTATAACCGTTGCCGTAAACAACGGCGTAAACAAAATAATCTAGTGATGTCAATTCGCACAATATTGGTGGCTAGTTGTCAGTGCCTTTCTATAAATAAGCGAGACACCGAACTATTTGCGCAATAAATGTATTATAAAGCTGCAAGTCTTCTTTAAAATAAAGCTTCGTCCCCATCACTAAATTCGGAGCATCCATAGTATGATATTATTCGATGATTCCGCCGTACCAGTCTTAAAACACTTTGTGGATGCAAAGGCGATTCATGAACAAGAGCCGAGATCAGCGGAACAGCGAGAAATGGATTTTTTGTAGGATTCAAAAATGACTGCTTCAGCTTCAACATTTTCTTCACTACACAGGTTGTAGGCTTCTGGTACACTAAACAACGTATAGTGACAGAATGTTAAATATATTGAATACCATCTGATCCAAATTGACCCAATGTTTTGAGTCGATCCATAAGAGATGTTGAGTGTCTGTTATCTTTCTAATGCCAACACGACGATTTTCGAGCACAATAACCATCACTTTTTCGATGTTTTTGTAATTAACAGAGGGGGATGGACGACTTGCATGAGCCAAGTTTTCTACGATTTCACGACCCTCACTGAATGCTTTATGCCACTCAAATACTTGCTCAAAACACTTATGCAACATTTTGAATAATTCCATTGGAAACACAAAATTTCAAGCAAACTCATTCATTTTTTTTTTTCATGTTAAAAATTGCATTACAAACTTTTTGCGTCGTAAACAAGCAGTTGTCACACATAGACTAATTATCGCATCCCGCTCAAACTTGGCATGCATGTCAATGAGAGTGATAGCCAACTTAAGAATAATAAGAACCGAACCGATTCGGTTTACCGGTTTAAATCCACCAGTTCGGGTCAATTTAGATCTGGAGGTATGAACGGGTGTATAATGCTTACGTTTAGAAATAGTCCCATACAAATCCAACGTCTGCTATATAGTTTCTGTTGTTAAATTTTTAATATTTGTCCAGCTAACCACTTAGAAAACGGTATGAAGATTTCAAATAAGCATATTTTCATACACTGTACCCATAGGATAAAAGGGTATATTAAGTTTCTGGAAAAATATGTAACATCAAAAAGGAGACGTGATAGACCCCTCAAAGTAATATATATTCTGGTTCAGCATTAAAAGTTGAATTGATATAGACATGTCCGAAGAAGACTGAAGATCTTAGAGAATGTACGAGAATGTTCAAGTTTCGAAGACTCTTATGTTCCCTCTTCAGATATAGTGGATTAAATGAACATTCCAACCCCACTATAAGAGCTAGCCCCATACAAACCATTTATAATTTTTTTTTTTATTTTTATAGTGAGTTAAGTTAGAAATGACAAATTTGGTGTATCTTACGATAATTCTATGACTCATAAGAGGTAGACCCATGCAAACTCGCCCCATATTTGGGTTTTTGTTTTTTTTTTACCTTGCTACAAACGGTATCTCTATTAAAATATATAATATATATTAATAAAATATATATAAATAGATCTCGGTTAAACCACTATAGAATACAGTCTCCATTGATTTGTAATCTATGGTTGAAATATGGAGCCTTAGACAAGGTAGAGGGTATCGACTGCATCGTTCTTTCTTGTTTGGCATTACTTCCTTGTGGTCATATGTCCATTAGTCTGAGAGACATATTCTTTCAAAACTTAAGCTAATTAATGTCAATGATTTACTTTTTTCAGTATGGAATTTAAGACGTTTAGCTGTTTCGATAATTTTGTACGTGGCAATAATGCAGGTGTGCCAGATCATACGCCTATGAATCATGCGCTACAGCATTTGGAGAAGTAAATTATTGTGTTTTTAATTATTTAAAATAACATATATATTAAATATTAAACAATTTATATATTTATAGATTACTGCAAAATCTATCGCAGCGTTTAATATCCATACCCGAGAATGAGATACTCGATCAAGCAGCGCAAGCCGCTGCAGCAGCTGCTGCTGTAGCTGCTGCAGCAGCAGCGGCAGCATTAACGCTATCAAGTACAACCACAACAACAGCAGCATCATCAGATTCATCGTCATCATCATCATCTAATGCCAGTGATGGTAGTCAGGATATGGATATTGATATACTGCAAGTACAGGAAAATGTTACTGTTGATGCTGATGGTGCAGTAATATTTCCAAATGTTGTAACAACATCTGCCGCTGGAGTAGCTGCTGCTGCTACTGCTGCAACTACGGTGGCGGCTGAAAATGCTGAAGATGACGTTGCGCCGACAACAGAAACAACAACAACAAATGCAACATCAGTGCTGGCAGCAACTAATAATAGCATAGAAGATGGTAGAGTTTCCCCGCAGCAGGCACAAACGAACAATGGACAACATTTTAACAATGTGAACAACAGCAATGATTGCGCAGCAACACCACAAACACAGCAACAGAAAATACAACAAGAAAGCAATCCATTGTGGTGGCGTGAAAATCTTAATTTGGACAAGTCAAAATTAATTTTAATTGGCTTCAGCAAAGGCTGCGTCGTTCTCAATCAAGTGAGTCGCATTTGCTGTAAAAATCGCAAACAACTTTGACTTGAATAAGTTGTCCAAGCTGAGTGCATAATAAATATTATGGTATTTTTTTGTTTTCTTTTGATTTTTTTGCAGTTTATATACGAGTTCCACTATTTGAAGACATTAACGCCCGATGACAGTACAATGGGTCGCTTACTTTCGCGCATTAAGGATATGTATTGGTTAGATGGTGGACATGGTGGACAAAAGAATACATGGATAACATCACGAAGTTTACTAGAGACATTAACGCGCATGGGTAAATACTGCAAATTTAATGCTAATCAATTGAATTTTATTACTCTTCACACAGAGTGTAGTACGAGTATATAATTTAGCTACAATGTTTGCAACGACCTAAAGAAAGCATTGAGGGCCCCATAAAATATATATATTCGTGATCAGCATGCAAGACTAGTCGATCTAGCCATGGATCCATCTGTCGTTACGTTCCTGTCAACCATATTCCCTCAAGCTTTGAAATATTGGTTTGAAAGTTGGTATAGACTTTTTATAAACAGACGCAGTACATGTTCAAAAATGAAATCTATTTTTCCATTGAAATCTATTTTTGAATTGAAGCAATTATTAATGTTAAAATAATAATTGTTTTTAAATTGGGATCAACTACATACAAAATGTAAATCCAATTAATCACTCACCTAACATTCCAGACGACTTGGGTTCAGCCCCGCTCGATCCTAAAATTCTCTAAATTTTCATTTAATTCTTTCTAATAATTTCATATGGAACAATGTTATTCACAACCCTCTATGGCATAAGTCATGATAGAAGTCACACATATACCAAAATGGTTACAAAGCTCGGAAAAACGACTCGTCCTTTGAGGCATTCCAATCATCGACCCATTTTTTGCATTGTTTATATGAAGTGAACTTCTGCTGGTACAGGCCATGTGTCATCGACCGGAACAAGTAGTAGTCGGAAGGAGCGATGTCTGGAGAATACATGCGGCTGGGGTAGGACTTGCCATTTCAGCTTTTCCAAGTAGGTCGTGACCGGTTTTGCAACATGTGGCCGAGCGTGGTCATGCTGCAAAATCACTTTGTCGTGCCTTTCTTCGTATTCCAGCCGTTTTGGCTTCAGTTCACGGCTCAAACGCATAAGTTGAGTCCGTTAGCGTTCCCCCGTGATCGATTCATTCGGTTTGGCCAGTTCGTAGTAGATCACGCCGCACTGGTCCCACCACCAAATACAGAGCATAAGCTTTATGCTATGAATATTCGGCTTTGCGAAGGATGTTGATGACTGTCCGGGCAAAACTCATGACTTCTTGCGCTTGGGGTTGTCGTAATGGCGCCACTTTTCATCGCCAGTCACAGTGCGATGCAAAAACCCTTTCTTTTTTGGCGTTCGAGGAGCTGTTCACAAATGAAAAATCGCTGTTCTACGTCGCGCGGCCTCAACTCGTATGTCACCCAGTTTTCTTGCTTTTGAATCAATCCCATTAGAGTAATGAAGAAGAACTCCCCGCAACAGCACAATATCTGGTACGAAATTGTTTAAGTTTCAAACAAATGCCACAAGCTGCCAAAGACGCTCATTGATAATAGGTTTTAGCGGCAAGAAATTGGAAACTCAGATATTGGTTCATATACTCGTACTAGTGAAACGCTCATTATTAATTTAAGGTCCCTATATTTATGTTAAAATTTTAAAAAACTGAAGTAAAACTCCAGCTTTGTTGAGCAAAAAGGGCAAGTGTGAAGAGTATTAAAACTCCGGTTGCAACAGATTTAACGTTTTTTCTTGCTTTAATGTTGGTTTCTTTTTTAAATATATTTAAGGTATGAATATACATGTACATTTAACGCCATATCAAGTACAAGATGATCGACGACCATGGATACGTAGAGAGGAGAAAATTTTTACTGATATGTTACGACGTCTTGGTGCGCCAATAACACGACATCTGCACTATGATAATCAGCCAGCAAATCTAATGACACATTTTGAAGTGTTGCAAGCATTTTGTCAACATATACATGCGTTAAATCAGCAACAGCAGAGTCTAACACAAGCGCAGCTACAGCAACAACAACTACAGCAGCAACATACACAAGCCAACGATCAGCAGCAGCAACAACAACAACAACAAAATTTAAATACACCACAAACGAACAATACAAATAATAGTTCAAATAATAAAACTACAAGTCTGGAAGTTAATGAAGAGAAGTGACATCGCCATAGACGCCGATTGCATGCAATGCATAAGAGTTCAACATCTGTGACAAAATATAAGCAATTTCAACAACATTTGCTATTACAGCCCGGTGCAATGTCAGCGGCGGCAGCAGCAGCAGCTGCTGCTGCTGCTGCCTCAGCAGCAACATCATCGACACGTTTTGCTGCTGCGCTTATTTCATCAGCAGTTGCTGCATCAAATATACGTGCTGCTGCTGCGCTGGCTGCAACAACATCAGTTGGTCTACCAATTGCTTTGTCTACAGTTGCAGCAACAACAACTGCAACAACGACATCGTCAACTGCTGCTGCTGCTGCTGCAGCAATTGTAAATAATCATCATCAAAGCCATATGCAACAATCGCAACTGCAGCCGCTCTACTATCATTATCATGCGCAACAACATAGCCAACAGCAGCGATATTATAGCCATCATCATCAGCACCAGCAGCAACGTCATCATTATAATAGCCAACAACAACAGCAGCAGCAGCAGCAGCACCATCATCATCATCACCATCATCAACACCATCATCATCATCATCACCACCATCATAATCATCAGCAATGCCGCTCTAAACGTAAGCTACAAAAATTGTATTATACGCTATGTCGCTAGATGTGCAACAAATGCTACAACAAAATTCTTCACAATTGTTCTTAAAAAAAAAAAAAAAAAAAAAACGAAAAACACAAAATATTCGTGTACATCTGGTTGGCAATTAAGCAGCCACAGCATCCTTATTCGCACGTAAGTATTTCTCGCATAACTTGAGGTTTAAGCACTTTAGTTAAGCATAAAACTGTTTATTTTTGTATTTTTATAACGTATTTATTTCTCTACAACCTATTTTTTTGGAGATCACCTTGTTGAGCGAAATTATTTGAAATTATAAATATTAATTATTAATTAAATAGTATATGTTTTGATACACTACTCAGCTTAGCTTATGTTTTGTACATGCAACTTGTCACGTTAGTTTAAAAAAAAAAAATATATATGTATCCAGTGCAATATTCTACTTTTTCTATTTCCTCTACAAATTTATTTCTAAATATTTATAATTTACTTTGCTATAAGTGCTCAACCACAATTATATGGACCCCACAACATCATTATCTACTTTTTAAGCGCTCGTGTGATCTTTTTTCAAAAGAATTTAATTTTTTTTTTTTTAAATTATTTGTATTTTTTGTGTGCTTCTGAATGATTTTAAATTTCTATCAGGCCTGTTTCGGTGCTCACTTTCGAAAAGATTTTGTCAAATACAATTTTGCTATACAATTTCGCGATTTAAATACACCTTAGATTGAGCATTTGAAATTTATATTTCTCAGTGTAAGTGAATTCTAATTGTAAAACTCTTTCATTCGTATAAAATTTAACATTTTGTCGAATTCACTTTCGCAAAATCTTCAGCGAATGTGAAAGCCGTAACTGGCCAGTATATATAAATACTATATGTATTAGTTACGTGCGATTTAAATCTAAGCGAAGTAAAGTATTGTAATTTTTCATTACATTACATATATATATATATACATAAATTTTTAAAAGCATTTGATGATAAGAAAAATCTCATTAAGTATTATTTAGATGATAATTTAAGTTTAAGTTAAACAAAAAGCAGCAAATGAAAAACACAAAAATTGTATGTAATTGAAAAATTTAACAAAACAGTAAACGAGCTCTCTTGGAAACTTTATAAATGTAAATTATCACCCACCGGTGCAGCGGTTATCGTATACGTATAAATTGTTTGAATACGGTTTCGTTAAAATGGTTCGTAGTATTTAACTTTTAGTAGAACTTTGCATTTTGAGTTTACCAGAAGCTTGAGAATATGAATTTCATGCTGCCAATTCCAAAAGAATTCAAATCGCAAATTCAAATTCTTCTGAAAGTTAAATGCAGAGCAATGTAACGAAAGCAACGGATTCGAACAATTTATACGCATTCGAAATCCGGCGTACTACGGGCGTATACTGAGTAGCAGCTTTAATGCTCTGCTCGCTGTTTATTGATAGAATTCGAATAATTCAATTATTTTGCGAAAATAAACTGCGGCTTAAAACAAAATTTATAACTAATTAAAACAAAAGTAAAAACAAACTTAAATGTTATAAAAAAAAGAAAAAAAAATAAAGAAATATATATGTAACCATACTACTACTATATGAAAAACTTATCGCACATTTCAGACACACACAAAAGCTATCTGTAAACAGTAAAAAAATGAAAAAACAAAAAAAATAAACTTGATAAATAAATAAAATGTAATGACTTTTATAACAGCATACGATGACGATAATTGAAATATGCAGTTTATAGACCATCATAATACCATATTGTTGTACACAAGCGAAATTAAAAATTCATATACTATATCTAAAAATCTAAAACTTTATCAACAACATATATTTTAAGTCTAATAATAATAATAATAATAATTAACAAATAAATGAAAGAAAAGAAAATTTTTGGAAACCGTACCTTTTTAGAATTTGCAGTTCAAAATTGCGTTAGTATTTTTCGGCTTAAAACCAAATTTAAATAAAATTGCTTTTTGTGCTTGAAACCAAAAACAAAACCACAAACAAGCAAAATTCAATAAATCAACAACAACAACAACTTGTCTTAATCAAGCAAAAAATAATCTAACAAAATATAAATGAGACATTATAAAAAGTAAATTATTACTTAAGTATTTAACAAAAAATAAAAATAAAAGATGATAAATACCTAACAATATATGTACAGATATATATATATATATATAGGTATATAAATGTATACATAGAAATTGAATTGAAAATTTTTGAAATGCTAAAGATTATGCAAAATAAAGTGTATTAAGAAATTACTTAATTATTTGGCTGTTTGTTTTTCTGCTGATTCGTTATTTTGTATTTTAAAATTTACAAAAACACAAAAAAATTTGAGCTTCTTGATTCAAATGTGTTGTAAATTTGTAGTGCTGTTTAATGTACGTTACATATTTAAGCAAAATCGGCTATTTTTTAATCAACAAATCAAATCGCAGTTTCAAGAATCACTGTCACTATTACTGTTGAATGTTATTTGGCACTTTGGGGAAAAAGTAACACTATTAATTTAATAAGCGTTCGTCTTAAATTGATTTTTTAAAAAGTATCAGGTTTTTTAGTACTATTAAAATATTGGATAAAGAGTTTAAAATTTGTAGCAAAAAAAATTAAATCTATGTTTTGATGAAGTACACGAAAAATCGTTAACTTCAATAAAACCGAAGCTTCAGTTTTTGCTCAGCAACGCTGGTATTCTACTTTTTCAGTTTATAAATTTATACATATTTAATAGATTTTACTATATAGTTGTATTTATTCTGACGCGCACTTAGCAGAGCATATGTAAAAACTATTTGTAAATTATAAGTGTGTTATGTTTTAAGTGATTCAAGCTCTACCTTCTCTTTGTTAAATCACGTTTGTTTTGATAATTGTGTGGCTTAGGGTTATAAAAAGTCTGCATATCAACTTTTTCAAACTAATATTTTGTAGATTTACGCAAAATGTATCTGAAAAACGATCAAACTGAGACACATGACTAGATAGACTCGTTTTGTAGTGTCGATTTAGAATATACAGGGTTTGTCGCAAGAGAAACAGAACTTTTTAAAAATAGCTATTGGTAGGTACATGCGTTGTATAGTTACATCCATCACTGACATCTTGTAAAAATTATATGACAATCGGACCACTACAAGCGAAGTTATCGCGCTAAAAGTGACAGTATCTTTTGGGCATCGGTCGAAAAAATGAATCTTCCTCACAATCCTGCCTCAATGTCCTCATAGCGGTGTCCTTTCATCGGCAAATGACGGAGCTAAATCAGGCGAGTACGGTGAATGGTTAATGGTTAAATTACCATTTTTGGTGAGAAAATCGGTAATAAGTGTCGACCGATGAGACGGCGCATTATCGCATTTTTGGTCGTCAGTCAATTTGTGCGGAACAAACTGTGAGCACACATTCCGTAGACCCAATTTTCCCGTCAAAATGCGATGAATCGAATCTTTGGGAATATTTAATTCCAGTTCCATATAACACAACGAAGATTTCGGCTCATTTTGTATGAATTGACGCACTTTTTCAATGTTTTTTTCGATCATCACAGAGGTCTTCTCGACCTTCTTGCAAACGTTTAAACCACTCGTGAACATTGCTACGGGATAGACAATTGCCACCATAAACTTGTTTCATCATTTGGAACGTTTCGGTGAATGTTTTACCAGGTTTAAAACAGAACTTAATATTTGTTCTTTGTTCCAAATTCATTTTAAAAATTTCTCATACAAAAAGTCAAAAGTGGGCGGTTGGTTTGTATGGGGACTACCCCAAACAGTGGGCGTGGCGGTTCAATCTTGATACTCTATTACACTGCAATAAAAAGAAGTGTATGTGCCAAATTTCAACTGAACAGCATAAAAATTGGCACCCAAAAAATGCGCAACAACATACAGACGGACACGGCTAGATCGACTCGTCTCGTCGAGCTGATCAAGCATATATGTATATACTTTATGGGGTCTACGATGCCTCCTTGAATGCGTTACAAACTTTCAGACAAACTGATAATACCATTTCATACTATGTGTGAATGGTATCAAAATACAAACCCCTGCGAATTATATCTTTTAAGTTCATATTTTTTTGAATAACAATTCATTTTTTCCGTAGGTATTAAATACTAAAGCACGAGATATATTGTATCAAGTCAATTTTTATGAAATAATGGTATATTTTTATGTTTCGATATAAGATTTTACTTGAACCAGCCCAGCGTTCAAAGTGAACGACAAGTTTGAAAGGTGATTAAATTGCGCTTACAATTGTGCCCAACTTGTTTCGATAGAAGGAAAGTTTAAAGTCAAAGCAATTTTCTACGATTTTAATGAATTTTTGTCATTTGAGTAATTTTTTCCAACTATAATATCACAGTATCGCTTTTTTTTATCGATAGATTAATCAATTACAAAAAAATCAAGCCATTTCAGTCAAGCATTGAATAAGAAATAAAAATGTTATGATTGAAAGGCGAAAAAAACTAGTATTTTATAGCTGAATTGTCTGAATTTTTCATTCATTTGAAGGAAATGAGCTTTGTCTTGAACTTCTACGTTTTTTTCTTTGTTAATCGGAGCTTCGTGCTCCATCGAAAATACCCGCTTTGCATATTACTTTAATCAAATTTTCAAATGCAATTCATACGTTAATATCAACAGTTTAATCACAATAAGCACATTTTCATCAGATCGTAATATTAAAGTTCAATTCAAAACTTATTTCCCTCAAATAGTTCAAAGTATTTCGCAGTAAATTAAAGAATTAGTTTTTTCCTAAGGACGACTGGGTTTTCACCCGGAATGACCAGTACAAGGAGATTTGTGTAGTCAAAGGTTGACATACCAGTCCCAAGTCAAGCTGTTACAACAACAACTAGTTTTTTCCTTATTTTTATCCGATCCGAGTTTGCTATGACTTATCTCAGAAATGTGACGTGATAGAATTAAAAAAAAAACACATTGTTTTCATAACTTAGTACATAATAAATACCAAAAGCACTATTCAGTTTTTTTTAGGACAAACCCACCGCGGAGCATTGCTTTTAATATTTACAAATGTTAGTTCAAAAAAGTAAAGAAAACAAAAATAATTGAAAAAGTAAAGTGAACATTGACCAACAAAACCATTTACTTGCTAATAAATTATGGGTCTGTGTATTTGTGCATAAGTAGGTGTTTTGGTCAGAGCATATTTCTTCAACTTGTAAAAGTAAAACTTGATACGTCTATGTCTCAAATTTATGGCTATATAACATCAGTCTAATCTTTGATTAAATTTTTTTTTTTGAGTGTAAGAGTGATTTTAGCAGAAAATAGCAGTGATTTTAACAGAGAATATCAGTGATTTTAACAGAAAATGGGAGTGATTTTTAAAACAATAGTAGTTATAGCTATGAGTTTTCTTTTTTTTTTCTTGCTTATATATCTAGTCTCTAAACAAGGGGTGTTGTTTAAGTAAAAATATTTTCATCAGCATTCATTTATACAATTTTTTAATATGTATATATAATTCTATTACAATTTGAAAACAAATTCTAGTTGCAAATATAAATTTATTTTAAAATTTTCACTAAATTTAATTTTAGCGACAGGCTTAAAATTTGGAGTGATGCTACTGCAAGTTCGTGTGTTGTATTGTGAATGTTTTGTTTTGTGTAAATTTTTCTCAAACGTTGCCGTTGCGGCCGCCGCCTAACTCTGCACAGTTCCACTGTAAAAGTTAAAACTATTTTATTGTATAAATATATACTACTAAATCCGAGAACTATGAAATAATTATCTCAGTCAATTTGCACTAAAACCCTATTACAACTAACTATGCTATATACAACGATTTGGGCAGCTGATCTTGTGCAGCCACTCATCGCTACCATCGCAGCAATCACAGATGCCATCATTAACGCGGCTACTTCGCACCGCTATATCGCGTCCCCGTCCAGTGATATGTCTTTTTTGATATTTACAATAGAATCGCCCATGATTGCATGCATTCGTGCTGGGCTCATCGCTGCCGTCCGTCACACAATCACAATAGTTATCGTTCACCTGACTGAATGGTATCTCCTTACTGCCATCCAGACATTTAAATTTGCCATCGAAATTTGGCTTGTATGCGTCGTAGTCGAACAGACGTATACCGCTGCAGTAACTCAATTAAGCAAAAAAAAAAAAAAAACAAAAACAGTATTAATGATATGATGTGCTTAATGCATTGCAGCGTCAGCGTTTTAATTACGCTTGACCTACCGTATAATCTTGATGGAGTCATTGACGGCATTTGTTTCGTCATCAGTTTTCCCGCCGCTGTCACCGTTGTAAATTTCTCGATCACCACCAGCTCCACCTCCTGTATCATTTACTTCATCCGCTTCCAGTTGTTTGCTGCCCAATGATTGTATCATTAATTTATGCTTACGCCGCAACCCCTGCACGGCGTTCTCGATGCTCCACGGTGTGCTTGTATTTTGTAGTTGACTAATGGACAACGCTTGATAGATGAAAAAAACAATCCCCAGCAGAAATATGAAGAGCAATGCCATTTTGGATTTGTGCTTGTAGAACGGTTTGTAGTAGATGTTTTCTCGTTTAACCCAGGTTTTACGCATTGTCTACGTCGTTGTATCGTTTTCAAATAATTTCAATAAATAACACGGCACAGCTTTTGTTTATTTCTTGTGTGTGTACGTTAGTGTTGGAAAAGAACTCACACATTTTTCGGCTGAGTACAGACCATCATGCAAGCTACACTCATGCAGCATAAATGAAATGTGATTGATTGATGGTGTACAAATAAAAGCCAATGCACTATGGGGAAAGTGTATACTTTTTGTGGCGTAAAGTAATTTTTAAAAAATATTTCAAATATTGAAATTTTATTATAAATGCACTGGATTGTTATATGCCTCAAATGTTAACGTAAACAAAATCTGTTAAGCACGTGAGGTGCGCAGGCCATATGATCTTCATGCACATTTATTTGTAATGCTCTTAAGAATATATGCTGAGCATTGTACTCACACACAGCTCTTAACTTTAACAATGTAAATTACACAAACAATATCATCGTTCTTTGTTATGGCTTTCTATAGCAAAGTTCGAAGCTCCTAAACCAAAGTGCAAAACAACAACAATGTCGCATGTTACGTTTTTTTTTTTCACTTCCCATGGACAGTACACACACACGCAACTTTTTGCACAATCTGCGAAATTTACACATTTTTCTTCTTTTTCGCTATGTTTCTCCGTAATATGAAAGTAAGGGTCGTATGTGTTGGTGGATAACGTTCTATTTTAAATTTTTGGACGCCCTGAATTATACGATTTTTTATACCATTCAATAATAGTGTGAAATGGTATAATCAGTTTGTCTGAAAGTTTGTAACGCATTAAAGGAGCCATCGTATACCCCATAAAGTATATATATTCTTGATCAGCTCGACGAGTCGAACTACCCGTGTCCATCTGTCTGTCTGTATGTTGTTGCGCGTTTTTTGGGGACCAATTTTTATGCTATCCAGTTGAAATTGTGCACATACACTTAATTTTATTGCACTTTAATAGAGTATCACTTTTAGTGGTAGCCCCCATACAAACCCACCGCCCACTTTTTGACTTTCTGTATGAAAAACTATATTATTGTAGTCAATATCAACTTGATAATTTATGTGGGTACTTTTAGTGGACGGTTGCTTGATATATACAATCTTAGGTTAAAATGCAATGTGGTGCCTTATTATGGTCAGCCGCTTAACATACATGGACTAACATGCGTGGCCCGCCCACTTTTTGGGGTAGCCCCATACAAACCCACCGTGCAATTTTGTGTTTGTTATGAAAAAATTCTTTATTTAAATCAATATCAATATTAGCTTGAAATTTGATTTGGTGGATTTTAGTGGACAACCTATATACATATGGGCGTGTCCCGCCCACTTTTTGAGGTAGTCCCATATAAACCCACAGCTCACTTTTATGTATTTGTATGGAAAACGTTAATATCAACTTGAAATTCGATACACATCTACTAGTGGGCGGGTACCGCTTACTTCTTGGGGCTACCCTATTTAAACCACCACTTTTATGTTCTAAAATTCTATAAAATTTCGTGTGAATTGTATTAGAGCTTCGGTTCAACCAAAGTAAACGTCTTTTCTTGGTTTTGTTTTATTTGATCTCTGGGTTTGTTGTTGTAATAGCTTGACTTGGGCTGCATCAAAAACTATATAAATCAATACAATTTATTATATAATGAATGTATTGTGCAAAGTGATTATGAATGTAAGAGGTTAGGTATCAAGTCCCAGGAACAAAGCTACTTCTGTTGGACGTATACAAAGATCTACAGGACACAATTGATTCGGACGGAACGAACAATTGAACAGATGGGTCGTGTTATGCGGTGATTGACCACATCCAGGACAGCAATCATTAGTGCTGATCCCAATCTGCTCACTGTAACACTCGAGCATATTGCACCATCCGGGACTCATCTGTGCAAGTTTAGTCCTGGTGTTACGATGGAGACGTTTTTCGCTTTACATATTGCACGTTTTATGTGGAAAACTTATAAAATCTTTTCTCAGTATAAAATTTGTCTAGAGTTGGCTAGACATTGATCGTTCATCCTTGCATGATGACGCTATCACACACACAGAGAGTCGTCAGATGATTACATTGATTGCGTATGCTGATTACATTGATATCATCGGCACGAACGAACGGCTAGTTAGCAGGGCGTTCTCGAAATTTTTAGAAACAACCACATCTCATGGGCCTATTGGTGAACGAGTACAAGACAAAGTACTTGGTTTTTTCGCAAACCTTTGTCGCGTCTTCAACAGTCTGCGAGTATGAAGAACTTCAATGTTCTAGAAAACTTTGTCTACCTGGGAACATATGTAGATATCTACCAACAATGTCGCTAATCGATGCAAGCAAGCTAATATCAAGGGATGCTCTAGGCTGTTCATCTTATCTAGATGGTCAACAGAGCTCCAACAAAGAGTGTTTACATGGGGAACCTAAAGTTAGTGGACTATTGTTTTAAGGTGCATTATTGAAAAAAATTGTATGTTATTCTTATACTTTTCCGATATAAAGTCTGCCTTAATGGCTTAGTTTCTCTGACGATGCAACGTTATGTTGCTTTATTGAAAAAGTAAACCTTCTGGTTGACTACACACATAACAAGAATGTCGAGTTTTTCATATCAGAATTCGAAAATTGAAGTTACGTTTTTAATTAAATCTCTCCTTTATAGTAGAATTTGCCCTCTCATTTCATGTAATTTTTTTTTTTTTTTTTTTGAAGAATGCTTAGTTTAGGAAGAGTTAAATATACAAGTTTGTTCGTGTTCGTAATCTAGGCTTTTTTACAGATGGACTGATGTGGCAATATTGATACTGATCAAGAGTATGTATACAACTTTTACATTCATTTGCACAAACTTAATATACCTTTTTACATTTGGTCTACAAGGTATAAAAATAAAATACATTGTGTATACTTTAATTAACAAATTCAATTTCAGAACGTTTTCTTAATAATAAAAGCTACTTCAAAGATAAATGCAGATACATGTACATATGTACAACTTTTGGAGCTAATTAAAAATGAATTTTTCTTCAAACTTACTTTATTAGAGAAAATAGAAATTTTACCTATATACATATACACTAAAGCTTATCTCATCAATAACATTCCGTCGCATTAGAATAGCGAATCCTCAGCACGTATATACTCGCCAATATCGGATTGATGGAAACATACAGTTGTTATCGGATCAGCGGCTTTACATTCTGTTGTCGATCGTGCAAGTACGCCAAAACCCAGCGGCAAATCATTCATCGAGTACACCACAACGCCTTGATATTGGCCAGCATTCTCAGTAATACGGCCCAATCCCGACTTGGGTATATGATTGCCATACAGATACTGTTGCTCGAATGACGGTTTCACCCACACCTTATACTGTGCATACGGCGCCAGGTAGTACAACGCCGTAATGTGGAACTTAAGTTTGTTTGTCTTGGAGAATTTGCCAAAGCAGGTGCCCACGCAGACCAATTGCTTGAAAGCGAAGCACTCGGATAGTTTTAATATGCGCTCCGATACATAATATACGCGGTCGCGGTGCTCACGGAAGCAATATGTACCATCGGGTCGATCAATCAATTGTTTTACATTTGTGCCAATGCTGTGCCGGAAGGAAGATAGCAAATTTAGTGTAGGCAAAAAAATAGAGTGAAAAATTAATGCAATACTTACTATTTTGAAAGCTTTTCGAATAGTATTTTGGCACGTTCATCACTTAAGCGCTTCATTTTGTTATTTTATTTGATAATTTCGAGATAGATTTTTCTTTTTTTGTTAACGAAGCTGCGCGACGCCGGAATTCACTACACGTGCAAGTAAACTGCTTCTTCTTCAAACAACAGCTGTGAGCACAGTGTTGCAAAATATGAAAAGATATTTGTGTACAGTGTTGTGAATGTAAATTTTTTACGAGTTGTATGACAACGGATTTATACCCTACAGAACATGCCCATATATATAGGACGTTTTTTTTCAGAGGTGTAGAACTTTGAATGAATTAAAATATTGAGATTTAATACTTTCAAAATGAATTATCTTTCTTTCATTAAAAATTTATTCATTGAAGTATTCCTCATAATCAAAATTAATAATGTATACAGGTTGAAAAAAGCACCAAATATTAACGCTGTTTGGTACTGAATTTAAACTTCTAAACGCAATTTATAACTTACAAAAACTAATAAAAATCATTTTTTTTTTCACTTTTAACTTAAGCGTACGTAGTACCAGCGTTTGCTTTTGGTAGATTAAATAAAAAAATTACAAAATGGCTTAAAATTAATTAAGCAAATCTGGAAGAAATCGACTTTCCAGTAGTGTATGGAGAAATCTGTATATCCATACCTGAAGATCCCGCGCCACAATATGTTTGATTATTTGTAGTCATAGTATTCTAGAATAAAGGCGATTAGATAATTAGTCAATTAACAGCTAAAGACAAGTTGCCGACTATAGTACACGGTGCTTAGTAATGACTATGTTGGAGGAAATAGGATGGTGTCTTAATTGATTACATTCAAGAGGTAAAGCTCAAAATAATATTTCGATATATTATCCTATCTTTGAGGAATCGGGCATCTATATCGCTGCAGATCGATGGTTTAAGACAGCGTACTATCTTTAATATTATATGAGTTATGAGTTATTTACTATTGTGAAAAAGATTGAAATTCATTAGTTTTAAACATTATTTTAAGCAAGGGAGGGCTCGAACTCATGACTACTGAATTTTTACTTGTTTGAACTCAAATGAGATTCGATATAGCAAGTGTTGATGAATCCATAACAAAGCGATTTTACGTAATAATTGCGAACCATGAATTTAAAAAAAAACTTCGACGAGACAGCCTCATTAAACAAGTGGGTTTCCATGTACTTAACACTACTTTAGATACATACTCCAGAGGTAATAATACTTTACGCTACCAATTGGTCTTACATATATCTGAGTAAGCACAGGAAGAGCATTTTTGTTCATTGCAAATAAACCGATATTAAGAGATTTTTATACTATTTGTGCTTGAGATTTTCGATTTCAGATATAAATTCCGTGACCTCAAAACATTAAAATGTGTCTATAATTTAAGCGCTATGAAACGACAGATATCTGTGTTTCTCACAGGCCTAGAGTTACCTTATCAATTGGATCTTCGAAAATGCAAACACCGATATTACATTTTTAAACATAGTATGAAATGGTATTATCCGTTTATCAAAAAGTTTATAACGCAATAAAGTAAATATCACATGCCACGACCACTTTTTTAGGGTAGCCCTATACAAACAATCCTCCCACATTTCAACTTAAAAATTAATACGGTGGCTTTTTATTGACGGACACTTCACTACGATATCAATGGGTGTGATCCCCGCTTTTGTGAAAGCTCCAATACAAAACTTCTGCCTTTTTTGAAAACACTTTTTAAGTCAATATCAGTTTGATATGATGGATCGTTCTTATGGACTGCCGCTTCCTTCCCACACTTTAGTATTTAAATATGATTTGGGGAATGTGGGGCAGCCGCGACTGGACACTGTTGTCCAAAGTTGCTGGTTTGTTTGCATAAACCAAGTACTTCACGTAACACAAGAGAAATCATGTCCTCAAAAAACATACTATTAAATTGTGGCACTCAATTATCGCAAATCATGACTCTATAGCGTTCTTCGTTGACGGTAACGTTCCCATCGGCTTCATTTTTAAAGAAGGACCAATGATTTCACCGCTCCATAAAACACAACAGTTTTTTTTTTTTTTTGAGAATGTAACGAGAATCTCTCGTAGATTTTCTCCACTCCAAATGAGAAAATTTTGCTTATTCATATGCTCATTTAGACGAAAATGTGCTTCATTACTGAACAGAATACTGCAATAAAACACTGGATTTACTTCCAGTTGATTTTCAGACCAATGACCGAAAGCACGTCGCAAAAAATGGTCATTCGGCTTCTAATTCTTGCACGAGCTGAATCTATTAAGGTCGTAGGGCCGTCGTAAAAGTTTCCACAAAGTGGTGGCACACACTTCCAATTAGAACGCACGATGGCGTATCGACTCATTTGAGTCCTCCTCACTACTACGCTCTATGTACGCCTTATACGGATGCAAAACGATCCATGGACTTAGCGCGCGGTAATATTCCCGACTTGAACCACGATTTTCGAAATAAATTTGCACAATTTGCAAGCGTTGTTCTGGTGTTAGTCTATTCACAATAAGATATCAAACCCACCATCCACTATTTTGTTTTACAATATGATTTGATATTTCGTGTGGTTTTAGAGCTTCGGTGCAACCGAAGTTAACAATTTCTCTTATGTTATAAATACAAGCTGCGAGGATTATAATACAAAATAAGTCATGGTTTGAACTCACTTGCTGACGCACAATTTGCTGATGAGTATTGTCATTATTCTGTCGGCAGAACATGTTGTATTCGACCTTGTTAATAAAGTTGAGAAACTCTCCTAACAAAGGACGTCCCGCCTTATCATTAAAAATGGCTTTATTATCAAGGTTGTAGACTTTTGCAAATGAATGGCGTCCAGAATATGGATCTGCAATGTTTTTATTAATGATCGGAAGTATAGCAGAAGGCGGCTGCAATTGAAAGTCTGTTTCCCAGTTAAAATACTGCACTTTGTCATTTCTGACTTGATTGTGAATTTTGATGGTATTAAAAGGTGGAATTCTATTTGAACGCTCGGCAAACTGTCCGGCACATTTTTGATATGGGTGCTGGTGCTGCTGCTGTTGCTGCTGGTTATTGAAGCTAATTTCATTATTGTTTTGCTGATGACTTCCGTTGTTCCAGATTTTGTTGTTGTTGTTGTATTGTTGTGGCGGCATCGTTTGCATCTGCATCTGCATCGTTTGCATCGGCATTGAATCTACCACACGGTTATTAATAATCGTTTCAATACTTAAGTGCTGCGATTTGTTCTCATCATTGTCTTCCGGCGCCTCATCAAGGCTATCATTATAAACTTTAGAGAAATCGTCCATCATAAAGTTGATGTCTTGATCCATATTTTTTACTTCCTTATCGCTGTCGGAGCTATCGTCATTGCCCTTATGTGAATGAGCTTTGAACGACCAACTATTTTCATTTTCTGTCGCACCCGGCGTCACCGCGTTAACAGTTTTTGCTAATGGCATTTTTTTTGCAATGTATTCATCTAAAAACGAGAATTTTTGTAAAAATGCCTTCGAACCATTTACTAAATATCTTACCCAAAGACATATTTCTTGCGTCCATATCTTTGCAGTTGGACGATATCATGCTCAAATTAAACATTTTATTTAAAAAGGCACAAAAAAAAAAATTCAACTAAATACACATTCACGCTCCCCTCTGTATATAAAAAATGTTTACAGTTATAGCAGTGAGACATAAGCACGACATAAATATGTATTAATTTTGCGGAATAGTCATGCTAATTAGAGATGCAAAACAATCGATAGTGCCACTGCTCTAAGGTTTTGATTGAATAGTTCATACGATAAATATTAATATAGAACATGTATGGATGAGATACTGAGAAAAAATGCATTGGCACAAATGTAATATATCTTCCTATATAGGCAGCCGGAAAAGTGTTTTATCTCTAAGTGTCGAATTTGGCTTCTGAAGTAGAGGTAAAAAAGGTTTAGCTTAAATTTACCCAAATTGGTGTGTGGATATGCAGTAAATGCAAAATTATTTCGTATTTATTCATGGGACACCGCAACAAGATTTTTTGATGAATACTTAGGATTTTACATGCCTGTATCCATTGATAGAAATTTTAATACATGGTGCTGATATCATTGCAAATGTTTCGTTTCCAATTGTTATGATGTCGGAGGAAGTGCAATTTCATAATTTTAGTCAGCACCATGCGCGAAAAAGTTCGCAGCTGAAAACTCTTTTGATTTCGTCGGACCATTTCATATCCCCATATCCATATCCATTTTTTTTTTGGGATTTTTGTATGAATTCAAAACCAAAACTCAGGATAATTTTATTAAATTAATTTTTTTTGTGGACAGTGCGACGCCCTACAATATAATGAAAACGTGAAATCGTCATACCTCAGTAGCTATGGGCGGTGCGACGCCCCCACATGGGAAAAACAAACGGGGGCGTAGCAGTGCAAAACGGTTACATAAGATCCACCTGAGCCACAGAGAGGCCGACTTATGATTTAATAAACGAAACAATTTTTTTAAGAATGTTATTTAAATTTAATACTTTTATAACATTGAATTCATTCATATTCAGTCATTATTATAATAAATAATAACTATAATTTTCACTTTAAGCATTTCTGGTGCAGAATTCTCCATAAATTATGTTAAAACTTAAAATTAAAACAAAGTGTATTTTTTATTTTAACTTTTTTATTAAAATAAAAAAACCACATCAAAATTTAAGAAGTAAATATGATCAAACTATGTAAATATGATGAAATTATTATGTAAATTTGATCAAATTATGGTAAAACACACGACTGCGACAGGCCTTTTAAGGCTTTAAAACAAAATAGATTCAGATTCTCTTTATTCTTTTGAAATTAAAAAAAAAATACTTTAATTTTGATGGGACTAAATGTTTAATACTCTTCACACTGGTCCTTTTTGCTCGCAACGCTTTTTAATTTAACGAAATTTTGCACGCATTTTTCATATCATTTGGTACACTTTAAAATTAAACATGGACTTGAAATTGAATTTGATTATTTGAAATTGTAACGGAAAGGTGTTTAAATTGAAAAACTGAATAACAAAATTCGCCATTATATTATATTGAGCAAATATAGTACATTTCTCTTTCGCCAAATTTGGCACACTGTGTTAACTGTAAACTTTTTTTATATTGTAGGATGAAGCAGAGCGGTAGAAAAAATCCAAGGAGTGCTGGTTTTTTCTTTGGGTTGACTTGCTACTCTCAATTACATTTTCAATTTGAGCATGATGTCCTCTCTTAAAGATGAATACGTTACTGAATTGGGTAAGCAATTTATTAAATGCTTATAACATATTTGTTTAACACTTTTGTTCTTAGCGAAAATGTTTAAAAAGAAAAAAATGCTAACCGAATCCGCGTCGGCGTCAGGCTCGACAGACAAAGAGAAGGTTCAAGTTCCTTCTCCTAAAGACGATAACGATACATGCGAAGACATGAACGTCTATGAAAAAATAGCTTTCTATAAATATATGATTCAGAAGCTTGCTTTAGCAAACCAATTATCGTTCGAGCAAAATTATAATAGGTTACAGAAGTACGATAATAAGGATTCCGGTTGTTCAAATTCACTGCAACCAGACTCATCGATTATTGATAAGGATTTTAAGCCATTGAGAGACGTGCTTATCAATTTAAAAAAGATGGACTCAGCTATGATGAAAGCTATTAAGGAAGTCGAACTTCAGCAGGTGAGTAAAAAATATGCATTTTATTGTATTGAACTTAGGTGGCTCTACAGCCGTCTTAGGCGGCTCTACAGCCGTCTATCAGTAGGAAAGTTCAGCATTCAGTGTAGTTAAGTGCGCACCGGTGCCAGACCCTATCAATCTGCTTTTTCAGTACGTCATAGACCTGATCTTGTCATGTTTCTGTCGTTATCCTTTAGTGTTGTAGCTTCGGGAGCAGCTTTCGTTGGATTTGGTTCCTCTTGGTACACCCAACCAGTGGATTATTGTTTGTTTCGGGCTCATAAGCATAGATTCATGAATCTTAGCCTTTGTAGATGTTCTACACGGCGTTTGATGCACCGCAGTCGTAATTTTTCAAAACATTTTCTTTACCTAGTCGACACGAGCTCTTTTTTGAGCGTTTGTCAGATTATGCAGGATCCAACGCGAAATTATCTTACTCACGGCCAAATGATTATGCAGAATCTTATTTATGCTTGTCATCCTAATGCCCAAGAACGCCTCTATCTATCGCTATGTCACATGACTATCTTGCTTTATCAGTTGTTCACAGCATCGATGTTCTCCGGCACAACAACGGATTTGGACAACATTCACGGAATTTGTCTTGAAGAGAACGTCGACCATGACTGTACTAGTTTTTTTTACGGTGCTTAAGGATGGTGTTTGATTGCCGTAAAAAGATTTTAGTGCAATATTTTGAAAAATGAAAGCATGATAAGCCACGAGGCATATAAATAGCGACCGTCGTAGTATTCAGGTTTTAGCTCATTTTGTAGCTGTTTGTGATGGACTCATTGACACCTGTTCTTCCACACCGAGTGTTTTGATTTTAGAGGATACTTCACCACCTTACCAGCTACAGCTACTAGTCATCGAACCTGGTCGTATGAATATTGGCCCATATCTGTCTCCAACTTGTGCAAGTACTGGTTTCTGGTTTACTGGTGAGGGAATTTTTGAGGTGTTTCATTCTGGAAATCAACCAAACTTTTTTAATAGTTTATAGAAACCATGGGGCATATGAACACATACTATAAATTGACTGCAAATACAAAAAAAAAAAAAAAAAAAATCGAACGTCCCCTAGAAGGTATACGAGTATACTGCGAGTTTAGTTTCTCAGATGAACCAACAGACGGACGGACATGACTTAATCCAACTCTGCAACTGTATAGATAATCATTACCAATTTCGGTTAAAGTCTTACCACGTTAAAAACAGAGCTTAATATTTGAAGCCTGAAGTTAATGTGACCAAGTTTTTACGTAAATTAGTGAATTCTGACTGAATTATCTGAAGTGAATATAATATATTTGATTGTCAACCTCTTGTAATTAAGAATATTTGGGCCTGTATAATAAGAAATATAGAATATATAGAAGTTTTGTTTTTGCGATTATTAAATTTCAAGATATAAAGAAAACCCTCTGGTTTTTAGTATTGCATAATTACTTACTTAGGGTGCTCTACAAACGTCTAGCGGTCAAGGCCGCACGTAGGAAAGCGCACCATTCGGTGTAGTTTAGTGCGCGCCGGCGCCAGTCGCTGGCAATCGGGAGCTTCTTCAGGTCATCATAGACCTGATCTTGCCATCTTAAGCTCCGACGTCTTCTCTGACGCCGTCCAACAATCAATTTCAGTTTTCCGTCGTAAACCTTTAGTGCTGGAGCTTCGGGGCTCATCCGGGTGAGGTGACCAGCCCAGTGCAGCCGCTGGAATTTAATGCGCTGGACTATGTCAACTTCATCATACAGCTCATACGAAGAATCTTTCTCTCGGACACTCCTAAAGACGCTGTATCCGTTGATGTCAGTGTCCATGCTTCTGCGCCATACAGCAGGACTGGGATTATCAGTGTCTTATAGATTTTTATCTTCGTAGTTCGAGAGAGGGCTCTACTTCTAATTTGCTTGCTGAGCCCAAAGTAGCAGCGATTATCAAGCGTGATTCTTCGTCTGATCTCTTGGCTAACGTTGTTGTCGATGGTAATTTCTGTTCCCAGATAGACGATGTTTTCTACAACATTGATGGTCTTCGAGTGGACACCAAGTACTTCGTCTTTTCCTCGTTCACCACTAGGCCCATGAGACGTGACTGTTTCTCAATCTCCGAGAACGCTTTGGGTGTGTGATAGCGTCATCATGCAAAGACGAACGATCTTTGTTGGGATACCATTGTTCAGATAGGGCGTTCTTATCGGCGTATCGAAAGCGGACTTATAATCGATAAATAGGGATGTGTCTCTTTATTGTACTCATGGGTCTTTTCCCGGATTTGGCGTATTGTGAAAATTTGTATCCTATTGTAAGAATACTTATTCCCCGGTAGTTCGCGCAGACAGCGGGTCTCCTTGCTTAAAGGAGCTTATTTTGCTTAAGAGTTGGAGCATACGCCTTGCCAACTCTTCGCCACCGGTCTTGAATAACTCAGCTGACAACTCATCGGAGCCTGTCGCTTTATTATTCTTCAGCTTTTTAATTACTGAGTCGACCTCGTTATAATCCGGTGGCCCTACAAGAGAGCCGCCATCAATTGGTGGTTCTAGGTATGCTTGTCTATCGGCGGCATTATTCTCTTCATTATTGCAGAAAACTTTTCCCAAAATACTTATGCAGAAATTATTTTAATTATTTTATTATTTTAACGTTAAATATTCTGCTTAAATTCTAGAAAAATAAGAACACAAACGATGAACAATCTGCTGATGAGGGAGCTTCGGCCAAGGAGGAAATTAAAATTATTCCAAACACCAATGGAATGTGAATGTATTCCAGATATTCAAATCATAGAAATCATGCATATGCATAATTTTCTTTAAAAAGTGTTTTTCTTACATTTTGTTGAACAACAAATAATATTAGTTTTAATGTTTAATGTGAATCTACAAGTCGAATAATTAAACAGAAAATAATAAAGAATTACGACAATATTAAATAAAAACAGAAGCCAATGGATCTAACTCAAATCGTAATTTTGAACGAATTAGGTGTGGCTGCAACGGATTGAATTTATTGTATGAGCATTATTTGCTACAGTAGTGATGAGTACAATCGAAATTGTCTTTAATATGCAACTAAATTACAATATAAAATTATTTTTAATTATTTCATGCGCAACAAATTTGTCCATAATTTCACCAAAAAACGATAAAATTATGCCAAATACGTATATGTACGAACAAATTTTATTATATTCAAAATTTTTAAACCTAATCATATCGAATTCATACATATCCTTTCAAAAATCGAATACAAAAAAAAACCGGTAAGAATTATATGTATAAAATTTATATCATTTGTCATGCAAGCAGCTTTAAGCTGTTTTCTGTAATGTATATATGATGTTGGAGATATTCCCCAAGATCAATACCTGATTAACACAAACGATTCCAATGGATTGCCAGTTAAAACAAAAGAAAGCTTAGGTTTCCACGTAAAACCAACTTTCCTTCTCGCTTTCCTTATACTCTGGCAGTAAATAATAATAAACAAATAATTTAAAATTGAATTCAAATTATTATAACTTTTAAATTGGGATTCGGTTTATCAAAGTGTATTTCATTTATAATTGGACTTTTCACATACATATTTACAATTAAAAATACCTTTTGATAGCATCTTTGTTTCGAAGAAACTATAACCGCTCTATTCGCCTTGTGCACAATAATACTAGTTAAGCTTAAATGGTACAGAAAATTTAAAACTAATTTTATAAATATTTACATACTAGACAAACAAAAAATACATATATCACGTTAAAGGCTTGGCCTTTTAGATCTATTTACTACAAGTACAATAATTTTTAGACCATCTGCTGTGCTGTTGGTTTCTGTACGTAGTGACGCTTCTTGAGCAATTCATCCAGCTGATGTTCCTGATAATAGACAACTATCTGCGCGGATGACACCTCTTCAAAGATGGCGCATATCGATGGCTTCAGATTGTAGAAGAACAGAAACTGTTGTCGATTATCAAAATCACTAAGCAGAGATTCCATAACGGTGGCTGCGGTGAAATCTGCGCCATAAATATGCGAAGCATCTATTACAACTGGCACGTTCTGGCGCATCGAATGTTTGTTGACGAGATTACGCACGTAGTCAACCGAGGGAAAGATAAGACAGCGATCGGGCGTAATCATAAGATAATCGTTGCCCGCTTGTGTTGACAGTATTTCGGTGCTGATTTTTGGACGTGCGGCATGGTAAAGTATGAAGATGACATTCAAACCAACACCAATAAGTATGCCCCACTCCAGCGGCAGCACAAGACAGGCAAAGAAGGTGCCAACGCCAGGTACGAGATCGCTTTCTGTGATAACAGAAAGAAATGATTAATAATAAGTTATTTATATAAAAAAAAATGTTTACAAACACATACTTTTAGCACGCCACATGGGTTTGATGACACGTACTTCGACCATAAACACAACTGCTGCAATGATAATGGCTGCCAATGTGGGACGCGGTATAAAGTAGAAGTACGGCGTTAGAAAGATTAACGAAACAAGAACCAGTGCACCGGAATAGATGTTACTCAGCGGTGTACGCACACCGCTAGCATTATTCACAGCGCCACGACTAAGGGCACCAGTGCCGGGAAAGCCCTGTACAAACGAATTGGCAATATTGGCAGCACCAATAGCAATGAGCTCCTGCGAGGCGTCAACGGGTTTGCCATTGCCTGTAAAATGCAATAATTATTTTTTACTAAAATCTTAAACTTTTTTTATTTGGAGTAGTGAACTACACTTATGTACATACCGAATGCTTTGCAGATGGCTATGTTCTCCATTAAAGAAATCAGTGGTACTACAATCAAGCCTGAGCCCATGCTGTGCACCATCTGCATAAAGGATTCTGGTTCACCAGTTACAGTTTCATTAGCACTCAATGAAGTAGGCGGCAGCTGAACGCTAGGCAATCCTGGTGGTATATCACCAATGACACGAAATGGTGTACCCAGATGTTCGCTATGCAACATATAACCCATAAAGCAACAGACCACCACCAGTATGGCATTGCGTGCGGTGCCTAAAATCCAGAGTAACTTGTTTACCATGTGCTGCAGCTTTGTGCGTTGGCTTTCATCGTGTGGACCAATTTTGAATGATGACAAAACCTGAAATTCAGCATATAGATCTATCAACCTAATATCTAAACAAATGCACAAATATTGTATAAAACTTACGCGCATCATTAGCAGCACCACAATGCAGGTCAGTCCCAGCACCGTATCACTGGCACGCGTATGTTGTATATTATTAAATATTTGCGTCCAGATCTCAACGAATGTATTGCCCTTTGTGGTAATTCCGAGCACACTTTGTATTTGCGATGTTAGTATGATGAGCGATACTGCTGAGGTGAAACCCGACGATACTGGGCCAGAGACGAAATCAATGAGAAAACCCAAACCAAAAATGCCCATTAAAAATTCGACAATGCCACAGAATAGACAAAGTAATACCGATTTTTGCCATGAGCCCTGTGCTGCCTGATATGTAAGCAGTGCAACAATAGCTGATGGACCCATTGGCACATCCTTGCAGCTACCCAGAAATATATACACAAAGCAACCCAGAAATGAGCCGTATAAACCATACTGTGAAATGTAAGAATTAAATAGTATCATTTAAAATATAGTAGTAGTTTAATTATAGTTTTTTCTTGTTGTAGTTACATACATTAACTGGCAGTCCAGCAATGCCCGCATAGGCCAACGCTTGTGGTATCACTGTCAATCCAACTGTAAGACCCGCTACTAGATCACCAATAGCATCTTCACTGGAATATTGTGGCAGCCAACGGAATATGGGCAGACGTTTGTGTAGTGTTTTTTTGTTGAATGTGCGCTTGCGACAATCCTGTAGCCAGGATCGTGTATTCTCTACTGTGGCCATTTTTCGCTTAATCTTCTTGCCATCGGCGCTTACTGTAGTTGGCGGAGAAAACAAAAATATTGTAAGTAATTTTTACCGATTTATCTATTTTTAGCTTAGCTTATTGTTAATATTAAATACCTACTAAAACGTGACTCATGCTTAAAGTGTTTGTAACCAAAAATCGTTTTTCATTCAGTAAATTTTTTTCACATAGTGTGAAATGGTATTATCAGTTTGTCTGAAAGTTTGTAACGCATTTAAGGTGACATCATAGACCCCTAAAGTATATGTATTCTTGATCAGATCGACGAGTGGAGTCGATCTGGCCATGTACGTCCGTTTGTCTGGTAGTTGTGCATTTTTTATGGGTACATTTTTAAGATATCCAGCTGTAACCCGGCATCTACACTTATTTTTATTGCAGTCAAATCGAGTATTCATATTGACATGCTACGCCCACTTGTTAGGGTAGCGCCCATATGAATGAATTTATGGTGGCTTTCATAGTTTCACATAAATATACTTAAGTACGTGTCCGGCCCACTTTTTGCTGTAGCACAAACCCGCCACCCTTAGACAAAAACACACTCCCCGATCTAAGAGCGCATGCGATTACATTGGCATAGGGCTTATTACAAAGGGTTCAGGGAAAGGTTTCAGCCTTTAATTTCTGATAATAGCAAAGTTTATATCAAGTCAGGAAATTGCCTCACGATTTTTCAAAAACTGCCAAAAACGCTGTTTTTAGGGGTTTCAACCCGTGACTGATGGAAAGTTTTTGAACGCAGATTCGTGTTCAGCATGAAAAATTCAATCGGAAACACTAGGTCGTATCTTATTAGTGTAATTTGATTAAGAATTTTGAAAATAATACTGTTTTTATTTAATTTTCTATGAAAAGTCATATATTTCCTTTTTTTAAACAGGCGTTAATATTTCTCTCAAGATCCATTTCTTGATTTTCCGCTTAAATTTTTTCGGTGAAGTTAGTGGACGAGCATGGTGAGATGTTTCAAAAGAAAATTAAGTCAATAGAGTGGAACTACTCTCTAGGTGGCAGAGTCATGGATAGGAATCCGTGACAAAGACTTTCTTTTCGATAGCAAGTTTCCAAATTAAACAGATTGATCGCTTTTAAATCGAGATATAGCTAAAATACTGAACTTAACTTTTAAAAAAACTTCAAAATTTCGTACCGCGAGAAGTTTTCATACAAAAATTTTAAAACCCTATTTTCGAGTTCCGAAGATTATGATCTATAAGAAATTTGTAAACTAGTGTAGCGAAAAAACTCACTTTGCTACGTAATTTCACGCAATAAAATAGTGAGCGAACAATTACTATTTGCTTTTTTTTCTCAGTTGTCTTCGGTCATTTGCGCTTTTGCAGTAATGAATCATTATCACGTACTTGTTGCATTTCGTATCGATAAATTGGGGTTTCTGTTTTCATAATATCGTACGTATTGCATTACGAAAACCAAAAAAAAAAGAATATAAAAATAGCTGATCTTGACAGTTTTCATTGTCAAGGGAACAAATGCTCGGAAAACTTGAAAAATACTGCGAGAGTCGAGTTTAAGCAGAAACACTGAAAAAATGTAATGCTGCACGTTCAAATTAATTGAATCAGGTGGCACATAGTTATTATCTCTGATCTATCTCTTTCATACACATATATACAGACTCTTGATTTGTATGCGTAAATTATAGTGGCTATGTGTTTATTTGTATGGGAAAGGTTTTGTTTTAATTCGTGCTGTATTCTAGTAAAACTTAGTTATGCTTGAATGATTCTCTCGCGGAAATAAATTGAGATGTCTACAGATTTTGCAACTTTTCGTAAATTTTTTTGCTTTGATTTTGAAGTAGTATACGAGCGCAATTCAATAATAGCTTAGTAAAAATTTTGCGAAGCATAATCTAGAAAATATTCTAAAGATACAAAAAAACTATCTGGCAAGTTTATCTGGCAAGTTTTCGTTGAGTTTGCTGTCACTTTTAGTTGAAATTTGAAGATATTTCATATGGCAACTTACATGATAGTAAAGCAAAGAACTAAGAAGAAACGGCAAAGCTTTGTTAACTCTCACGCTATGCGTGTGAAAACAACAACAAACCAATAATACTCTTACCTATATGCAGCTATGCAGCGCTGCTTTAGAGTATCGCCATAGTTGGAACATAGGGCAAAATCATTAGTCCATCGCAGCATGTTTTATGTGTGACTAGTCACATATTGAATTTTATTTAAGAGATATTAGTCAGCACTTTTAGAGAGTAAATTAAAAGAGTCTGTTGCTAGCAGCCCACGCTAAGAGGAAATAGTCGCACAAATTGTTGGTCCTAAGTATCCAATCGGCTGTCGGCCAGTAATACTTTTTATACTGACTTAGTGTAAGCTATAGATCCCGTCGAATAGAATTTTAATATTATTGGTAAAACAATTATGTTTGGGTTACTTCATTCAATTATTACCCAATAACTAAGTAAATTTTCAACTGATTTTAGACTACTCAATTGTTTTGGAAAGAAGAACAATAGATATTTCATATTGGAAATCAAGTTGAAATGAAAATAAGTAAGGGAAATTGAATGAAATAGTCTGAAATTGTTACTTTTTTTTTAAATTTGTTTTTTGCATTTTGAGCAACATTTTTTGTTCAGCATAATATTTTTCTGCATAACATTTGGATATAACATTAAATTTTTAATCTAATGGTCTCTAATTTATCAAAATCTAACAAATATTGACAAAGTTCTTAAACTTGTTCCAACGGAATAAAATAAACGTTTAGTTTATTATTGGGTTCGTTGCTTGAACGCACAAACCCAAAACCCCCGAAAAAACTATTAGCTAATTGTTAAAAATCAAACGCCAATTACTGGGGCGATTACCATTCCGTCTATATACTACGTGGATTAAATCTACATATTGCGAGATGTTAACGAACGCATATAGCTGATGCGATTTGAGATTGATTGCTCGGAATCGTTAGCATTGGAATATGCTTTATGTTCCAATAGTAGATAAATATATGTGTAAACTCTTTCAAGGTCATAATTTTAAACTTTGTATGTGTGTTTTTTTGTTTTCTTTTCACAAACTAGCAACTTTAGACAAACTTATTTACTACTACTTTGTGAAGGTATATAAAATTCAACTTCAGTTTTCTTTTGTTTTATGTTTCTTCTAAGCAATTACCACAAACTCTTTGAACTACACTCGTATGAAAAAGTAAATAAAATACATATAGTATAAATATATTACATCTGTTCGAAAGAATCAATTAACTTGTAATTTTCTTTTCATATGAACCGTGAAATATTTATTGAACTGTGAAATTTTCATTAAACGGCGTGTATATGTATGTTTTGCATGCTTGATTTATACTTACTTAATAGTTTTATATCTATATACTTACATATAAATTCATGAGATCCCTGTGAACCACCATTTTGTTCTGTCATATTAGTTGATATACTGATCGATGAGCATTTAAATCCATCATTGAAATAAACATGATCCGAAGTTGGATTCGATTTCATTTTGTATTTTTCGGTGTGTTGCAACAAATGCGGTGTCCAGCTTAATTTCGGGAATTCCACTTTGGAGAGAATTATTTTATTTTATTTATTAAGTACTGTTTTGGTTTTTTTTTATATTATATTTGATTACACTGAAAATGAAGAAAGAAACATATTTAAAATTTTTTGCCTTTTTTTTTAAATATTATTTTATGTAATTTTGTAAAAGACTTTTAGGTAGGATAACTAAATTTCCCCGTTTATTTATGGGGACATATTCTGTTTTTTGTTTGTATGTCTTCGTATCCTTTTACGGATACGAAGACATACATGCTGGGAAAAAATAAACATGTAAAATGTTCCCTTAACAAATTTTCATACAAATCTTCAAAATGAAGTGCTAGTTGGTATGGTTGGCTTATAGTGGCCCTATGTGTATCTATTCAGCATATTTTATTAGCATTTACGTATTGGGTTTAAGCGCCGGAACGATCTGCGCAGGAAAATTTACGCAGCCAGTACAAGTGGGTGTATCAGTCCAAACAAAGCTGTTACAACAACAAAAAATTGCAAACAAAAAGTAATTGTGTTTAGGTTTGTAAGGGGGCTAGCCCTTCAAGTGTTTATTTTCTACACTTTATCTAAATATCCAAATTTTTAAGTTTCTATCTCTTATAGTCTCCAAGTTCTCTTCGGTCGGATGGACATGTCTAGTATATCGAGTTGTCTTTCGATGCTGATTAAGAATATACCTAAGTATTACATACTTTATAGGGTCTGCCACGCCGCCGTCTGTCTGTTACATAGGTACATTTGCATAAACTTATTGTAATATATCCTGTTATATGAAGAATGGCGGCAATGAGTTTTTTTTTATCAAAATCCTGCAACGATAAAATGTGTATATTCTTTGCTGTCAATAACAATCCTTGCGTGTGTTCAGAGAACCTGAAAATTACGCAATTATTTTTCGTCATTCGGAGGCACAATACAAACGGTGACAGAATCTTTATCTCATCAAGGCAGATTGGACTGTTGAAAGAAATCGAATGACGATTCAAATTCCGAGTGCGCTTCAATTGCAATTAATGCAAACTTCACTCTTATCACTAATAATTATGCCGGCCTGACGATGTAAAGTAATTACTCGCCATTGGAGATAATAAAAAAAATACTCCAAATGTACAGATTAGTTTGTCAATATCAATTAATAGATTATAATATTTCTTGCATATATGGCATTATTTTCTCACTTTCTTGTAAAAATTTATTTTCCTTTATATTTATTTTGACACAGCGGTGGGATATAAATTGTGTTCCCTTTTTTGTTCTTATGTATCTGATGACACTATATTAGGGATATAATATACTTCGATTCAAAATTTTCGACAATCGAAATCTGTCAAAATTTGAACTCAGTTCACCGATTACTATCGATATTGAATCGAACATCATCATATGCCTGATAATTTTTGTTTGTTACATTGAAAAATATTCAAATTATTTATATACAAAACTTATAGTTAATGATAGCAGCACTTCAGCGTTATATTTACATTAATGAAATTATGTTCCATAAAAATTGTATGGACAAAACTATACCCAACTATACTCCTACATATACACATTTGTACATCTACACCCATATGAGAGGTTTGTAACTTTAACCATTTTGTAGCCTAATACAAAATTCGTTTATCCAATAATATTATTATTTTTTTTTATTTTTTTCAACTGTTTTCGAAGTTTTGCGTTCGAGACAAATAACGTTAAACGCTTTAAATTCGCCTATAAACTGGAATATATTGGAAACAACGAACCTGCTCGTCGTGTTCATCAGGTTTTGTTTTTTATTTTTTATAATTATTAATTTTTGCACGCTTTTAAATTATTTAAAAAATGCATTAAAATATTTTTTGTCAATTATTTAATATTGTTGGTTTATTTTATTACTAAAGCGTTTTAATTTTTGTTTTTCTCTGTTTCACTCTTTCGAATTCCGTATACCGGCTCACACGTTTTTGCTAGTTGAATGTCTTCGCTCGGCGACGTTTCAGACGAAACTGTTTCGTACTTGATTCGAACCTTGTCTTTTATAAAAATCAAAACATTTTTATTATTGCTACTACTCTATGTATTTGTTATTATTATTGTTGTTGTTGTTATTTTTATTATTTTTATTTGTCGGCGCTAATATTGTTTTTGCTGTTGCTGTTGTTGTTGTTGCACAGCTCCGTCGTTTTTGCGGCTTAGTTAATAAAATTACAGATTTTATATGTATTAGCTTTATTCGCGATACTTTTTTAAGCCAGACTTTCGAACGCGCTTTCGAACTTTTTTATGTTGTTTTCATTCGGTTGAATTTTTGTGTTATTCGAATTTATTTGGAGAGTTGTGTTAATATCCGGCGTCAGATTTGCCATTACTTTGCACATTTTTGCGTGTCATTTGATCTTCTTACATAAAATAAATTTTTTATTTTCAAAATTTTTTTTGTTTTTGTTTAATTATTATTCTAGACTCTTTACATAAGCCGAAGCGCATAGTATAATAATTTTTGACAATAGTGTGTAACATTCGAAAGATGTGTACGTTTGTATCATAAAAGACTTTGATAAACTTAACGAAACTAATTCGATTAATGTCATTAGTTCTTAAGTTTTGGAGTTATTTATTTCGTTAATGGTTTATAAAAGTTAAAATGATTTTAATTCAAATTAGATTTATCAAAAAGCTTGTAACACGCACGCGCAAAGACGTCAGAGGCAACACAATTTTGTGTAGTTTTCGTCAGCTTAATAAGACTAGCCGATCCAGCCATGTCCGACGTTCGTAAATGTATGTTCGTAAATATTCAAATCGTCAATATCGCAATATCAATTAAAGTAAAGAAACACGATATTTTTGATTTCTGAACTTCGTTTACTTTTTTTGTTTCAACACCAACTTTATCAGATAGTTAAGTAACGTCGAAATAACAGTTTTCGTTTGTGTGATTTAATAGTGGAAGTGATAGTGAAATAACTAAGAACAGATTAGATACCATCGCAGCGTTGGAAGAAATTTTGGTCTTTAGTTACTTTTTTATTTGAGTGAAGAAATGGTGGACCCATTAGTGGTGCATGCCATTAGTGTTAGAACACAATCGATAGTGGGCCCATTTGTTAGTTTTTCGAACGATAGTCGAAACTATCGATAGTTTTTTGTTTTTTTGTTTGTTTTGTAAACTTAAGAGTATCTAAGTATTTATATGTCCTATACGTACGTAACAGTCAAAAGAAGGCGTGGCAGACCGCACTAAGATAAATATACATAGATGTATATAAATTCTTTATCAGCAGGACGTCCACCCGCATGAACGCCAAGATCTCCGAGATTATAAAAGATAGGACATTAAATATTTATACTTAGGCTCTATTTATTCATAGGGAAGAAATGTGTATAAAATAGTCGGGCCAGCCTACTATAAAGGGTAGCCATCATAGAAAACTGTACCCCATTTCTAATTTTTGTATTAAAGCAGCGACTTCCAAATTATGTGAAGTGTGATGTGTTAGTGATGTGCATATGACCATGGTTTTGGACACTACTCGATAGTAGCCCAAAAAAAAAAAAAAAAAAAAAAAAAACTATCGATAGTACTCTCGATTGTGTTCGAACTCATACTGCAAATGTGAAAGAACGAAGAAGATCTATCATATTTCTAGAATACTTCGGAAATTTCATTCCAAATATATGGAACTTATTTTCTGATCTTCTGTAACAAGATTTTTTTAGTTTAATGCTATACTTTTTGATTGCTGACAATCTCAGCTCAATTTTATATAGATATGGTTCAAGAGGATGGTTTTTGTCCTAAGTATATCAAAAATTTTTGTTCAACTTCCCGAAAAGAATACAAAAAAATACCTTAAGCAATACCAAATTGATAACTTTATAAGATAGTTCATAAACTTATGAAACATTCCCCAATATTTCTTAACTATAGCGATGCCAATGAAGCGGAAATATACGTCAGACCGAGAGATGATGTAGAGTATGCAAGGAGCTACAAACGCAAAGACTTTGGCGGCTGTTTCTACCATGTATTCATCGAGATCACAGCGCACAAGTCAATATCATATTCACTTAGGCCCGCGCCTTAACAAATCCTAAACTATTGAAAATATAAGCTTATATTAACAATTAATAAGCTATATTACAATTTCCAGCGTTCCAAAACGCATATCTAAGCTCTGAGAATATTCCTCTGAGGGACAAAGATATATATACGAAGATATACAAAATTATATGTTCGTGGGACCGCTGAAACTAAAATGTATATTACACTATTTTATGTCATTTTTTACATAACCTCGAAAGTGTTCATAGCCATCTAAAAAAAGAAAACAATGTTGGCCTGGAAGTCATGCCTGACATGATGGGTTAAAATATACTTCGGATTCGGTTTCAATGAGCCCAACATATAAATATAAAAACTTGGTCTGAAATTTTTTAATTCAATTTTAATCGAATTGTTGCATGGAAATAAAATGGATTTAAAATAAGGACTCAGACCACTAAAAAATGAAATAAGAAATTCTATAGAAATTGCATCGAAATTAATAATCATCACATGCCTGCTAGTTAGGATCAGTCAGATATATGTTTCAAGATTTGAACGTTAAACCAAAACTCTATTCTTTAACCTGCTAGACAACTACATAATTTACAAAGCCTTAAAAAGATTTCTTTAGTCCTACTTTATATGCCTATTTTAGCTAACAATAACACAAACAAACATTTGGTAATTTATTCTGTTACATATTTTATACGCAACAAGGTAAATTTTGGCCAAACCACTCAATTTATGTTCCATATGGTGCAAACCATTCATTTTATGTTCCATATGAAGATGGAGCAAATTGTAACTACAACTTTTGAAATTTTAATAAACGGATCCGTCTGTGTGAACTCCGCGATCTCGAAAGAGTCAAGAAACTGGGTTATTTCTATTCCTTCTTCAGATGGACTATATTATATAAACGTGTCAAACCCACGATACGGGACAGCTCTCATATAAATCTATCCTCAATAATTATTCCTAATAAACAGTTCATGGAATCATTATGGTTGCATTCTTCTAAAAACTAAGCCTAAGCTCCCAAACGAAGTAAGCAACTTACTTAGGTGGCTCTGCAACCGTCTATCGGTCAAGGCCGCTCGTAGGAAAGCGCACCATTCGCCAGTCTCTGACGCCGTCCACCCGGTGAAGCCGCTGGAATTTAATGCGCTGGTCTATGTCAACCTCATCAAACAGCTCATACAGCTCGTGGTTCATATGGGTCCTAAACTCGAGGGGACCAACTCTAAGGGGACCAAAAATCCTACCAAGAATCTTTCTCTCGAACACTCCTAAAGACGCTGTATCCTTTAATGGCAGGGTCCATGCTCCTGCGCCAAACAGCAGGACCTGAATTGTCAGTATTATAGATTTTTATCTTCGTACTTCGAGAGAGGGCTCTACTTCTAATTTGCTTGCTGAGCCCAAAGTAGCAGCGATTGGCAAACGTGATTTTTCGTTTGATCTCTCGGAAATTGTCGAAGGTAATTTCCTTTCCCAAATAGATGAAGTTTTCTATAACATTGAAGTTGAAATTCTCCATACGCACAGACCGTCCAAGACGCGCTGATGGTCTGCGAGTGGACACCACAAGTACTTCGTCTTGTCTTCGTTCACCGAAGTAAACAAAAAAAAAAAAAATAAACAAGGATACCAAAACTTAAATAGTCTTTGCATTGTACGAGTATAAAGAAATATCGAAATTGAAAGAAAAAAGTTCAGGGATTTTTCCTGGTATTTTCAAGCCGAATTTGCATATAGTGGTATATGAAAAAATTCTTTGTTTGTTTAAGACATGTGTGAAGAGTATTACAGCTTCGTTTTTATAAACAATAACGTTTCAAATTGTTTGTTTTTGTTATTAAGTAAGCTAGAAACATCAAATATTTCGTATATGTTCGAATCGTATTACTATAGAATATAGTCATTTACGATTCTATGCTTCAAATAAAGACCCTTGCAAAACCTTATGTACAGGGTATATCGATGTCAAACACACTCAACTGCTACATACTTACGTTCCTTTTTGTTTTCTATGCAAATATGTAGACCAAAAAAGCATCTGAATCATCGCTATTAATATCTTCGCTGGAAAGATACACACAATATCTGATTTTTGTATATTTAAGCCAGAATAGGCAATTAGCTTTTTTGCTTTGCATGGATATGTTCCCTTTTCTTAATATTTGCTGTGTATAATATAAGCGAATTCACAATCATTATTACATATTTAGATATAGCCGGCAGCAACATGTACGAGTATATTATGTTTTGTCTTCCCACAACTTCTCACATTGATATACTAGAATCTTCAGATCATCAATTTGCGCTTCGCGCACGTCGATTTGTAAAACGTCATGGAAAACTTAACTGAAATTACACTTTGCAAATAAGTATAAAAATTAACAATATTCAAAGCATGTGGTTTGCCTTAATTTTGATCAGTGGTCAGTTTTCGGGGATTTTTGTTTTTTGTTTAAAATACGCATAAATTGACAAATGTTTGCATTTATTTTCCAAATGAGAATTTATTATACATATAAGCGTATTAAATTTCTTTTCAAAAGAGGTTTACCTAGAGGCGTATACAATTAAATTCCAATGACTGCATACTTGAGATATTTAAATATTAGCTCAGCTTACTGGTGCAATAGAGAAAGAACTGGTGATAGAGATCGAGGGAGAGACAAAGGTGGCGGTAAGGCAACCAAGACAGCCAGCCAGTCAGCGATAAAATACCAATGTAAATGTTATGAATATTGTAAACATTATACCCTTCTTACATAAACATACTTATATTATGTATGTGGTGTGGTGTGGTAGGATGTATTGCGTCTTAAGTGAAATGAAGTTGATTTAGCTCGATGAGCAACAGAGCAGTATTTAGTGAGAGGAGCTGTACCACCAGTTGCAGCAAGAAAATAATATTTCTTAATAATTCTAACAGAAACGCTGTTTCTGCATAAGTTACGAATAATATTGATCTTAACTGTTGCGGAGGGGATCTTCCATCTCACAAATACGCTGAAGTATAGCTGAATGACTCATAAAAATGTTCTTTTTAACTTTTTGTAATAAATGTTTGATCACTTGTTTCGTAACATTTTGAAAAAGGGCCACCACCATGAGAGGTGACCTGATGAGAGCTGGCCTAAAAATCTGTTTGAATGCCATCTTTCAGAAACTATTAGACGAATTTAGTTTTTATTCGGTTTAGTGTATTCAGAAATATTTGGAATGGTTTTAATTAAAGCACAGTTTTTAAACCTCCTACTCACGTATACACGATGTGATCTAAAAATAACCGATCTTTTTAGGTTTAAAATAAAACAAGCATGATATTATGTTTCAAAGCTAATATTTTTTCAAAATACGATCCAATTAACTCAATACAACGTTTGGAACGCGTGTCACGGCTGTGCTTGTATGGCCGGAATGTCATTCGTAAAAAAGCTACTTACATTGCAGTTTTCATTTTTGGAAAGAGCAAATAATCGCACGGTGGTAGAACAGGCCAATACGGAGGATGGTCGATGGGACAAATCTGTTTTTCATCAAATATTCATTGACGTTTTTGGTCTTGGTGGTGCATTATCATGCAATAAAACCAGCTGCTTTCCTTTGACATATTCGGGCCTAACACGTAGAACTGTCGACCACAAACGATGTAAATCTTGTAAATAATATACTCTATTGACAGTTTGAACTCCTGGAACAAATTTCTTGTGAACAATACCCTTGGAATTATAGTAAATTATCAACGTTGTCTAGATTCTTGACTTCTGAAAACGCTATTTTTTAGGTTTTGTATCGTCTTTTGACTTCAATTGTGCAGATTGTCGCTTAGTTTCAGGATCATATTTACAACTCCATGTTTCATCACTAGCTATGATCGAATCAAGAAATTCTGGATCTTTTTCAGCTGCGTAAATGATGTCTTTGCAATGCTTTACAAGAGCGATTTTTTTATCATCATTTAATTGATGTGGAACAAAACATGCACACACCTTTCTTTTACTCAACTCTTCAGTTAATATTTTGTAGATTGTACAGTAAGATGAATTTAATTCTTCTACCAGCATTCTCATAGTGAAATTTGCATCGGTAGCGATTATTTCACTTACTTTTTCCACTAACTCAGCACGATTAGATGCTTCGGGTCGTACAGGTCTTGGATCGTCATTTGAATTATCACGAACGTTTTTAAATCGTGTGAACCACGTGTAAACTTGAGTACGGCTCATAAAATCATCATCATAAACTTTTTTTTGAACAATTCGTAAGTCTCAGCAAATTTTTTTTACCGAGTTTAAAACAAAATTTAAAATTTACTCTTTGTTCGATTTTGTTTTTACGACATAACTACAAAAACTGCTGTCAAACGATTAGCATACCTTTCTAGCACTGCCAACATTTAATAGATGTCGCTAAGTATTCTATGATTTAAATTAAAAGTTCGGTTATTTTGAGATCAACCTTGTATAAACATTAATTAAAGCACAGTTCTACGCGAGTATACTAGCATCATATAAAATTGTAGCGTATCATAAAGTGGAACAACTTGACTACATATATCATTCATATTTGTTTTTTGTTTGTTTGTTTTTTTGTTTGTTTGTTTTTTTTTTTGTAATGAATGCAAGCAATAATATTTAACAGAGTTATAAATTTTCTGCGCAGCTAAATAGCAATGAAAATTAATTCTGCTAGTAACTTAAGTTCAGCTACCAATTTAAATTATTTTAACTGCAGTTTCGTGCAGTTTTGTGCTCAGTACGATTCGATCTTATATGCTGATAAATAGATAATTTGTATAAGTAGAAGTTTTTCTATGCATGCATATTAGAAACAAACAGCGTAGAGTTATGGCTAAACATGGCATTGTTGTATAATTCCCAAACGACAGATATCATCCGAATCTTACATCTGATTTTTTTAAACTGCAACAAAATATATACATATATCTACGTTTCAAATGCGATTTTTTTAGTGATGATATATTGTATTTATTTATCGTATTTGAATTTCAAACATTTCTAGACTATATACCGGTATATATATATATATATATATATATATATATATATATATATATATATATATATATATATATATATATATATATATATATATATATATATATATATATATATATATATATATATATATATATATATATATATATATATGCGTTCACACATTGTACTGATGTGTTTAAAATATGCGCATAACAAAACTTCCTCGATGAGTTAAGTAAGTTTTTTTCTTTTGTCAGTTTATCATTTAGTTGATCATTCGAAATGAAATAATAACTCCGCGATTGCATTCAAATTATCAGCTCGCATTTAAATAAATAAATTTATGATCAAGTTATAATTAGGAAGATATATGCGATATTTTATGAATTAAGAAAATTAATCAGCAATAAAGCGCCGAAATGAAGTTCAACCAATGCGTACGTACGTGATCAGTTAAGAAATACTTTCGGATTTTTGCAAGTGTGTGTCTATAAATTCTATTTGTTTTTCAAGTTTAAGATGTGTGAATTTATTGAACTTTGCAAGGTTGTATTTATATATTTAGAATATGATTGCCATATTGGAAGAGTTTTTCGAATGAATGATTTTACTCAAAATTAACAATTTTAATAGGGTTCATGCAGTTAAAGTGCGTAACTATTGATTTTGGTCAACCGAGTCTCCTGGATTATCAAAATCATCAATCCGTTTTGGTATGGGTAGATTTCTGCACAAATTGCAAAACATCTTTGCTTTTTGTGCCAAAAGGAGCCAAAATCAACCAACAAGTCTTTCATTGCAAAATTTTGAAAGTTGTCCTTGCTTGAACAGCATTTTGTCGTAAAAATATGGACAAGATTTCACAAGATTCCATGCCTGCTCATATTCCCTGCCAGATATATGTGGCTCACAGCTTATTTTGTTCATAAACAATATAATACTTGGAAATAATTTATCTCGGAAAGCTGTTGGAGATATCGACAAAATTTAAGCGCCATATTTTTTAACAACATATTTTATATGCATAAACTAATTTGGATTTTTTATGAAGATTAGATAGCAGATTGTTTGCAAGTCAATTGAGACGAGGTGAGGCTTCCAAGGTAATGGTTGTTTTAACGAGCTATTTCTTCTAAGGCTTTTGGAATTCTTAACTCCCTGTGTATGTTATCGTATCGAACATACTAAGCTACTCTAGTGGACTTACGAATTGTAATATTTTGGTATCGTTGTAAGATATTGATGTTAAAAATAGCTGCTGTTCATTACAGCTGTTTTGTAAAGTCTTATTTTGTTTTCAAGGTTGAGCTTGGAACTGCTGTCAAGTAACTGTGTTTTTATAATTAGTTGTGTTCTTTTCGCGAGGATACGATTTTACCTTGTTATAATATTTTGTAGAATCTCATGCCCAGTAATTTTGTAACATTGCGCTTGGGTATTGTTAAAACGAATTTGGGAACAAGTACCTTTTCTGAGAATAATGCCTAAGTGTGCTGACTTTTGTGCTTTTACTGCTTCATTTATTTACATTGATACATCCATCTTTCGATATGATGTGGCTGATGTTTTAAGAGATTCATTGCGGTGTTGACAAATAAGCTCTGACTGTACTGACTGTATCATCTGCATATGTAGCTATTGTTACTTCGTTGCAGTTTATGACAAGCATATCTATTGTATATAGCGTGTGTAGCAACGGTCCTAGTACACTGTCGTCAGGAATACCTGAGGGAATAGGTTTCACATCTTACATAAAACTGTCTGTCCATCAGGTAAGAGCGAAGGAAATGGAACTTAAGTGTTTGTAACGTAATATAAAGAAATGTGCAGTTACTTTGACCCGCGTTGGTATGTGAATGCTCCACCGTAGATCTATGCTTCTTGTTCCGCCTATTTTTCAAATACCATAGACAATTTGTTTTCTGTTAAATTTGATTTGATTAACCCGGTGAAAAAAAACGGACGCTAACGGCTTTAAAAATGCTTATAGATATTAAGTATGAGTTAGGCGAGCACCGCAATTGCACTGTAGATATGGTGCAGAAATAAATTTGCCAACTCTATCATATCGCTTTAATGGCCTCCATACTCCGTGAATCGTAATCCAATTGACAGAGTTTGGTATTTAGTTTCTTTTGAATGCTAGACCATTTGTTAAGTGCCAACAATATTTTGAAGAGCTGAAAGAATCACTGTAGCGAGAATGGAACCTAAAACAGTGGAAGTGGTCTGTGTTTGTGAAAGAGGTGGCCACTTCGAAACGTGGAAAAAACAGATATTAGGAATAATATAATTTAGTCTGAAGCTCCTTAAAGAAATCATTGGAGACCATTAAATTCATTATTATACAATAAATTGTTAAGTCTAAGAATCCTTTAAAAAGTTTAAAATCTGTGGTAAATTGCAAAGTTGCCGAGCAAAGGTCAAGTACTAATAGTATTAAAGCTTCGGATCTATCAAAGTTAGCATTGCCTCTTGTATTTTCTCTAATTAAATCATTGTTTAACTAGTTTTTGATTCATCAATTGATATGATGTTCAATTGTTTAACACTTTAAAACGATTTAAATATTTGTTCTATTTTTGAATTTGTCATAAGTTTCCAAAACAGTTTTATTTTATCTCTGCTAAGCACAAGATATAAATTATACTTTATAACTAGATTGCCAGCATCTGCTGTTATTGTGTCGTATATTTTTAAGATTTTATTTGTGCTTTGTCAATAAATCTGTAAATAATGAGCATATTGCACTTATTTAGATGACTATGTATATTATTACAATCGGCAACCTTGACCCAAAATTTCATGTCATACAGCAGCAGTCTCTCAAATTCTGTCGTAACGTTAATATAATATTTATGCACATTTAATTGATAAAAAATGACTTTACAATGCATTCTGGTTTTTTTTTTTGTTTAACTGTAATAAATAAAGATTTGTGGTTTGATAAGATTGGAAGCTCGGATAACAAGCTTACGATAATTAAGAGCGTTGAAGAACAATGTTCTTTTATCAGTATCTATAAACATTAGTCATAAATTTGCACAAACTATTAAGCGTTTATAAATAAATGTACATATTTTAAGTATTAATTAACATACCAAAGTTCATACTATATTCTTTTGTATAATAAGCTGGACCCCAACTTAATAAGCACAGATACATGTCTCCCTTTAACGAGAGAGAGTCTTCATTTTTCGTTTTTAGAAAGATTTAATAAAAATGGAGGAACTAGTTTCCGTATTTACATATTTACAATAAACATGTCTAGAACGACGTCTGGTCGAGCTTCTCAAAAAAAAAAAAAAGTCTAAAAAGTCGTTTACTTCGGTAAAACCGAAACTTTAATATACTAAACACCGGGTAAGCGGACTCGATCGCTTCAAGAATCTTGTAATAATTACAACAGAAAACTAATAAAAACGCATAATTTAAGCTTCCCCGGCAGTTAAATACTCTGCACAAATTTTTGAAATCTTGGCTCGTCCCGGTGTTTGCTTGCACTGATATTTGTACGTCAGTGTATAAACATAGAATAGAACATAGAACAGAAAGAAGAAACAATGTGCGTGTCATGTGAAGACACGTGGATTCCATATTTGGCAAAGTAAAGAAAATAGTTCATCAAATCAAATTAAGGCAACAGTATGAACAAGTGAGCACGAGAATACTACTTCCGTACTTCACCACACCTTGGTGAAATTATATACAATACATAATGGAAATACCTATATACACGTATGTGTATATATACATATATACATATGTTTTGGTAGGCGAATTTGTAGGAAAACGATGAGTTTCTTCTTTGATCTTAATAAAATTTGAAGGTATATATTGTAGTACGCATATTATGTGTATCAAATTTCAAAGTGATACCTATAAAAATAGTCATATAAATGAAAAAAATGTAATAATTAACTGCGGAGGTAGTGAGTGTGAAATATAATATGAAGAGAGGCTTTTTTTATTTAATTTGGTCTTTCGAGATTTTATAGTCAGGTTCCAATGCTGATTATGAATATATATTCACGGTATGATCTAAAAATAACCGAACTTTTAAGTTATAAAATAAAACAAGCATTTTATTATGTTTCAAAGCTAATATTTATTCAAAATACGATCCATTTAACTCAATACAACGTTTGGAATGCTCAACCAATTTATCCATAGACTTTCTGAATTCGCTTTTTGGGATATCAAGAGATTAGCATGAACTTCGAAAGAAGAAAAATGTACCTTTAATAGATGGCGCTACGTGTTCTATGATTTAAATTAAAAGTTCGGTTATTTTTAGATCCGCCTTGTATGTATTTACTTTATGGAATTTGCTGTATATGTGAAGCAAAAATATAGTATCAGCTACATAGTTTAGCTTTTATTATTAGGCAGGTTACTTTTAAGACAAAGCCCTTGTACATTTCAAATTATGTAGTTCTAGCTTCTATCCGATAAAACAGCCGTACATAGTACAAACGAATTACCACTCAGGTCAGTGTGCACAGCTGCTACTTGCAAATCAATATACTCTTTCTAAACGCTATATGTGCAGTGTATAAAAATGCCGGCAACCGGTTAAAATTAATATTTATAAAAGACATCACATAAATTAATAGGAGAAGTCTGATAGCTCTGTCTATCAGGTATATAGTTGATTTGTATTGTTGCTCATCTTAACACTTAGAATTGTTTGTAAATAGAATTTCACCTGCCTAACAGGTAAAACCGCATCAATTTCATTTAAATTTATATTTTGGCAAATTTTTTAAAATGTTAGTAAATTAAATGAGAACCATTTTTTTTTTCAATGTTATTTCAAGTCTAGTTTTGCACGTTTCACTTTTGTGTTCGTGGGCGTTTATTAATTAATTGTCTCGACAGTGCGACGTTTTGCAAGTTTATGCTGCGGTTTGCTTCATTTTTAATTAATACTTAATTTTAATTTGAAACATATTAATTTCTATAAAATATTTTAAGATTGTCGTATGAACACGTGCACTCTATAAGAGTAGATCTAGAATTTATTGCATAGAAATTAAATTTCACATGGCTGTAAATTGCTTTATTGTAAATATATTCGAAATTTTTCAGTAAACACTCTGTAACAGTTACCGGTAAAGCAATCCCAGCACATGTTTATCAATATTAAATAGTTGTATGTAATATATATCTATATTATTAATTCTATTTTTATATATATAGTTATTTGTAGCGAAAGTTGTATAGGGTATGTTGTGTGATAGTGTTCATGGTCAAGATTCGTACTGTGTACGAGTAGATCGAACAATTGATCTGAATGATAGAGTGCTAGAGAGCGGGCAAGAAGGATCCAAAAGTAAAAGCAGACCCAAAGCGATGCAATGAAAATACAATTTCATTGAAATCTGGAACTGTAGTTGAATTGTACAAAACCTTTTGTATTGAAATCGCTGGTTTATCAACATTTTCGAACAGTTGGCAAATGTGTTCTTGGTTTAGTTTTAAGCGTCTTACAGATTGTAACTGGTACAGTTTTATCGTTTGATTGTGCAATGTGTGTCTTTCTTTGAAAACAAAAAAACGTGTTTGAAATTTTAAAGAGTATAATATAACATATGTACGTACCTATATGTTTATATATACTTTTATGTATTTTACATGCTTATAAATAAAAATCCCAGCTTTGATGGTGAATCCCAATTTTAAACATAAAAATTCTCTTGTTGTATTTTTTTTTTTTTTTGTAAATGTAACAAGTTGTTTTTAATGATATGAGCAACATAAACAAGTCTTATTTATTTGTGCTTCTGAAGGGCACTTGAGTTATGTTTAAGGCAAAAAATCCCCTTAGCTTGTTATACTTTTCAGACATAGTGTGAATTATATATTCATTTTGCTACAGAGTTTGTAACAAAGTTTTTCAAAAGCTATCATTAAAATACTACGGTTAGGGGTGAACCTTGTGAGATAGCATTATGAAGCGGATAAACATTTGAACAAAAATTGTCAACTCGGACTTTAAATGGGCGTCGATTCATGAAGGTCTTTACCAGATTAAAGACCCTTGCACCCACCCTCCAAAGCTCGATATGACTTAGCACAGCATGAATCCACAAGCGATCGAACGCTTTTCAAAATCCGTCGATAGTCTCGAGACGTCATTTTTTCTTGAAATAGCGTCCGACACAAGTGCTCCAGGTTGTTCATCGTACTATGGTGGCGTTTGAAGGCGACTTGATTGTGGGAGATAAGATTGTTCTTATTTAAGAACCACATAAGCGATCTAATAACTTTTCTATAAATTTGCTCTTGCATGACAATAACGATATCGTTGGCAGGCTTATGAGGTTTATGAATGGCAATTACAATCGCTGTGGTCCAGGTGTGAGGGTAGAGGCCATTAGTGAGCATGGAATTATAAATTGTGAGAAACTTGTGCTTAGCTTTAGTGGTTAAATTGCTGAGCATTGGATAGGAAATTCTATCTGAACCTGGTGTTAACCCTTTTGCATTATGAAGTTCAACTTCGAGCTCCATGTGAGAAAAATCAGATTCTAAGTATTTAGCTGAGGCAGAAAGGTATACTGGCGCATAAAAAGCACTAAGAATGTGATTCTTGTTAGTAATATACTCTGATGCGAAATTTCTATCGTTCGAAAAGTTAGACCATTGCGAACCAAAATCATCGGCTATTTCTTTGGGTGGAGTAAGAAAAGAATGATTCGAGATCAAACACTTGATTGGGGTGGGCGGAATAATTTTTATTTGTCTGTTTGTTCTTTATAGTGTTCTAAACTATTGAACCGATCGTTACAAAATCCATGGATTATGTTACTATCGATCAAGAGAAGCTTACTGCCTATGTATCATTTGGAAAACCAAATTTTGCTTATTTCATCATCTATTTGACGTGGCTGGATGAGATTTGGTAAATATGTATGTATGTATCGTACTAAAATTGTAAAAAAAATACTATGAAATTTGTGGCACGGTATTATTGGCGGGCTGAGTGCTTAGGTCGAATTTGTCAGTCGTTGTATTTTCAGCGATGGATGTACATGAATATGTAATATGAGTGCTTAGGTCGAATTTGTCAGTCGTTGTATTTTCAGCGATGGATGTACATGAATATGTAACGGACGCTTGGAAAAATGTGATCCACATGAATATAAACAGTGCCGCGCCGACAACGCTAGATGCATTTGATTTGGCACATCTTTAAAGAGCACCGGCAAAATTAGATTCACTGCAAAAATATGCTGTGCGACGCCTCAATAGAATGGAAAAACAAGAGGGGCGGAGCAACGCACGATGGGTTCGGTAGCAAAGTGTATACATTCTCGATCAGCTCAGCAAGACAAGTTGATGTAGCTGTCTGTCCATCTGTATATCTGTGTGTGTGGAATTTTGGAAAATATTTCCTCATTTTTATGCAATCCTACTAAAAGTCGGTATGGCCGGCATTTGATTCGAATCTTCAAGTCAGAATGACACATTTTTTGGTTTTTGTACTAAAAATTTTTTTATTACAATTAATATTAACTTGAATTGAAGATAGAGGGTTGTGTATGTACCTATGTGAAACTTCTGCAATACTTAATCGAGTCTATTAATTTTTTATTATTTTTCATATCCAAAGGGTAAAAAGGTATATTAAGTTTGTGGAAATGTATGTAGTAGGCAGAAGGAGGCGTGGCAGATTTGTTGTTGATTTTGTTGATAACTATGCTAGATAGGGGGATTACTGAAGGACTGATAAAAACATTCATACTAATAAAATAAGAGAAGCGAATCAACCGAAACTTATATCGGTTGCGATTATGGTAATATCGGTTATAGCATTTCAGTTAACAGTTATGTAACGGTTTATACATTTTGGTAGCTTACTTTACCATTAATGTACTTGAACATAGTCGTAATAAACCCGTACACAATTTAATAGTAAGTATGTGTATGGTTTATAATTTATGTTGCAGTATTCTGATATGGATATATAATGTGCGTTGATATATAATATCCTGTCTTTAGCTGAAATTTTAAAGGAATTTATTGTACCAGGAGTCCTATCTGGACCATTTTTACGGATGCTAAATGTTATATGGGTTTAATAGGGATTATTGTTGTATATTTAAGTTTTTTTTGTTTTAGTTTCAATGATAAAGAAGTTGCCTGTACAGAAGCACTATCTGGACTATATGTTTATGCTGGTATTATAATAATTAACTGATAAGAACAAAAAAAGAGTTTTAAATATTAAACTGAAAAATTTCTGAAAAGTTGGTTCGATTAAACCATCATCAATACAATAAAACAATTTAAAACTTGTCATTGTAAGAGAGCTACACCGTCTTGTGGCAATACCATGTTTATTTTCACTATATATAATGTGTAGTTTCGGTTATACTGAAAGACAGACAATGAAACAGAAGGACATGGTCTCTTAGAAGTGATCAAGAATATACTCGGTGTGATCTAAAAATAACCGAACTTTTTAGTTTTAAAATAAAACAAGCGTGGTATTTTGTTTCAAAGTTAATATTTATTCAAAATACGATCCATTTAATTCAATACAATGCTCAATTGGAACGCTGAACCAATTTATCCATAGACTTTTGAAACTCCCTTTTTGGAATGTTCTTTAGCACCTGTGTGTCACAGCTGTGCTTGTATGGCTAAAATATCATCGTAAAAAGTTCCTTTCATTGCAGTTTTCATTTTTGATTTCAATAAGAGAAATCTTTTTTTCCATCGAAAATTCATTGACTTTTTTGGTGTTGTGAAGTGGTGCATTAAAATCCTGCAATAAAAACAGCTGCTTTCCTTTGGAATATTCGGGCTTAACAAATATAACTTTCGACCACAAACGAAGTTTAATCTTGTGGCACATATTCATTGTGCACAATACGCTTGAAATCATAGAAAGTTATCAACATTGTCTTGATTCTTGACTTCTGGAAACGAATTTTTTAGGTTTTGGCTCGTCTCTCGTATTCCATTCTGCAGATTGTCGTTTAGTTTCAGGATCATATTTAAAACACCATGTTTCCTCACTAGCTATGATCGAATCAAGAAATTCTGGATCGTTTTCAGCTGTTGAAATGATGTCTTTGCAATGCTCTACACGAGCGATTTTTTGATCATCGTTTAACTGATGTGGAACAAAACGTACACACACCCTTCTTTTACCCAAATCTTCTGTTAATATTTTGTAGATTTTACAGTAAGATGAATTCTTCTGCCAGCAATGTTACAGTGAAATATGCATCTACAGTGATTATTTCACTTACTTTTTCCACTAACTCAGCACGGTTAGATGCTTCGGGTCATACAGGTCTTCGACCATCAAATAAATCATTACGACCGTTTTTAAATCGTGTAAACCACGTGTAAACTTACGTAGGACAATCATTATCACCTTTCTAACACTGCCAACATTTAACGATGGCGCTACGTGTTAAAAGTTCGGTTATTTTTAGATCATACCGTGTATGTATAAACTTTGTGGAGTCTCAGATACTTGATTTAAGGTATTGTAAATATAATAATAAAATAATGATACTATGAATAGTATAAAAATATTGTCCATACAAAAAATGAATAAGTTTGCTTCAGTCTCGAATTTTTACTAAGGTGACTTTATAGAAGGCGTGTCATGTTTAAAAAGTAGAACTATTTGTATCAAATTTCAACGTAAGTTAACACAAACAGAGGACAAAAAATTGAATCAATACGGCTCGTCGAGCAGATTTAAGATGAATGGTTTATTAATAATATGTACTGATTTTTCATACTACGTTATAGTGCACTTATTTCATAAATTTTAATGAACTTTACTATACCATAAAAATTTCTTTCAGAACTAATCTCAAAAATATAGGGGCATGTGTTAAATTTCTATGCAATTTCAATAGCATTTTGATTTTTTGGTGTTCACTTCATTTCGATTTTTTTGATTGATTGATGGAAATCCATCACACCGCTGACAGAGAAAAAATAAAAAAAAAAATGTTCGTTTAATTATTTTTTTTTCTTGTTGTGACTTGCTTTCAAAATTGATGATGTTTCCCAAAAGAAAAAGTAATATTAACTAATTACATTAATGAAACAACTAGCAAAACATTGTCTCCATTTTTTTTTATTACTTTGTAGTTGTTCAGCAAATATTTCCATTCTATAATTTCAGTAATTATAGACAATTATAGTACTATGTCAATAATGAAGTGCTAATTTATGGCAAATTGAAAGTTTTTAGTATGATGGATCAAATTAAATGAATTCCAGTAACAAATAACAGTTGTTATTTTCACAAAACGAAAATGTTTTGTTTGTATAATTTTTAAAAACACGAAAGAATAATTTCTTTCTAAATGAATTGTAACAAATTACATATAAAAATTGCAAAAATTAAAAATGTGCCTGTAAAAAATCTAAAAATTTTCTGACAATTGACTGACTTTGGTGATTTTAAATAAATAAATATGCGCGCGAATAATAGTTTTAACAGATCTACTAAACAAATATTGTAGTAGACTACAATTTAATTGTAGGTAGTTATTGAAGTGAAAGCAAAATTGCTACCATCAGTAAACATCTCAATTTTAAACTATTGTAAACATATATCTATCAATATATGTAGTCAAAATGTCTAATAGTAAACATGCACAACAACTAAACTCATTAACTTGTAATTCGTAGTTATACAAAAAAAAAAAAAAAATTACTGACTGCATTTAAATTGTTTAAGTAATGTATAATTATATTGAAATTTTTGTTTCCTGTACGTAAGAGTTTTAAAATTTCTAAATAAACGTTTTACACATGAATTTTAGTTGGCTCAAGCTAATTTTACATTGAGAAATATGTTTTCTCAATGCGAAGAGAGAATAATAAGGGCTTGTTACACAGAAAAGTGTTTAGTCGCATGTTTCGAGTTAAGCTATAAGCTCTCATCGGTATGCTGATGACCGCACATTGCAAAGTTTTGCTACTTATATCATGCATCTCCGGCAAAACGTGCTGTGTATCATATAAATTTCTGTATATCGAATGATAAACACATTCACCTTTTTAAGGATGCTATATCTGCTGCGTTCTTAAAAATGCGGCTATATATGACACTCTGTGTATTGTTGTTGTATTATCCCCTTATACATTTTAACATCAATATTGTGGTAGTTATATATAGGTAGTTGCGAGTAGAGAAAAACCAAGATTTACTGGTCCTAACTCGATATCTAGAGAGTTTGTACTGCGAATTTTGTGTTTATATCACTGTGGACGGCAGTACACGCAAGTGACGAAAGCCGCCCACTTCAGTCTGGGTGCAGCGAAAGGTTTTACAGATAAGTTTGATTGAGACGGGTTATATACAATTAAAAATATTAAAATATACAAATCAACACAGCACGAAATATAGGGGATGAAAATTTCTAAAAATGGCTGAATTTGGCGATAAAAGTTAAAATGGCTTCGATTTTAATTGGCTCCTGTGGTCAAAGCGATAATTCTTCAACATGTTGTATGCAACTTCATCTTTCTAACTGAAAAGATCTAGCAAATACGTTTCCAATGAACGGTAAGTTGGCATAGTACAATCTCTACTTAAAAAATATACGTAAATTTAGTAAATAAAGTAAATTTTGAAAAGTACAATTATTGATTTGCCAAAAATTGAAACAAAATATTTGTGCTCATATTTCGAGGGATAATACCTTGAGAGGGCAAATTTAGATGTATTGTACTTTTCTGTGAAAATCCTGTGAGCTGATATATCGCATCGCAATATCAGATTGTGCCATCATAATCTGTTATACTCTTACACAACTATCCTGAATATACGTTTACTTTCGTTCTTTCTCTTTGATCACGCACACATGACCATTTGAGACAAACACATGCACGCTCTACAATGTGTGGCTTTCAGCTATATTATCATGTTTTAATAATCGCCATCTTGCGCATACTAATTTCTGTCTAGTTTACATTACATTCCATTTACATTTATTCATTACATTTATGTGTATATCATATCATATATTATAGCCTATGTGTTATTCTGATATATGAGCTATATTATGGTAAAGTTTTATTAAAATCCATTAAGTAGTTTTTGCGTGAAAGAGTAACAAACATCCACATATCCGTACAAACTTTCGCGTTTATAATATTATAAGGATATGTATGTAATGTATGTAATAAGCATACAAAATATAGTATATATATGTTTGTATGTTGCAGATTTATTGCCACAGAATATTATGTATTTATTATATAAAACTAATATGTCATTTTTTACATTTGGTATACATATACCATATATACTCGTACAGAAACTTGATTTTCTTTTCCTTCTCTTGAGGATTAAAACACACAAAAATCAAGGAGTTAAAAGACAGATGATGGAGAAGAGGGGTTTTGACAAAGGTAATAGAAAATAGTAGTAATTCTTTCCCTTTTTAATATTTAACAAGAAAAATCATTAACAATGGTGAGACCGAATCTTCAATACCTTTTACACGAAATTTCAAATCGTATAGCAACAACTGGTAAACGATATGAAATTTTGTGTGAAGTGTATTGAAGATTCGGTTTCACCACTGTTAATGATTTTTCTTGTTAAATATTAAAAATGAATGGAATAGAGAAAAAATTTGTAAATCTTATAAACCTTAAAGTGTGGGATGTATGTTATGTGGGATTGTCTCCAAAAGTGGGCGGGACACACACCTACTGAGATATGTATATGTGAAGTATCTATCCGTAAGAAGCTACAACATCAAATTCCAAGTTAATATTAATTCTATTATGAGGCAACGTTAAAAGTGGACGCGGCCTTGTTTATATGGATGTTCTATGGAGCTATGAACAAAATAAGCCTCCATACCGTGTTTCACCTATACAGTATATAAAATAAAAAAAAAAACTTGCAACAGCAGACGGACAGTCTAGAGCGTCTCGTCCAGCTAATAAAAATTATATTTACTTTGTGGGGTCTCCGATGGTTACGTCAACGTATTACAGATTTTCAAACAAACTTATAATACCATGTCACGTCATGTGTAAAAGATTTAAGAATGTCCTTTGCCTTAGAACGGTTAACTTAAACGGTTAAAAGAGTTCATCATTTAGGTTTCTCGAATTTTTACGATTTAAAACAGATTTAAGATTTCGATTACGATAGTATTTGCCATATTGATGACAAAAAAAAAACTAAAAATTCTACAAATATATCTGGCTTAGAACAATATTTATATGAAACATTTTCTTGGTTAATTCGATGACACATAAGGGAAGCCAAAACCTATAATATTTATTAATTTCAAAATATGAAATTTATCATCCAGCGTGGTTTGTAAATCATCATCTGTAGTGGAAGGCTAACATTTTTTCAAGAACTAGCACGGCTAACTTTATTTCGTGCATATTATTCTTAAGAACAATCGACTGAACTTCTTTTTTACCAATTGAATAAAGACGTGTGAAGTGTTCCGTTCTACTGAAAATAAAATTTTTCTTGTTTATTCTGTTCCAGTTGGTAGTGATTGCGGTAATTAACAGAGTGAAATTCAGTGATGTCCACATTGTGAACTCAAAAAGTTTTGTTTTTATTTTTTTGCTACGGATGGTTTTTTAAAAATTAGTGTAAACTGATGAAATTTTCCATAATTTCTATCGGATGCTCATCGCGTAAAAGGTGTTTCTTTAGAAGTTTCATTTTCCGCCAGGGACTTAACTGTCATAAATTGCTCAGATCTGGCAACACTATTGCTATTTGTGCTCAGTTTGGTTTGCCATTTTATCATGAATAGAATAATGCCAGAACAACGCTTGTAAATTGTGCATATTTATTTCGAAAAACGTGTTTCCGTTTGGCAAAGTTTCCGTAGCACACTACTTCCATATTGCGCTTGAAAATTCGCCAATCCAAGCAACTAATTCGATACTACCAGACACATTCGACTTTAGAAAAATAACTCTATGCCATTAGCGTTCAAATATGATTTCGGGCTGGCTCGGAACATCTAAAAAAAGGGACCCTATAAATTGAATTAAAAAATAAAATAATTTGAAATCTTATACCCCTACTGTGTGCACTATACAAATTCAACTAAACTTGATTTGCATTTTGTACGTTTTATGTACCGCGCACAATAAAAGCAGCTGTAAAATGTTAATTGAGATGCCGTGCGCTTTTAGTGATCTCACTAATCACTGTGAATAATATTTATTCATTATTTAATTACTCATAATTATGTGTGAAAAAAACCTGTAAAAACCAAATAAAATACTCATATTTATTTTACTCGTAATATTACTATTATAATATTAATATTTTTTTTGGTTTTTATTTAGTTTTTAAATTTCGCCCTTTAGATATTTAAAGTAGTCTATATAATAACAAGAGAAATTTTCAATATCGGTTGAATAAAAGTTTTTATACTTTACATCAAACACGAATGAACTTGATTTGTGTAATCTCTGAAATACCTAGTGGGATATTAGGAAATGTGCGCGATTTCGTTTGCAGAGAGTTGCTAAATATGGTTTGTGGCTTAAATTATAAAGAAACTTCGTAACCAACCTTGTACTATTGAAGACATGGGTCGATTGAAAAAACGGGCCTTAACTCAATATCAGAGCTAGAACGTCTGAGGGCCATCCTAAAGGGAACGGGCACTGCAACAGAAAATTATGTCTTTTGTATCCTAGCCCGGATATGGTTAAGTTAATTTATCTAGAATCTTCTGTGTCTCTTTAATGAAACGGATCTCATCAGATGTAATAAAGGGTCTATTCATCTGCCAAGGCCGGGCAATCACAAAGCAGATGTAAACTAGTTTCGTCATCCTCTTGACAGAGTCTGCAGTCTATTTCTGAGGAGAGACTTAAATTATTTAGGTGATATCTCAGTGGATGATGGCCGGTGAGTTAGCCCAAAAGCAACCTCAGGTCAGATATATTGTGATGTGCGTTGGTTTTTGGGTAGATATAGTAGGATGGGTTAGGATATTGTATCCAGTACCGGGAGGCAGTGCTTTTAAACCGATCTACTATGAAAGATTTTGACTTATGAAGGAAGTTGCCGAACCAGTCCTGGCTAGTTCATTAGCACTTTCGTTGCCCGCGATAGACCATGCACCCAACAGCCTTAGTATGCTATATAATAATTTATTTTTCAAACTGAAAAAGTACGATAATATTAAAAGATGCATATATCTAGATCACTTCATAAACAATTTACTTTTTTCCGTCTTGAATGTTTTCTTTAATGCTTAATATACTGCAACATGACAAAATACGTGTATGTAGCTACTCTTCACTATAATATGAAGAAAATAAATATAATATACATACATATACAACGCATTGTCTTCACTTTATGCGTCTAGTAATCACTTGAGATTCTTTTGCTCTCAATTTAAACGAAATTATCCACAAGTAAAAGCTATCGCAAACAGTTGCTGAGCGCGCTTGCTGACTTCTCCGATTTTATGTAGGTGGTTTATGAACCAACGCAATCCGGATTTAAGTGCTTTATTCATGTGTGAATTTCTTGTGTTTTTATGCTAGTCTGCGTTTATTTAATAATGCCACATTAAAGAGCTGATATTGAGGCAGCTAAGTTGAGTTTTTTCCAAGCCCAAAAAAAAAAAAATAATACAAAAACCTTTTGCTTTGAGCTTTATTTTGGTATCAATAGTTATGACGTTGTTCTGAGCGTCGGCCTTTTTAATTGCTTTTTTTTAATAACTATTTCGACATTTTTTTTTGCGCAATTATTGTGTATACATATATATTTAATAAGTTTCCACATTGTAGGTTTTGTTGTAGTTGAAATTGCGGAAATCTCACGTTTATAGTTATGCGGCAATAAATAAGGTTTTGCACGTAAAAGTTTTGCGTTGTGAGAATTTGACGGTTCTCTATTTCGATTTCACTGTCAAGTATTTTATTGTACAATATTAATTCGGATTATTTTAGTTTTTTTTTTTTTTTTGTGAAATTAATTGTTCCACAAACACGTGGCAATAATTATGGCAGATCATGATTTAGTTTTGGCAATTACTTTATTATATTTAATAGTTTTTATCTTTCGGTAATTGCAAAATTTTTTCCATAATTCCTTTAAGAATTCTCATCAATTAAATTTCTTATACAATATTATATTAGGTGTTCGAATTAGTTTGCTAGTTTGTAGCATTTGCTAAGAGATGGCGTGACTAGTGCATTTTAAATATTATACTTTGCACCGTAAACATGTTATTGGAAGTCGTTTTTAGTGTAATATATACCTATACAGTCTAACTTTGTGCTGGATAAAGACTTTTTGCGGGGAGTTCTACCTCATTACTTTAACATGGGATTTTTGCATCGAATTGTCTTATTATCAACGGCGCAGCCAAAAAACCATAGATTAATGCTTTGTATTTTGTGAGATTAGCTGGATGTAGTGCACTATAAGCCATGAAACCATAATAGCGTATCACTACCAACAACAGTAATAAAGTGCTGAAGGCGCTTGCTCAATGGCAATGCCTGCAACGAGGCCAAAATAGTGTTTTGACAACGGCTACTATTTGTCTACAAATGACCCATGAAGACCACCTACATGGAGAAGCGATGATGCTACTTGTTCACCAGCATAATGAGCTGCTTACGAAGCACTTCTTGTTAGGTACGTACAAGAGCAATCATCCAAACCATAATACTCTCACGAGAATAGTACCCAATAGAATAAGTAGTGACAGAAGCTATAAAGCTAGTATAGATGACCACCTATTGACGAGAGCGAAAAATGTAATTCCAGGACTAAACTTGCACAGTTGAGATCCGATTGAAGCAATATGCTCGAGTGTTACAGGTAAGGGATTAGGATCAGCACTAGTGATTGCTTTCCTGAATGTGGTCAATCACCGCATCTGTTCAATTCTCCGTCCCATCCGACTCAATTCAGTCATATAGACCTTTGGTTACGTCCAACAGTAGTAGCTTCATTCCTAGGGCTTGAGACCTAGGGCTACGTTTCGGTTTATCTTTCTTTCACATTCATAATCACCTTGCACAATATTTTCATAATATAATAAATTGTATACGTATATATTTCCTGATGCAGCCCAAGAGAAGCTGTTACAACAACAACCAACAACATTTGATGCGTCTCCAACGAGTATTGAAGAAAAAACGTTCGCAAATCGAGCAGAGAGCACGACAATTCTCGGCTAAATGCTGAAAAACTATTTAAAATGGAGTTGTAAAAGATCGAATGGAAAGTCTACGCCATCTGCTGTGTTCATCAGGCATTGCTCCTTCCAATGAATGTTATCTGCACATATTTTATTCTCTAAAATCATATCTAGACAATGGACAAATGAACAACCTTTACATTATTTGAAGTATTGCACTGAAACATGATACTTTTTATTCCAATTTATTACTAAAGCCATGTTCAGATGATCATATAGATGTGACATAGATTCAGGTTTTTAATCAATTTTCGTTGAGTTTGCTGTCACTTCTAGTTAAAATAGTATGTAGCGTTTTGACATTATTTTTAATGTAATATGAGAAATGTGTCACATACAAGTATATAAGATTGTCTAAACAGGGCTTTAATCATTTGCTTCAAAATTTATTTTGGGAACCAAAGAGTTTCTAACATTTTTGACCCTTATGGTAACATTTTTCGTTTTTAGAACTCGCCTAAGGCTCTCGGAGATGCTCTTTGTCTTCCACTACCATTGAAAGAATTATGTTTTCTGAATGGACAAAAAAAAAAGGCATTTGTTTGGATGTTCTTATGTACTACTACTTTGGAATATAAGTTTCTAACATTTTAATACATTCTGAAATATGTTTAGGTGCGAGAATTGTCAAAAATTTTAATTTAATTTCGAACCACAGACCATTTCTTACAATTTGAATGAGATATGCAGATGGGCTGCGCAAGGAAATGTAAAACGGTTTTCGCAAGAATTTGTACATGCGCCCGATCGGACCTTATTTGCACCACCTACGATTTTGCGTACATCTGTTCAATTGCTGTACAAATTTGTAAACTTTGAATGAGCTCATTTAGTTCCTATTGACAAGTAGCAACTTTTCCGCACTATTACGGTTCGATTCGACAGCTTTTCTGTTTTTCGCTACGGTCTACTGCATAAGTCTACAATAGCAAAAGGGCGGGGTATTTTTAATCGGGGTATTTTTATGAAATCAAACGATCAAGCAATTTTACTTGTTAAAGTTTTCAATGGAAAAACTTGACACGAATTTCAGATAGCCTAGCTCTGAGCAACAATTTATATAGTGGGAATTCTCGTGAAGCAAACTGCTGATCATTTTTTATGAAATGCTTGTAACAAAAATAAGGTCTGTTTAGGTGTTTTATCTCGAGTAGAGAGAATTTTGTCCATGTTCAAGTTCTGCGGAGTTCAAATTTTACTTCCTACATTTATTTTTAGAGAATACGTTGCACGTTTATTTTCGGGGCTGAACTCCTCTAAATAGCATTGAAGCTTCGATTTAACTGATTTAAGTCAAGTATAATGAAATATATTAAGATCTCTGGATTACTTGTAAAGAGTATTAATATTTCGGTACTATCTAAAAACTGTTTTTTTTTTAACAATACTTTTTCCCAAACAAATTTATACAGTTTAAATGAATCAATATAAATTAATTAGCGTATCTTTTACGCATTAAAACGTTTTAGCATTAAATCATTTAAGCAAAAGGTCGTTTTCTACATATTTATTGGCCGAAATCGGACGGCAATTACGTTTAAGTCTGACATATTTAAATACGAGTACCAAAAGTGCTAATGCCTTCAGCAAACTTTGACAAACAAAACTAATAAAATTGATTTTAGTCATTGAAGGCTGTGGTGCTTATCAATCTTTCATATATTTTTATTTCTTTATACCTTTGGTTTTTGCATATTTTCTTTTTTTTATGTAGGTTGCTTTTCACGTCTGGTCTTCACTGCGTTGGCGTTTTGAAGGTGTGAATCAGTTGAAGGAAATCGCGGTATTAGTAATTGTATTTTTATTTTTTTTGTTAAAGGTTTTATTTGTGCTAATTAATTGCGTTTAATACGTCAATTTGTACGCTCTTGAAAGAGTTTCGTTATGGATTATAAAATTTTTAAATTTAAACATTCATCAATGGCGAAATTTGCAAGCGTCTTCTTCAGAAATTCTGCTTCGTTGATTGCATGATTTGGTTAGTGCTAGCCAAGTATTTAGTAGTTACTTTCTTCGCAAAAATATATTTTGTCTTACGTCATAATTCAAAACTGCTTTACTTTGGCATGTGCGTTAAAATTCTACATGCATAGGTTCCATACTCAAGCGATTGTATAGATAGATTTTATTGTGCTAGGCGGTTCTCTGTACGTCTTACCTGTTTTGTTATTTTCCAATGATGGCACGTTTTTTTTCTTCTGTATTTGGTTTGTTTATATACTACATAAATAAATATTTTTTTTAAGACTTTAAAAAAAAGTTTTGCAAATGGTCCAACTAAAAACTAAGAAGAAATATTTGCTGGTACCTTGCTAATTTTTATATTATAATTTATAAATACAAGAAAAAAAATGTTACTTCGGTGGAACATAAAGTTTTAATACTCTTCACACTTGACCTGGCTGGTGTTTTACTTGAGATTTTGAATTTTTGTATGGAAATGAATATGTTTAATACATTAAATTGTATGCATATACAAGGTCTGATCTAAAAATAACCGAACTCTTAATTTAAATCATAGAAGACGTAGCGCCCTCTATTAAATGTTGGCAGTGTTAGAGAGTTACATTTTTCTTCCTTCCAAAGCAGCTAAGTTCATGCTAATCGTTTGACAGGTTACAAAATTACACACGTTTTAATACTTAACTGCAGTTTTTGTAGTTATGTCGTAAAAACAAAAGAGCAAATATCAAATTTTTTTTTAAAATCAATAAAAAAAATTAGCTGAGTCTTGCGAATTGTTAAAAAAAGTTTATGTCGATGATTTTATGACTCGCAGTCAAGTTTACACGTGGTTTACACGATTCAAAAACGGTCGTGATGATTTAAATGATGTTCCAAGACCTGGACGACCCGAAGCACCTAATTGTGCTGAGTTAGTGGAAAAAGTAAGTAAAATAATCGCTATCGATGCAAATTTCACTGTGAGAATGATGGCAGAAGAATTAAATTCATCTATAATCTACAAAATATTAACTGAAGAGTTGGGTAAAAGAAATGTGTGTGTATGATGATAAAAAAATCGCTCGTGTTTGATGAAAAAACAGATTTGTCTCATTGACCACCCACCGTATGCGCCTGTTCTATCAGCGATTATTTTCTCTTCCAAAGTCTAAAAAGTCTAAGGATAAATTGGTTGAACGTTCCAAACGTTGTATTAAGTTAAATGGTTTGTATTTTGAAAAAATATTAGCTTTGAAACGTAATATCATGCTTGTTTTATTTTATAACTAAATAGTTCGGTTATTTTTAGATCACACAGTATGGCATGAATTTCGCCTTTTTGACAGTTGCGGATGGGACAGGGTTGTGAATAATAGCGACAGCCGATTAACATACATAGACTAATGGGCGTGGCCGCCCACTTTTTGGAGGTAGCCCCATAAAAACCCACAGCTCACTTTTATGCATTAGTATGGAAAACGGCAATATCAACTTGAAATTCGATATGGTGGCATTTTACACATCTACTACATCACACACAAACATTTCACACACATCTACATACACATTTCATACACATTTTACAATACTATTTAAAATTTCGTGTGAATGGTATTAGAGCTTCGGTTCAACCGAAGTTGACGTTTTTCTTGTTTTTGTTTTATTTTTCATTATAATCATTTTTTTTTTTTAATTTCATTTATTATTTTTTATATAAATATATTTTTTAATTCATTTTTTTTTTTCAAATTTTTTGTAGTTGTGAAAACACAGCTGCTCCATTCCTACATGTTTTAACATTACTAATTGCTTCAATTCAAACATGTTCGATACAACAAAATAAACACGTGTTTCTGTGTGGAAGATATATCTTCGCGATCATTTTTGAACTCGAGTTGCTTCTTGTTACAAAAAGTTTTCATACCACCTTTCAAACCAATATTTCAAAGATTAGGGAAATAGCGCTGATAGGAACACCACACAGACATGGCTTATCGTGCTGTTCTCGAATATACATATATGTACATATAAACTTTATGGGGACTCCGGTGCTTCCTTTAAGGCGTTGCAAGCATTGTGACCAAATTATAATATTATGCACACTCCGTGTGAAGAGTATCAAAAGCATATATGCACAAACATATGCAAAAACTATTGTTTAAAAATACTTTTGTGTTGTTTAATTTGACATTTGCATGCGCATAGGTTTGTCAACTAATTTATTGAACTATTTCTTTTGGATTTTTTGTGTCATTTTTTTTTTTTCTATTTTAAGTGAATTATTTTGCAAATTTCGTTCGATTTCGTTTGATTTGTGCAAAAAGTATTTGTGTTAATTTGTTGTTGGTTTCGAATATTTCAGCACGGAATGCCTACGTTTTGAGATAAAAAAGTCACTTTTTCTCAGTGTTCGAAGAGCGTTCGTTTGAAGCACCGGAACCGAAGTAAATAACTGTATTTGTTTTTTAGTGGTTCAAGCGTAAAAACAAACGAATTCTTTTAATTTATTTTCCTTTCTTTTTGTAGTTGCGAAAACAAAAGCAATGCACGAACAAAAGTATTTTTAAGCTCGTATGCTAAGCTAAGCTTTTACGTAGTTGTGGAGAGCTTCATTAAAACAAATTCGTTTAGCGCTAAAGAGGGTTGAGCGTTTGAAACTAAATGGTCGGAATTAAAAGTTTCTCAATGGTTTGAAAAAGGCCTATTTTTATTTTGACAATTTGTATGGTGACTAGGTCGACTAGACCAAACACGGGGATATAACTTGTGTTCCATCTGCTTGTCGATATAAATATAACGTGTATGCAAATATAGTAGATTATTTAAGTAGGAGTTATTCAAAGTATTTGTTACATCAATCAGTAAAAACCGGAACGATCCTCTGGCTAATAATCACCTACAAATCGTAAAACTTCTTTCTTTCCTACTCTACATCCTTTTTAAAGCAATGAAAAACCATTTTTTTGTTGTCTCTGGAAAAATTCTTTGTTGTATTTAGTTAGTTTCATGCGCCCTAAAGCTCTCATTTTTAAATCTCAAAACTATAGCGAACCGCATACAAAGTAAAACACGAAATTCTTATATCTTTTGCACTCACCAAACCACAACACAAATAGCAGAAGAAAAGCTCCCTATCTCTTTTGTGCTCACATTTTCTTGTCAACTGGCTGTTTTATTATTTCACCATGGTTCTCACCAAGTGGGTGGTGGCATTCGTTGAGTGTTGTGAGAGGGACTAGAGAGAGAGAGAGAGAGAGAGAGAGAGAGCATATTTGTCTGTGTGCGTTTGTATTTCATGTACATTTTACATTATAAACCCTCTGCATGTCATTTTTGCTTCGTTGTGTGAGTGAGGATTGTTAAAGCCTTTCACGTCGCTAATATTGAAGCCATTGTGCTAATTATGCAAATTAGTACCTTTCAAATAGTAAGTTTCGTACACACCGATGAGTGCTCAGCTCAACATCAAAGTTGTTTTCGGTGATGGATTTAGTGCATACGTAAAGTACACTATGAAAAATAGGATCCGCTTGAAAATTGCACGGTGTCACGCTCCCATATAAGAGTCAAATGAATATGGCGTAACAGCGCAGGCCGAGTATAAGATGTATTGTCTGTTCGTCCTTTTATGGGTTAGATTTGTGATAAACCGCACAGTCATGCGCATGTCAACAAAATAATTACATAATCGATAATCATGTCTAGTTTTGTGCCAAAAAAAAAAGAAGTTCACATGCTGGAAGCTCTGATTTTCTGCTTTAATTTGAAGAAACCGGCTGCCGAATCGCATCGAAAGCTTTTGGAGACCTTTATCGGATTGGTTTTGTCGGTTCAAAGTCGGCAATTTTGAATTTTGAAAAGTAGATATATTCTGAGAATCCTAAATGCAAGAAATCGTGGACATGTTGTGTTTAAGCCTTTTAGTGTAGTATGCGCTGATTTTAATAAGCTAAGTTCTTGGTTTTTACTGTGTACTATTAATATTAATTGTATATTGTATATTGTATTTTTTTTTTTTTTAATAAAGGTACTGCGATACCAGGACTAGTTCTGTACTACAGCTACAGTCTTACGGCATTGACACGTAAGACTGTAGCTGTAGTACAGAACTAGTCCTGGTATCACAGTACCACTTGTTTGTAGCAATCTACCCAATTTCTGTCTTTATTAATGCTGTTATTTATAAATCGTCTATAATCGAATCGATGAATTCTTTTGTTATTATACCTACATGGTTTGACCTAAAAGTAGCCGAACTTTTTAGTTCTAAAACACAACAAGCATTGTATTTTGTTTCAAAGCTAATATTTATTCAAAATACGATCCGTTTAACTCAATGCAACGTTTGGAACGCTCAACCAATTTATGCATAGACTTTTTAAATTCGCTTTTTGAGATGTTCTTTAGCACCTGTGTCACGGCTGCATGTATGGCTGGAATGTCATCGTAAAAATCTACTTTCATTGCAGTTTTCATTTTTGGGAAGAGAAAATAATCACACGGTGATAGATCAGGCGAATACGGAGAGTAGTCGATGGGAAAAATCTGTTTTTTCAACAAAAATTCATTGATTTTTTTGGTTTTGTGATGTGGCGCATTAAAACCCTGCAATAAAAACAGCTGCTTTCCTTTGGAATATTCGGGCTTAACACGTAGAACTGTCGATCACAAACGATGTAAAACTTATAAATAATATTCTCCATTGACTGTTTGACCTTCTGGAACAAATTCCTTGTGAAGTATACCCTTGAAATCTTAGAAAGTTATCAACATTGTCTTGATTCTTGACTTCCTAAAAACGCAATTTTTGGGTTTTAGCTCGTCTTTTAACTTGCATTTTCACATAGTTTCAGGATCATAATTAAAACACCATGTTTCATCACCAGTTATGATCGAATCAAGAAAATCTGGATCGTTTCAGATGTTGATATTATGTCTTAGCAATGCTCTACACGATCGATTTGTTGATCATCATTTAACTTATGTGGACTGTGGACTTTAACTTATCTTTTACACAAATCTTAAGTAAATATTTTGTAGATTGTACAGTAAGATGAATTTAATTCTTCTGCCAACATTCTCACAGTGAAATTTGCATCGATAGCGATTATGTCACTTACTTTTTCCACTATCTCAGTACGATTAGATGCTTCGGATCGTCCAGGTCTTAGATCATTATTTAAATAATCGCGAACGTTTTTAAATCGTGTAAACCCGTGTAAACTTGAGTACTACTCATAAAATCGTCATCATAAACTTTTTTTAATTTTTCGTCTCAGCATATTTTTTACCGAGTTTAAAACAAAATTTAATATTTAAGTTGCTCTTTTGTTTTTACCACATAACTACAAAAACTGCTGTTATTGAAACGTGTGTCATTTTGTAACCTATCAAACGATTAGCATGATTAGCAGTTTTTTTCAGGAAAATGTACCTCTCTAACACTGCCACCATTTAATAGATGGCGCTACGTGTTTTATGATTTAAATTAAAAGTTCTCCTATTTTTAGATTCACATTGTATATTTTACTTTTAATTTTTTTTGACGAGTGCATGACCTGATACAAATTGTCGTTAAAACAGTGTTTGTAATGCTATTATTTTCAGTGCAGTTTTCAGCCGCATGCGCCATCTTTCGATTGCAATTCTGACATTTTTTGGTGCTTTTGTGCATTTCATTGTTGTTTTGCATTTTCCAATACTAGTCGATGGCAGCAGCTGCTCAGCTGTGTGTATTTATTGAAAGTGAAACTACCTGAAACGAAGTTATACAGAATTTTTTTTTGTTTTTTTGTTGAAATAAAACTAGTTATTATACTCTGTAAAATTAGCATAATAAAATACATAGACAAAATACAAATATGTGCGGCGGATTTACTTGTTCGAAAAATGCGCTTATTGCGCTTAATATTTTATATGTGGTGAGTGAAACAATGAATCAGGAAGTAAAAACTTCCCTTTTTTACAATGGATGCTGCTGCCGCTTGCCTTTGTTTGGTTTATTGATTTTATAACGACGCTGCGCGTTTTGTCTACATCGTACTATAACTCTCTATGGTTTCAATTAAATTTTGTATTATTTGCAGATGGTTGGCTTCCTGCTGATCGGCGTCGGTGTGTACGCGCGTGCAGCCTCAATTGTCACAAATCTACCAATTGTCGGTGGCATCTTGGCGTGTGGCATCATACTCATACTCATCTCAATGCTGGGCCTTGCTGGCGCTGTTAAGCACCATCAAGTGATGCTATTCTTCGTATCCTTTTTTCAAAAAACAAAAACGAAGACAAGAGAAACAAAACAATCTCAATACTTAGACTAGTTGGCTATTTACATAGTCAAGCGGCGCTCGACAACGAAGGTCACGTCGATTTTATACTATAAAAAAAACTACTACTAAAAACAACAGCAACAGCAACGATGTATTATATATGCAAAGACATACATATGTAAATGCATGTATATATGTTTGTATATACATATATATTTACTATTATTCCGTGCCGTGCACCTAAATGATTTCCGTGCTTGCAAGGCATGCGATTCGATTCACCGCACAGTGTAGTCTCTACGGAAATAATGGCATGCAGAAGAAAGGGCATTGTGGTGTATAGCACATAAACATGTATGAATCTAATTGCATGCGTTTTAAGTTTGTACATATACATATAGGGTATTTTTTTTAGAGGTTCTATTTTTCGACATCGATAAACACTCAAAAATTGGACAGATTTGTCAATACAATTGTTATATATGAATAGTCTAACGCCAGAACAATGCTTGCAGATTGTACTAATTTATTTCGAAAATCGTGGTTCAGTTCGGGAATGTTACTGTTCATTTTACGGTCAACATAATCGTTCGTCCGATCGATTAATTCCATTAACCATGCATCGTTTTCTCACCTCGTATACGCCTAATGAATGTTGGGCCACATCCTCGTGCCCGAAATCATATACACATACGTATGTCATAAATAACACCGGCTTGCGAAATATAACTTTTGATTTCCCGTTTTAAATAATGATTTTTTCGGTAGGTATTAAGTTCTATCCATGCAAAAATTTACCGAAAAATCATAACATTTCATATTCTGAGATAATGATTTGTTTGTGTTTTTCTCTTTTAATGATTTTACTTAAACTAGCGCACACAGTGAATGATATGCCCGATCAAATGAAAGGTTATAAAATTACCCATCTGAAGGTATCGTCATAGACTTTTTTTTTTTAAATTGTTTATGGGTTGGCACTGAATATCTACCGTCATATTACTACTCGGTTTTGTAAAGGGATATCCATCGCAGTGCTGTTTCATAATTCTAAAAAAGCCACTTTTCAGTTTGAAATTATGTAATCTTAGTATTTTAATTCAATTCAAAATTCTACACCTCTAAAAACAGTATCCCATATATACAAAAGCGATTAGTAGTACGCCGTGTGCAGCACTGTAATATAATTCTCATATTTGGAATGAGTCAATTTCTTTGCTAGTGGTTGGTATGCAGCAGTTCATGCATTTTGTGTCGTCCAGGAAGCTTACAGTGGCTAAGCAAACCAAGTAGTACACAATACATTTTATCAATGTTGTCAACATGTTTTGATTGCGTCAGCAGCAGCTTTATAAATGTACTTAAGGTTATCACAGTTTTTGATAACAATAATATGCATGTACACACACAGAAAGAATGTAATACAAAATTCGTCATTGGCGCGCTGATTTCGCACGAGTATGTACCTAGTTTTCAATGTATTGTCCTCACTAAGAGTACAAAAATTTCTATAATCAGTTAATCACAAAGCATGTATTGCAGTATGGTTAGTGTAGGCATCATTATATTTATATTCGTATATACTTGACGCTTGTTTTATTCAACGCATCAAGTCGCACTAGCTGTGTGCTTCTGTCAGTCTCTCTGTCCGCACATTTTTATTTAAACTAAACTCTGTTTTATGACTGATGTATGTATATTATGTTAGAATAATAGTGTAGCGCACCGTATTTTTAAAATATAGACGTACTCAAAGTACTTTTTGTATAAAGCTATACGCTTCTTATGTAGTGTATTTAAAAATTTTTTTTTGTCACTAACATTCAAAAGGAGCCATTGAAGACTCTAAGTATATTTATATACGAGTACACTTGCTCAGCTCGATAACACGAGTAGATCTAGTTTGTCTGCCAGTTTATTTATTTTTTTTTCACTATAAAATTCACAGTCTAAAATATCTTATTCTAAAACAAACTCATCATTTTAGGTTCTGGTGAAAAAATCTATATCTTCAGGCATGTTTCGGTTCTCACTTTCGTGAAGATATTTCGAATTTTTAACGCATCTGACGATTTGAAGTTTAAATTCACTTCATATTGATCAAGTTGAATTCGTATTACTTCATGCAATTGAATTGAAATCTCACTATCAGCCCAGACATGAAAAAATTAAAATATTTTCGAATTCAATGTACATCTGTGGTTTATTGGTCGCTTGTGTTTTAAGTGAAAATGGGATTTAATTTATTTTTCTCCTACGTGCTTCTGCTTATTATATAGTCATCTTCAGGGAACCGGGTTTCTTTTTTTTTTTCAAAACACATACAAAATATAAACAAAAAACATATGTTAGAATGAAAACAATCACAATATTGTTATCAGTCTTACTTTTTCTATTTTCTTATTCTTATTCTAATTTTTTTGTTTCTTGCAACTTGATAGCTGCCGCCGCGTATGTTTGGTGTGTGTTGTCTAAGTTTTCTTTGAGACTTACTGTATTATCTGCCTTTGAATTCACTTTCGCAAAATTTTCTCGAATTTGAAAACCAGAACAGGTGGAAAAATGATATACAAGATATACATTTTATATGTTTGAAATGGTTTCAAACTCACCGAACCATTTTAGGTTTTGTAATGAACATACTTTATACCCTGTACCCAAGTTTGTCCAAATGTATGTATCATGAAAAAGGAGGCGTGCCAGATCCCTTGCAGTTTATATATTTTTTATAAACATCAAAACAAATCGATGTCGAAATGTCCGTCCGTCTGTTTGAATAACGAGATCTTGGCGACTACATATTGTAGAGCATGTCAGTCGAGAAGCTCGACATCAAGCTCGAAGCTGTTGAGGGCGCACTTGTCAACATGTTCGCGAACGTCAGTTGGGAGTGTAACTTTATTGTGTATTTTTCTGATAAAATTTTAAATTAAGAGAAACCATATACAAATTCAAAACAAAACCATATACAAATTCAAAACAAAAAGTCAAGTGCACGAAAAAAAAAGATGAACACATTTTTAAACCTATGCATTAATTATTTGCAATGCATTATTGCAAGTAAAATGCCCAAAGAGATCATAAATAAAAAGTAAAATGCAAAAGGAGAGTATAGCCGTACACGCTCATAAATTTGTTGTGCCGAGCGCTGGCTCAACAGAATATCAAAATATTTTGCTATTTCTTCGGGCATGCTATATAGCGCACATTACGTCGAGCCCCACATGTTGATCCGACATGTTCTACAATGTGAATTGCTCTTAAGAAAGAGAGAGAGACTTCAAGTTTGGATATTTAGACTCCTTTTTCCTCTACACACAAAGTATTTTAAATGAACATGCTAACCCTACTTTAAGGGGTTGCTCCCCATACAAATCTAACCTCCATTTTTAAGTTTTGGTATACAATTTTTTTAATTTTATTGTTAATTAAACTAGAAACGTCAAATTTAATGATTCTTACGTAAATTATAATAAAATTTACCGTATAGGTCCAGGTTAGTCCACTATAAGGTGTACCCGCAATGCAAACTTGATACTCATTTTTTGCAAAACGTGGTGTATCTTACGGAAATAATGAAATAAGCCGCATACATCGTCATACTCTAATGGGTATCCCCACACAAACTTGTCCTCCATTTTTAGGGATGTTTGTGTTGTTAATTAAGCTAGATATGCCAAATTTTGTGCATCCTACGTAAATCCTTGTGCAACTGAAATGCTAAATTTGGTTTATTTTTCGTCAATTCTAATAAAAAATCTCAAATTGTTCAATAGTCCAGATCTCGGACTATTGAACAATTTAGAATATACAAATTTATGGTTCACATAAGGAGTTTTAAACAAGGTGCAGGGTATCGCCAAGTCAAGCACACTCGACTGCAGCATTCTCTCTTTAAAAACATTAATCTATTGAGATTGTCCTTATACTATTATAATTCAATTGAACAATATACTTGGCAAGGTTACTTTTAGTTTAAGAAGTCTATTAAAGCTAAAATAGACGTCAATACATTCCCTGTTACACCCAGTTTTACATAGATAAACCATTCCGTGTTTTATATGAATTTGTATAGATATCTCGGATTATCCTTAGATAGGGAGGACAAATTTTAGTCGTCTACTAATCGCTGGGCAAGAACAGAGGAAACGGAAGACGGTTTTATACGCGTTCTCGTTCCAGGAGCTTCTGCAAAAATCATATCGGTTATATAATCTCCTGACATTTGCGCCCGCCATATAATATTCCGTAAAGACGCGCACAACTGGCGAGTAGAGCATAATTGTATATTTTTTTCTTTTGCCGTTTGGGCCATATGTATATGTAAGTCGCGTATTATCGCAATCTCATGCGCATTATCAGAGTTTTTAAGCAGACTTTTTCCTTGTTTTGCTCAAATACTATGTCATGGTTAAATTTCTTAACGCATTATTAACGCCTTTGCTCTCACAGTACATGATTATTTTGTTCCTACTGTTCCTGATTCAGTTCTCCATTGCCAGTTCATGTCTGGCTGTTAACTCAGAGCAACAGCAAGAATTTGCCGAACAGGGCTGGAATACTGTGCGTCCAGAAATGCGCAAACAGGTGCAGGATAGCTTTCTTTGCTGCGGCTTCAATGAGACAAGTGCTAGCAATCCAAATGTCGAACCATCCTGCGATATTATCAACAAGCAGTGCTGCGCAGGCAATACGGATATAAATTGCCAGTGTGCTCCGTGCGGTCCCAAGCTAAGGGAGAAAATCAACGATGCATTTAAGTTGTGCGGCGGAGTGGGTATTTTCTTTAGCTTCACAGAGGTGCGTATATTACTATTGTAATATATAACTAACTTACTTATTTTAACTATAATATTTATATATTTGAAATACTTTCACTTTAACTAATAACTTTGCTAACATTATACATGCATACAGTTCATTGGTGTTTGGCTAACAGTGCGATATCGTAATCAAAAGGATCCGCGTGGCTTGCCCAGCGCTTTTCTCTAAGTTGTATGATATAACTAATAATAAAATAACAACAGCAATTGAAAAAACAAAAAGACAAGAACATATTTACAACTTAAAAAAAACAAAAACAAAAACAAAAAAAACCAAAAAACGAACTAAACGGAATGAATATTTCATTTGTCATACCGGCAGCAACAATAATCAAGGATCATTTGGATCATACGATCGATTGTCTTAGAATCTGTTCGTATTGTGTACTAATTATACATACATACATATTTATATTTATACATATTATATACATACATACTATATATACAATACATAAGCATATACATATACATACATAATAGTATATAGCAGTGCATACAAATAAACGATCGCTTAGGTGTACACGGTCGATACGCATATACAATATATGTATATATATACATATATACGAATATATTAACTTCTCTAATTAACTATGTATGATCATGAGCAATCTGTAAAACGTTTTCAAACCGCAACCACCAAATAACACTTAATATTTTATGCAACTATCAAACTAATGCTATAAACTTTGCACATCAAATGGATTTTTTATGCATACTTTGGCTTTGATACATTAAACAGGGTGAGATTAATTTAGACACATATTATACACTTAATTAAAATATTGTATATTTTTGTTTAGTTTCAGTTTCAGTTTCAGTTTTGGTTTTGAGTTTTTTTATATTTGATATTTAATTACACAGTTTAACAAATAAAGGTCAACTTTTGCACTGAGACAGACGAAAGTGTCTCTTAAAGTATTTTCGCGCGCTGAATTCAAATCCATTGTCCGTTTTTTTTCTATCAGCTTTAGTTCTTAAAAGTGTCTTTTTTCAGAAGTGACTTCAAAGAAATGGTTTTATCTCCGTTCTTAGTTTGTTGATTTTGAAAAAGTTTTCTTTACTTGACAGATAATAAGAAATAAAATATCGTATGAATCGTATCATCAATACATCAATTTTGAATCAACCTATATTTGTTTAAGCTGTATTAAGGATTTAATCGAAGCATTTGTCTAAGATTTGTCAATTAAAAAAGTGCTAGATTTACAAACTGATATTCATCAAAAATAAACTTTTTTAAAATGTGGGTCATTCATTTAAAATAAAATCTGATATATTTCAAAGTAAATAAACGATGGACGTGTTGTCAAAATAGGCGAACAAATACAGAAGTTATTAACATTTTAGTAAAACAGCCTTTCAGGTTTTGGTATTTTTAACAAAAAGAAGAACGAACGCTTCAGTCAAGTATGATCGGCTTCAAGTTATGGAATTGCCATATTTGGCATTTCTAGCTAAATTAACAACAATATCAAAAAAAGTTTTGCTACAAAAACTTAAAAATTAAGGGCCACTTTGTATGAAGGCTACTCCTTAAAGAAGGTTTGGCATGCTCATCTAATACTAGTTATCTGACGAGGGAAAATGAGAGTTTAAATATCCAAACTTGAAGTCTCTATCTTTTATAGTATCCGAGACATGCCTATATCGACCCGCCTTCCGACGCTGTTCAAGAATTTATATATACTTTATAGGGTCTGCCACGCCTTCCTACGTATAAGTGATCATGCATTCATCGCAGAAACCTTGGTTGGAAATAAAGAAAGTAGATTTTAATTGACATCCGGATGCCCATTTTGTGATGTTGTTTTTTTTTCTTTTTGGTTGATTCTATGCCAAAAAATTTCCGAAAGAAACACATTTTCTATAATTTTTAGTGTTTTCTGAAGATTAAATTTTCCAGTGTGTTTCTTATACCATCATATATGGTGGAAGCTCGTCCGTTTTCAAGAATTTAAAAACTTCTTCTTTTGTTGTAATTTAAAAACTTCTTCAGAGTGATATTAAATACTTTTAGTCAGTGATGTCCACATTGTGTACTCCACAAGTTTTGTTTGATTAGTTTTTTATTTTTATTTTAAATTATAAGTGCTGAACCTTAAAGGGCTTCCTAAGGAGGGTTTTTTAAAAATTTTTTGAACCGTTCACACTTTATTATAAAGTAAAGATCGAAATTAAAAAAAAAAAACAAGAAGAAACTTTAACTTTCGTTGAACCGAAGCTCTAATACCATTCACACAAAATTTTAAAAATAGTATTGTAAAGCATAAAAGTGGGGTTTAAATAGGGGCTACCAAAAAGTGGGCGGTACACACCCACTAGTAGATGTGTATGAGCGATGTAGTAAATGTGTAAGATGCCACCATATCGAATTTCAAGTTGCTATTGACGTTTTCCATACTAATGCATAAAAGTGAGCTGTGGATTTATATGGGACTACCTCAAAAAGTGGGCGGGGCAGGCCCATTAGTGTATGTATGTTAAGCGGCTGTCTATAAAATAACACCATATCACATTTCAATCTAATATTGACTTTAATAAAGAAGTTTTTCTTACAAAAACACAAAAGTGGGCAGTATGCTATCCCAAAAAGTGGGTGGGCCAAGCTAGTTAGTATATGTATGTTAAGCGGTTGACCATAAAAAAGCACCACATTGCATTTCAACCTAATATTGATTTAAATAAAGAAGTTTTCATACAAAAACTCAAAAGTGGGCAGTAGGTTTGTATGGGGGCTACTCCAAACAGTGGGCGTGGCGGGTCAACCTTAATACTATATTAAACTGCAATTAAATGAAGTGTATGTGCAAAATTTCTACTGGATAGCATAAAAATTGTTTCACAAAAAATACGCAACAACATATAGACGGACAGACATTGACTCGTCATGTCTAGCTGATCAAGAATATATATATACTTTATGGGGTCTACGATGCCTCCTTTAATGTGTTACAAAATTTCAGACAAACTAATAATACCATTTCACACTGTGTGAATGGTATAAAAAAGAAGCCTTGAGTTAAACCAGTGGTAAATTGACAAATTTTAGGCAAAACTTTCCTTTGCATCCTTAATAGAGCTTAAACAAATAGTATGATTGATATGTGATGTATAGATGATTGATTGTCAATAAAAGTTTGTTCTGTTTCAAATTGACAAACTAAAACCGTAGATATAACCATTTCTTTGAAGTCACTCTTAAAAAAAAGTTTTTTTCATTATCTTATAAACTAGAACTGACAGCAAAAGAAGGAAATTGAATTGAAATTGAATTAAAAATATTATAAGCAACAAGTTAGTCTGTCTCAGTTGAAAATCTTGAAAATCGATGTTATTATAAATTTGTAAAATATGCTTTAAAAATTGAACTAACAACGAATTCCATATCTGCTTTTCAGCTCGTTGCCGTTTTCTTGGCGCGTCGCTATCGCAACCAGCATGATCCGTTCTATCTGCCAGCGCGTGCCGTATTTCCACACAACTATCAATACTAGATGAAAGCTATAGAAGTTAAACTTATAGAATGCAAACAAACTGGCAACGCAGACCAACAAGATCGAATTATGCATTTGTATTTTCACGTGTTTTATGTGTTTTAGTCACCGGTCGACAAAGGCTGATTATTTTATAATTTTTATTCAGTTTTTGTGCTCAATTCAAATTTTATTTTATTTTATTAATACATAATTTTAAACTAAACTTAAAAAACGAATGAGATTATCCACTGTTCAATTAGCAATTGTAATTTTATACTAATTTACATTTATATTTTAAATTTTAATTAATTAGTTTTTAATTTTAGTTAAGTTTAGCAATCAAACTAATTATTTAAACAATTTAATGTGTGCTCTTAATTGTTTACTTGCGCAACTTAAACAATCATAAACAAACTGTACCACAAATTTCAAACCTGATCTACATTCGACAAATCTATACGATAAACAAAACTAAATAATTGATATTGTATTTGAATTAAACAAGATACTAACTAACTACATAGTATATACCAGATATAAAATATTGGAAACATGTATTACATATTCATATTAGTTGTGTGTGTGTGTTTATAAATGTAACAAAAATTATTAAAAAAAAATATTAGCAAAGCAAGAGAGCAACAAAAGATTCAGATCCCTACATAATACTACAGCCTATTTTCTAATAACTGCTTCTTTTAACCATTATTTTCTATAAAATTGCTTCGCTACTTTTTAATTTATTTTCATCAACAAAGTCACAACACACTTTTAACCAAATCAACCCAACTGAATTTTTTTCTTCACTAAACAAATCATAAGTTAATATAACGTATATATTCTCTGTATTCTGTGCTGTGATTGAAGTAAAGATGATCTGTAAAATAAAAAGGAAAAGTGCGTAAATCATTTTTTATAATTTGTAACCATGCATAAAGAATGAATTGTGTTAGTTAGTCTACCAGAGGATATACACACATCTCCGCTCACTCGATAGACAATGTCAATGTGCGTGTTCGGCAGAATTGTTTGATAAGTGATTACTTATTACTATTTCTTTAAATAGATCAAAGTCTATAACGAACGCAGAATGAATAGAAATTAAACAAAAACAGTCGACTTTTCAGGCGGCAAAAATAAACAAAATGCTATTTTAAATTAAAGTTCTCTTTTAAATGATAAAGGTGTGACACTTTTATGGGTAGCTACCATACAAATCAAACGCCAAATGTTTTGGTTTCGGTCCGGTACGGTTATTTTATTTTATTTCAGTAAAAGCTTCTGGCTTAAAAAAAATTAAAATATTGGTTCCGGTTTCGTTTAACGGTTGCGGTTCTGGTTTTTTACGCTGATTTAAAGGTGGAACTGTAACTTTAACAACCTTCACTCGAAGGTATTTAATTCCAATTTCTCAGCAATCATTTATTGTGGATCTTTGTCAACATTAGGCTTTATATTTCACTCGTCGTTGGCGGACAGTTTCGAAGCTCGACCTCTATCGATAAATGTTTTAAGAGTTGGTGCATTTATTTCATATGCAGTATGGTACTCTTTGAAAACTTGTACTTGTTAAATTTGACGACGAAAGCTGTAAAAAATCGCATAATGAATATCTTTCTGTGCTGACAGCGTCATTTCTTGCAACCTTGCATCAGAAATTTTACGTTCTTTTGTCTCCATGGCAATCGATTTTCGTGAAGCAAAAAAAAAAAAAAAGATGTATGTGATTTTTTTAAAACACATTACATATCAGCAATTAAACGAACTTTAGTTAGTCCTCCCGTATATAAACTTTATGGGGGTCTACGAAGTCTTCTTTAACGCTTTAGCTGATAATACTATTTCACACTAAGTATGTGCGAATGGTATACAAATTCAATGCAATAAAAAACCAAACATCTTTTTTGTCACTTTCCTTCCAAAACAAAAATTTTTTTTAGTATTTTAGTCTAAAATTCAAATGTCCTTCGTCCAATTCCATAACCTCCATAACGAATATCAAAGGCGTAAGATGGCATTTTCATATTTTTCGTAATTTTTAAAAAAATAGTACTCTTAAACATTTTTTTTTTTATTTGTGGAGGTTTTAATGCAAGTGTGAGTTCAGTGTGATAATATACG